>CAMZMU010000086.1:37804318-38172822 GCA_947311845.1 Poa pratensis | reverse complement strand
GAAAGAAGCGGCTCACGCCGGCGCAGGTCCAGGAGCAGGTCAGCAGATCTTACAGTAGCGACTCGTACTCTGATCAGGAGCCTGAGCCACACGGAGCTCTGTGCTTCACTCGACGCGTCCGCGAGACACGGATGCCCAAAGGGTTCAAACTCACATCTGAACAGCCCAAGTACACGGGTCGACAGAACCTTCAGGATGGCTGGAAGACTACAGGCTGGCTGTCGCGTGCCAGCGAGGCACAAATCACAGCCATGCAATACATACGACTCATGCTCGAAGGCACAGCCCGCGACTGGCTCAAGCCTACCTCCATCAACATACGACTCGTGGGATCACTTCCGCACTGACTTCATCAAAAACTTCGAGCCTATGTGAGCGCCCAAAAACGTTCGAAGAGCTGCGAGCTTGCGTTCAACGGTCAGACGAAACGTTGAGGTCATACATCCGACGATGGACTGAGATACGCAACTCAGTTGGAGTAATTTCAGAAGATATGGCCATGGATGCTTTCATCATGGGCCTCGCCAGGCGAGACTTCAAAGAAGCACTTGGTCGCCAAAAGCCAACCTCTGTGGCTAACCTCCTGAAGATCGCGACTGAGTGGGCAGACGGAGAAGACATGGCGCGCACCACACGCGGGTCCTCACCCCGTGACAATCATGAAAGTGGCAGTCGAAGCCGCAGAGACTCATACAGAGACGACCGGCGCAAATTCAAAACGTCACTACGACGACGACAGACCCGAATTCATGGCGGCTGGGTTCTCCACACCCCGCAATGACCAAGACAGAAGCGACCGACGGTCAGAAGATCGACGGGACAGTCGAGATGATCGCCGGGACAGTCGAGATGATCGCGACAGTCGAGACCGCCAACGCAGCGACAGCTACAAGAGGAAAGACTGGCGCAAGTCGCGCTCCGGCGCACAAACGAGCGATCATTCGAAGAAAAGATGGATGCTGATTGCAGATTCCACCTGTACAAGGGGGAAGACGGAAAATTGCGCTCCAATCACTCGATGAGAAACTGCAGAGAATTCGACCAACTAGCGTCTGAATACGTACAACTCAGAAAGGCAACAGCCGCACACGCACCCGCACCTGCACCTGTGCCTCAGCCAAACAATGTGCCTGTTCTGATGGCACCACCTCCACCACCACAGCCTGCCGCAGGCGGAAATATCGCGGGTGCCATACAACCCGTACCTCGGGTGGACGAACCTCAGTACCCTCCGCCCCAAGGGCAGATGTACATGATACAGAAAGGTCGCCCTTCCAACAGGGAGCAAAAACTTCGCACTCGACAAGTAAACATGGCGGTCATGTCACCTCCCGTAACTGAATTCTTGAAGGGATCCGAAACTGCAATAAGCTTCAGCAGAGAGGACCACCCACCATCGGTCGTTCGTCCAGGGCACTCTGCTCTGGTACTCGACGCACAAATTGGAGGCTACGCCATGTCCAAGGTCTTCATGGATGGTGGCAGCGGCATAAACATCATCTTCGCAGATACGCTCCGCAAAATGAACAGGTCAGTCGAAAACCTGCCAAAATCCTCAAATACCTTTCACGGTATCGTCCCAGGCAAAGCAATAAGCCAGAAGGCACCATACAACTCGACGTACGTTCGGGGACAAAACCACTTCAGGACAGAGTCGATTGAGTTCGAAGTTGTCGACTGGAAGTCACAATACCATGCCATACTTGGACGCCCGACGTTCGCTCGATTCATGGCGGTCCACACTACGCATACCTCCAGCTAAAGATGCCTGGACCAAAAGGAGTAATCACAGTCAAAGGAAACTTCCAAAAGTCCGACTCTTGCGACCGAGAGTTTAGCAAAATCTCTGAGATGTTCGGCATGGAAGCAACACTCGCGATCTAGCGGTCTCCAACGATCGAACACTTATGCCGGAGCACAAGAAGGTGGCAGTCGACAGAGCATTCAATGCCACCAATGACACAAGGTCGCATCAGGTGCACCCGACTGACCCGACCAAGACAGTCAATGTCTCTTCGAGTCTGCCTATCGCATAGGAAAGCGCGCTCGTCGAATTCCTCCGTGAGAACTGGGATATATTTGCGTGGTGTCCAGCCGACATGCCAGGTATTCCCAGGGAATTCGCCGAGCACTCTCTCCAATTATTTCCAGATGCTAAACCAGTCAAGCAAACAATGCGCCGCATATCCGGCCCGAAAAGAACCGCAGTCGAAGCCGAAGTCGACAGACTACTCGCAGCAGGTTTCATCAGAGAAATCAAGAAATCACAATGGGTGGCCAACCCCGTACTTGTAGAGAAGAAGCACACAGATATCCTTCGGATGTGCGTAGATTTCACAGCACTCAATAAATGTGTCCAAAGGATCACTTTCCACTACCTCGAATCGACCAGATCGTCGACTCCACCGCCGGGTGCGCTCGCTTGTCCTTCCTGG
This sequence comes from Poa pratensis, assembly GCA_947311845.1. Classification (NCBI taxonomy): domain Eukaryota; kingdom Viridiplantae; phylum Streptophyta; class Magnoliopsida; order Poales; family Poaceae; genus Poa; species Poa pratensis. The sequence continues at coordinate 38,170,387 of CAMZMU010000086.1, read as the reverse complement.
ATGCTTACTCAGGTTACCACCAGATAAGGATGAAGGAAGAGGATGAAGAGAAAACGGCGTTCATAACCCCACTCGGGGTCTACTGCTACACAACCATGCCCTTTGGGCTCAAGAACGCAGGCGCAACCTACCAGCGCATGATGCAAGACTGCCTCAAGAAGCAAATTGGGCGAAACGTCCAGGTCTACGTAGACGACATCGTCATTACAACAAGGGAGGAAAACACACTACTCGATGACTTGCGAGAGACGTTCGCAAACCTCAAACGCTTCCACATCAAGCTCAACCCGAAGAAGTGCACGTTCGGCGTGCCAGCCGGGCAGCTCCTGGGACTAGTCTCGGCTCGTGGAATCGAGGCGGACCCGGAGAAAATACAGGCCATCTTGACGATGCAAAGGCCTTCAAAGCTCCATGACGTGCAAAAGTTAGCGGGTCGAGTGGCAGCACTCAGTCGATTCATCAGCAAACTAGGCGAAAAAGCACTCCCGTTCTATCGACTGATGAAGAAAGCAGACAAATTCGAGTGGACGCCAGAAGCCGAAGCAGCCTTCACGGACCTCAAGCGAGTCCTCACAAGCCCTCCAATCCTCGTCGCACCAAGGGAACGCGAGCCACTATACCTATATGTCTCCGCAACTAACAGGGTGGTAAGCACCGTACTGGTAGTCGAACGCAGGGAGGAGGGACACGCCCAAAGCATACAACGCCCAGTCTATTACTTGAGTGAAGTGCTCTCCATATCAAAGCAGCGGTACCCGCACTATCAAAAGCTGGCTACGCCGTGTTCATGTCCTCAAGGAAGCTGACGCACTACTTCGCAGAGCACCCGATCACTGTAATCAGCACCTCAGGGATCGGAGACATCCTCACAAACCCCAACGCAACTGGGCGAGTCGCAAAATGGCTCATCGAGCTAGGACCACGAGATATCAAGTATGATTACCCGAAGGCCATCAAAGCACAAGTCTTACCTGACTTCCATACCGAGTGGATCGAAGCTCAGTTGCCAGGAGCACCAGATGTGTCCAACTCATGGACTCAAAGAAGAACGAAGGGCAGGCGCAGGTGTCATCCTCATATCACCAAAAGGCGACAAGCTTCGCTATATCCTGCAGATGGGATTCGAGTTACCATCCAATAACGAAGCTGAGTACGAGGCCCTGATCCATGGCATGCGGATGGCCAAAGCCCTCGGGTGCACTCGACTGATGATCTATGGTGACTCGAACCTTGTGGTACAGCAAACAATGAAGGCCTGTGATGCAATCGCAGATAACATGATCGCCTACCGTGACCTGTACAACTTAATGGAGGGCAGCTTCGAAGGCTGCGAGTTGCGGCACATAGGGCGTGAGAGCAATGAAGAAGCAGATAAGCTAGCCAACATTGGCGCGACCAAAGCACCAGTTCCACCTGGTGTCTTCTCGAGCGCATCGAGCACAGGTCCATCAAGAAAAACGAACATCTCCTACATCAGCCGCACCAGCCAAGAGCAAAGCACCTAGCACAGAGGACCCCAGTCGAGGTACTCCTCATTGAGCCAACTTGGACTCAACCTTTCCTCGCATACATACTCCGCGGCGAGGTACCTGAAGACATAACAGAGTCAAGACGCGTCACTCGACGATCTAAAGCATACACCGTCATCAACGGCGAACTATACAAGCGCAGCGTATCAGGTATGTTCCAACGATGCATAGCATTTGAAGATGGCCAGGCCATCCTTCGTGACATTCATGCAGGTACCTGCGGGCATCATGCCAGCAGTCGATCACTCGTAGCCAAAGCCTTTCGCGCAGGCTTCTACTGGCCCACAGCACTCAAAGACGCGGAGGACATAGTCAAAAGGTGCATCGGCTGTCAAAAATTCGCCACAAAGCCGCACGCACCCGCATCGTTGAAGACAATACCATTGGCCTGGCCCTTCGCCCAGTGGGGGCTCGATATGGTTGGGCCACTCAAAAAATCCTCCCATGGAGGGCATACTCACCTTCTGGTGGCGGTCGACAAGTTCACCAAGTGGATTGAAGCAGTCCCTATCACAAGTTCGACTGCCACTACAGCAGTCAATTTCATAAAGTCCATCATATACCGCTTCGGTGTACCAAGCAGCATCATCACTGATAACGGTACAAACTTCACGGCTGAAGAGTTCCGATCCTTCTGCAAAGAGCAGACATCACGCTCAACTACGCATCCGTGGCACACCCGCAGTCCAATGGCCAAGTCGAAAAAGCCAATGGACTCGTGACGAGCGGAATCAAGAAACGCCTCTGGTGCCACTCAAAAGAGCCGCGGGTGCTTGGGTCGAAGAACTCCCATCTGTGCTATGGAGCCTACGCACAACTCCAACGCTTCAACACAATTCACCCCATTCTTATGGTCTACGGCGCAGAGGCAATCCTGCCATCAGATGTAAGATTCAATGCACCAAGAGTCGAAGCGTACCATGAAGAAGACGCAGATGAAGCACTCGAAGACGCAGTCGACTTGCTCGAAGAAGCGCGCAACACGGCGCTAGCACGAACAGCTGTCTATCAGCAGACCTCCGCAACTACCACAGCCGTCGACTGCGCACCAGGTCCTTCGATGTTGGCGACCTGGTACTTCGACTGAAGCAAAAGAAGGTGCACAAACTCGCTTCTCCATGGGAAGGACCCTTCATCGTCACCGAGGTCATGGGTGGTGGAGCATACAGACTGAAGCACGCGAAGACAGGCGAACTCTCGCACAATCCTTGGAACGTTGCGCAGCTGCGCCGTTTCTATGCTTAGATTGCTCAGTCGCACAATGTAATAGGCACATATGTCGGATAGCTGCAGGTTTCAGACGCGCTCTTTTCCTTACCAGGGTACCTACGGGGACTGGAAGGTTTTTAATGAGGCGGCCTGCAGCTTAACATTCAAAAGTGGAATATAATCAAAATGTTCCTCCTATTTTCTGTTTACTATTCGCATAACTCATAACTTAGCCGCATCCGAGCGCTCGGGGGCTGCGCTATCCAAAATGCGAGCTCTCGCAAAAACAAACAACCCAGACGCACTCGAATACTCGGGGGCTGGGTCATAAAAAAGGTTGTGCAAACAAACAGCCCAGCCTCACTCGAATGCACGGGGGCTGGGCCTAACACAAAAAGCTCATAAACAGTACTCTCAGCTGTACCCAAGGACTTGGGGGCTGGATAATCATAAGTTTACAATAAACACTTCATACACCCCCACTCAACAGGCTCGGGGGCTGAGATGATACAAATATTTAGTTCATATACTTACAAGTATTACATTTACACTCGGGGGCTGCCCCTATGCATAAAAACCTTAATCTACAGGTTCATCCTTTGGCTGTGTCCACTTCTCCTCCTCCTTTAGCACATGATGGATTAGGACCAATGCGTCCACCCGTGTCTCTTGGTAGTGCTCCTCCATTTGCACAGGACCACCACCTGGTACGGGTGCAGGCCCCATCGCAATCTTTTTCAAATCAAGGTGCGGAAGGTGCGACCGCACAAAGGCAAGAGCAACGTTAGCCCCGCTAATCAGTTGCTCGCGTACAAATTTCTTGATCGCCTTGCCCTTTCGAAATTTCTTCAGCAATGCAGCAAGGCTTTGTGGTTGCTCATTCAAAGGAAACAAAGCCTCGTGGACTCGAAACAAAGCTAACCTGCAGCTCTCCAGTCGAATGGCAGTTCGCCACGCACGATCCAGAAGCTTTACCAAAATGGCACTCCTCGCCCTGTCCGACCAAAAGGGGTGGGCAGCGTATTCCGCGCTACTCGCTTGACCGTCGAGTCGGTCCTGTAGCCGCGCCTCCTCCTTCGACTGGTCAAAACAAACACCTATGGCAAAAATAATGCAAAATTGTTATCCCAGTCGACCTGTGTGTCGAGTCCACAATTCAATTTCCAAAAGAGCTTACATTCAAGCTGTAGGTTCACTTTCTCCAACTCTTCAAGCAAAAAGGCCTCCCGCTCCGTAGTTGGAGATGGCCTCGACTGCAACTCCGCATATGCGTCTTGTGTCTTCTTTAGCTCGCTTGTCACCTTGGAAAGTTTGAGCTGAAGGAAGTCGATGATTTTCTGATCATTCACGCTACGTGACTGAGTGGAGCCGCTCGCACCTGGACCAGTCGATGTTCTAGAGGCTCGGGTCTACATCCAGAATAACTCAGAACATAAGAGAAACAGAAGAGATCAAGCAAAAGGCTCGGGGGCTGTGCCTCCCGATAACTGGAGTTCATATTTCATGAAGCACAAATACGAAGTCTGAAGTTTTTTACAGCAAAAGCAAAATCATAAAAATCCCTAAAACTAGGCGACGAAGGAATCACTCGCTAGTCATCGACTTCTTGGAGGAAGCCTTCTTCGCCTGAACCTTGGCTGCCCTATCTTCAACAGTTGTTACAAGCTGTTGAGCATACTTTTGGGCAGCCTCCATCCAAGTGCCTAACCCGACGGTTTTGCCGCCAGGCCCCCTCGGGAACTTCGTCGTGACCTTGTCAAAATCTGCCTCGACTCCGTGCGCGAGCAACATGAGAAAAGTAGTCTGAGCACCACTTACCATTTGCTCGCGACAGAAATCGGCGACGGCAGTTCCTTCGGGCTTGAACAGCTCCACCAGTTCTGCAAACGAAGATGGAAGCTCATCATCTGGGAAGAAGCTGCTGTGAAGGCGCCCAAAGCACTCGCCGCCTTCGTCAGCATCTCCCCTGCCCTACTGTTGGCAACCTCTGCGACAGCCACACTTTCATCAAGTGAAGCGCCAATGTTTTGCTTGCCAGGAGCAGTAGGGCCATCCATCACACCTAGCATAGCATGTAAATACCATGTTCAGCAGCATATACACAACTTCAAATATCTAATGCAACGGCAAAATTGCATACCTGTCAAAGTGGTGCTGGCAGCAGAGAGTCGACCAATTGCCTGGTCTTCCCTAACTTCGGCTGCTTTCAGCCTCTTCTCCAGATCAGCAACTCGACGGGTAGCTTTGCCCATCTCTTCTGCAGCGTCAGTCGCTGACTCTGCGAAACACATAAGCATTTCTTCAACATGCTGCAAAAGATAGTTACATCAAAAACTCGAGTTCTCATTACAGATACTTACTCTTCGCATCCTCGAGTTGCTGCTGCAAGGTGGCGACTTCCGTCTCCATGTGTACATATTGGAGCCAGCCTTCAGTAGCTCTTGTACAAATGACTACAGCACAACACGCGAAAGTTCAGAACAGATTTATCGGGTCTATGAACAGCTTTAACACCTGCTAGTGATTCAACTATGGTACAAAAGCACAAGCTTACATGATTCAAGAAGGAGGAAGTCGACGCAGGAACCTGTCGCTGCTGCCTCATCTTTGTCAGCCGCAACCTCAGGCTCAGATGGTGTAGCCGCGTCCGCGGCAGCCGGAGTCGCAGCGGTGGGCGGCTGTTCTGGTGGCAAACTCCGAGCAGTCGACGCCGCACTGCTCTTCTCCATCTGAGGTGGCGGTGGCAAATCCTCATCCGAGGACACGCTGTTTCACACATGCTAAGTAAACAACTTGGCAACGTTCATAAACCATCAAAAAGCAAATGCACATACTACTTACTCTTCAGTAAGGTCGACCATTCGACCAGGTGCAAGCACACCCATGCTGGGCGTGATCTCTTCGGGGTCGTGGGGGAAGCGAGCGAATCGGAGGAATATCGAGTGGCGCCATCGTCGACTCCGTCTCGTTCCCTCCTTCTCCTCTGAGTCAGCAGTGTCTTCTTCCTCGCGTGACCGCTTCTGCTTGGCCTGCACCTCAGCATCGCCTTCATCGGCGTCTGGCGTATGTGCGGTGGCGAGTGAGGTCACTTCATCATCAGAGCCCGCCTCGAGTGGCTCATTGTCCGGCACTGGGCCGCTCTCTGGCAAGGAGGCATCGACTCATACATTCTGTGTCCCTGCACACAGAAACAGCAAAGGAATCAACATCACACATGCATAACATACCAACTTACATATAGTATCGACTGTTACCTCTGGTAGAGGGTTGCTGGTTTCATAAGGAGGCACAGGCGAGTTCATCTCGCAAGGCTCTTCATCAGTCAGTTTGGTAAGGCTTCTTACCAACTTCTCTGCTTCCGCATCAGAAAGTTCCACTGCGCGTGAGCGGGTTGGATCAGAAACCCCACTGTATGCCCACATGGCATGAGCTCGGGCTCGGAGGGGCTGCACTCGCCTCTTGGCAAAAGTGGCCAGCAAATGGATGCCCGTAACCTCCCGACCAACAGTGGTCTGAAGCTTTAGCACCTTCTCCATCAGAATGTCAGCCTCTTCGGCTTCGACTCCGGTCGGCTGGGATCCAGGATGGCCTCTTCTTCACCAGGGTCTGCGTCAAAGGGAGGCAACCCGAACGCTTGGGTGCCTATGGTCACATCCTTGATGTAGAACCACTTTTGGCGCCATCCTTGCACAGACTCCAGAAAGTTGATCTTGAAGTACTCGACGTCAGGTCGAGTCTGTACTCCAAAACCACCAGGTCCCTTGACACTGTGCTGGCGCTTGACGTTGAAGATGCGGCGAAACAGCCCGAAGTGGGGCGCAACGCCCAAGAAGCACTCGCAAAGAACGAAGAAACACGCAATGTGCAAAAGCCCATTGGGGGTAAAATCGTGCAATTGCACTCCATAAACGTGCGAAGAAAGTTATGAACAGGGAAGGAGAAGCCCCTGTTCACAAAATCCACAAAACAGACCCGCTCATTGGGGCCTGGGCGCGGGATTACCTCGGCGCCGGGATGCGAACCTGCGACGCGTCCGCCGGAATCAGCCCGTCGTTCCGCAGGCCGGTGAGCATCCTCTTGCTGCAGGTGGTCTTGGTCCACGAGCCCTTGTCCCTCTTCAAGCCGCTGGCAGCGGCTCCAGCGGCGCTGTCTGCCGACGCGTTCGCGGCGCTCCTGCCCTTCCGGGTCGCGGGTTTCGTCATTGTGATGGTGGCAAAAGCTTGGCTGTTGGGCTATGGCGATGCGCTAGGAGGAAGAAGAAGCAGTGGCGGCGGAGAACAAATGGCAAGTAAAAACATTATTTACTCCGCCGCACCCTTTTAACCTCAACGCAAAAGAATCCGCACCGTTGATGCGAGATCGTGGGCAAAGTAGCAAATCCAGCCGTACACGTGGCAGCCATGGAGAGCAACCGTCGCCGGCCACTCCGCCCACTACGCACGGGAATCTAGGAACCGTCATCATAGTCCCGGAGAAATCGTGCCTGAACGGTCAAATCCAGTCCAAACGGCTGCATCGTGGGCCCACAGACGTGTCACGTCCCATCTATCACAGCATAACGCACGCCACCGCGTGTCAGGCAGCGCAGTCGCCACAAACGTCATCCCTGACGTCATTGCACGCCCTATTCAGAAAAGAATTCGAGTCCGCCCGACGCAGATTGATCAATCGACTGCCTTGCTTGGTTCGGGTGTGAAAGAGCAATATTAAGGCAAATTTGGTCACTCGACCGTTCCTTCGACTAAGGCATATTACTCCCATCGGGAGCGTATCAAAAAATTTCTTTGACTAAGCATATATGGGATAAAAAGATTTGAGATTATTCTCCATTGCAAGCAATAAAGCACAATCTCGGGGGCTACTCCCATCGGGAGCGCTGTCGCGCACCCGATAGAATAACGACAAATGTCAGTCGACAAAAGGCTCGACTCAGTTCATATACAAAATCATACTCGAAACATTCCCGAGTTGCGTCCGCCGCAAATGCCTCGGATGCTGCACGCATAGTGCAAAGGTAAGACCCGCCGAACTTTCGAGCTGGGCTAAGGACCGTTCCAGCAACGTCAATCCTTATACTTTCCGTGTCAGCAGACATGATGAAAAATCCCGACGGACGCGTTGGGTAAATTTCAAAGTTATACTGCAGATCGATTCAGTAAGACCTCCGCGGCCTAGTCGAGTCTGACCAGTCTGTTCCAGATTCGAGTCCGGGGACTCGAGTTTGATTGAAAGCTAGTAAGGTTTTACCCGAATGTGTAGTTAACCGGTCCCGATCCGTCGAGTGTACCGGGCCTACTAAGCTATTATCCCTTGATTATCATAAGCAAAAACCAAAGTCGATGCAATACTCGACATAGCCAACATGTGCTATTCATACATGAATTCCAATTACAACATAGGTACAAAGCATATGACGTGCACTTACGAATGAGTCCATGCCCGATTCTTCGAGTCAGACAAGTACTCGGGGGCTACTGACAAGGATATACATCTCGGGTACCCTACCATAAGGGTACCTGGTGCACGTGTCGACTAAGGCCCAGTTATCGAGAGCCTACATGAAGCCCATGACGAAAGGCCCAACAAGATGGAGTACCCTCCAAGATTAGACATAGGCATAGTCGGTTTATACTTTCCTTACATGTAAACAGGGTCGGTTACGGACTCCCGAGACCCAGCCTCTTATATAAAGGCTGGGAGGGCCGCCGATCCTGGACAAGTAATACTCGAACCACCAAAAGCCCTAGCGAGATCGACATCTCGTCGGAGCTTCCCTGTAACCGCATAATATCACATGATCAATACCAGACAAGCAGGAAGTAGGGTGTTACTCTCCGAGGCCTGAACCTGGGTAAATCTTTGCCTCTGCTTGTCAAGCCGACGAAACTACCAGTACTACCACGTTCTCTCCCCATAATCTCAACCCTAGGTCCTTAACCATGGGATTTGATGAGTTAACCCCTCGTCATACAAGGTTGATCAAGTCTAAGTGCAAAGAGTGGATTCAAGTTGATCAACACACGAAGCTAAATGATGTACCATGTGGGATCATGTGATCCAATGGTATGGTATCTTTCCATGAGCTTGCATCAAAAGGAAGATTTCATATAGCTCATAGAGAATGACGTCAAGTGGTGATCGTCGTCAAGATTGAGAAGTGCAATTTCAAGAGAAGCATCTCGAAGAAATCTTAAGCTTGAAGTTTGCCACCCTTTTGGAGATAATGGTCAAGTGAAGAGGTGCCTAAGAGAGACTCTCCCATAGTGGTGTATAGGGGAGCGATATGTGAGTCTTCACCAAGCAAAGTGCAATCAAGAAAGGTGGTCCACTTGAAGAGATCAAGATCGTCCTCATCTAGCTCAAGTAGAATACGCAAGACAAAGGTATGATCTTGATAGGGTTTCTATTTTACCGGACTCATGGCGTTAGTGGGTGAGCGGGTTATAGGATAGATGCCGTACTATCAAGAGGGCCTCTCAAGTGTGTAACTTGATCGCATCTTTGTGGAGAGCTCAAACCTTTGCATACTTGGCATATCATCTTTGTTGGTTCTTATTTGGATTTTATCCATGTGAGGATTTAGAGCTTGGTTCATCTTCATGCCAAGCTCTAGTTCATCAAAAATGGATTTCATATGAATATCTTGTTGCGTTTTTTATGTTGGAGGTTTTACCGGTTTGTCTTTTCTAAAGAGGTCAAACTCTCTTCTTGTGGTTTCCTCCTCACATGATGGACTATGATGTTTCTCTGCATGATCTTGTAGAGCTCTTCGTTGCGATTCCAACGAGCCCATGATCATCAAAATCGGAGTCCGGATGAAAAAGATATTGCAGTTTTCGTTTTGCTGTTTCTGTCAGTTTTCAGCAAACCGGATATTCCGGTTTTGTCTTGGACCGGATATTCCGGTCTAAGTGTGGCTGTAACGGCTATTTTAGTGGGAGGGGCTATAAATACCCCTCCCCTTTTTCAAGCTTGGCCAAGCACGTTTTCCCCTCTCTCTCCCACCATTGTTGACCTTGGAAAAGCTTGCCTCCCTCTCATTTCCTCCGATGATTATTGCATATCTTTGAGAGAAAAGTGAGAGGAGATCTAGATTTATAATTCCACCAATCCATCTCTCCTCTAAGTGAGGGGAACCTAGTGGATCTAGATCTTGGAGTTCATTTGTTGAGTTCTTCTTTGTTCTTCCTCTCTTCTCCCCCCATAAGCATTAGTTGCTTTTGGTGGGATTTGGGAGTGAAGGACTTGAGCACTTCTTGTGTTCTTGCCTTTGCTTTTGTGCATCGGTTTGCTCTCTCCACGAAGATTCGTGAAAGTGAAAGTTTGTGAGCTTGTTACTCTTGGGTCGTTGGACCCTAGACGGTTCGTGGTGCTTGGGAGCTCCCAATCCTTTGTGGGTTGTGCCTCACGTTTGTTGTAAGGGCTCCGGATTCCGCCGTGAATGATTTCGATAGTGGAAGGTGAACCGAGCTTTTGTGCGAGGTTCATCGGAGAATAGGGTGAGGCCATCTGTGGCGTTTGAGTTTGAAACTCACACCCCTCCAACGAGACGTACTCCCCTCAAAAGGAGGAACTCAGGAATACATCATCGTCTCCGCGTGTCTCGGTTATTTCTATACCCGAGCTCTTTACTTATGCACTTTACATTGTGATAGCCTTCGTGCTTGAAGTCTTATATCTTGTTATCACCTTGTTATTGATCTTGCTTAGCATAAGTTGTTGGTGCACATAGGTGAACCTAGTATATATATTTAGGTTGTATGCTTGTTAAATTAAAACACCTAGTTTTATTCCGCATTTATCAAGCTTAAACGGAAAAGTTTTAAATCGCCTATTCACCCCCTCTATGCGACATCGTTGTCCTTTCACAAGTGCTAAACTTGTTAATGGAGTTTTGGATGACGGCCCATCTATGTCGGATGGAGGTCTCATTGCGCGGTGTATGGAGTGGATATGGCTCCACGTAGTTCGTGTGGTCATGATAAAGTTCCTGGATTTTTGCCCAATACTTTGAGCTCTTTATGCTCTATTTCACAACTAGGATTCACCATTCATACTTGTGGCCAACAAAGATTTGCTCAGCAACTTATCTTTTTCGATTGAGTAGAAATTTCTTATCGACTTCGTCACTAAAAAATGATCAGATAATATACTACCATCCTAAAATGTATCCGATAATGCTTACAGGACAGAAAATCTGCTCATTTTTGTGGATTTGGTTGACGGTTGGTGGGCAAGTAAGGCACAATACCATATCGTTACAATGCCCTCATTTATTGTGACATTTCTCGCTTAATGAGTATATGATAACCCTATTCTCTCGGCTGCAAATTTTTTTTTTTTTGAAACAAGAAGAGTAAACTTGTGGATGTTGATGAGTGAGTTTTTGCATCATGTTGTGGTTCAAGAACTTTTACTCCTAAAGATCTTTGTACTGCTGTTGATTATGATTAATAGGTGAGGACCTTTTCGAAAAAGAAAAGGAAAGGAATCTACCGTGCATTGGTGCACCTCACCCAGCACACCGCTTCTACGTCTTTGCCAAGGCGGAAATATGGAACCAAACCTCGATTAATTTCCCATCTGATGTGCAAACCTAATTAGGATCAGGTTGCTTCGAAAAAAACCCGACAGAATAGAACCCAAAAAAGACAAGTAGTGTTAGTTGCATCAGTCGTTAGACAATGAGATTTGCAGAAGGCACGTAGCAAACCATCAGAATTTGTCACGCATAAATCATAGAGAAAAACATACATTCCGGTACTTTCTTTATACTACAACTACCCCTGAATGACCACAGTTTTGGATACTTAACTAGTTCTGATCTTTCAAACTCGCACGTGCCGAAGGCTTTTTCCAGTGACCAGAACAAATCACACAGAATCAAGTCAAAGACAAGCCTCGGCAATCCAATTTATACATAACGTAAACATGTGGGGATTTGCTTGGTGAGCTGTGACCTACATGTCCCTGTTAACGGAGGATGGCCATGACAGCCTCCTCTGGTTCATACCGTCGAGTCCGTCACTTTCTTGGTTTATATCGTCCACTTGTTTCCAGCTATTGAGCATCGAGCCCTCTCTCCACTGAGGCGGCGTCAAGAACTTCGAATCGTCACTGGAACCACCGGGGGTCATGGACAGAGAAGAATGGCCAACACGCAGTGCTTGGAGAGTAGAAAAGGACTCCCTCATCGCAGACATGGCCTCGAAGAACCGGGTGCAGGATGCAAGCGCAGCGGGTATTGGTCGCAGCATTTCCTTCAAGGAAATAGAAGAAGCCATCAATCCTAAAAGAGAGTATAGGGCTATGCAATCAGAATGCACAAAATCATCCTATACTAGTATACTGACATGATAAATCATTTGTCGTCTCTAGACTAGACACTGGTAACACTAACATTTACATCCGTACTGAAAGCTGTTTTGCAGAGGATGAATTTTGTATGAGTGTGACTGCTAATTTACTTAATTAATAAAGGCATTTTCGACTTACACCCCACACAGCAGGCGACTCTCTGAAGTTTTGACTCCACTGGAAATCTCCAACTGATGCTGTCAATGCTCCATAGTCACTTGCTGCTTTCAGAAGTAGCTCCGAGAATTGTTTCTGAGGACAACCAAGCACAGTGAGTATGAAAATGTGTATTCAGCTCAGAAAACCACACATTTAGTACAGAAATGCATAAGGATATACAGCTATTGTAAAGAATACGAATAATCAGAAAACTGGATGTAGGTTGTTAGATTTAGGGTACAGCATTTTCAGTTCGCATGTGTAAGTTCATGAATGAATGAATGGTATATATGTTTGCTATAAAACAGAAGTTGAAATGATCAAGAACCTGACCTGATACTCAGCTTCAACAGGAATGCAATCAAGCGAGTAAGGCTGTTGTAGACGTGCAATAATGCGATCCTGGTAGAAAAGGGTTGTTATTTTAATAGTCGAATCTTGTAAATTGATCTATTCATATGGTATTTGTAGTCGAGTAGCACAGGCACATTCACACAATGATCTGAGACAGAAAGAAGAAAGTAGTGATTTCTGACTTACAATACCTTGTTTGAATAACATCTTTCAAAATAGCAGTAATTCTGGCCAACGATTCACATTTCTTTTCCATTTCACTAACATGAGTCAAATGAGCAATGTTTTTATCATCCTGCAATAATCAAAAGTTCATAAATATGATCAACGTAGATAACGGACATAGGACAAAAGCCCTGAAAACGAGATATGAACATGCCAGCATTTGGAGATGATATACACATAGCAAAGTGTACGAGTGAAATAAAAATTGGATGCCTGCACTTCTGCTTGTTATGAATCACAAATTATTAGGGCATACAAAACATAGTTAAGTAAGTGTGAACACCTACTGGACATATGGACAGATATAAAATTAAATTTTCACTCAGAGGAAAAATGATCCATGTTATATGCCCTGGTAACAAAGATATATCACCGTAATAGTCCAAGTGTACATGCTGATATAAACAAATGTATCTCCAAAATGCTCTAGTTCTCCATTAGGGTCTCATTTCTACCTAGAATATGAATGTCCTAGCATGAATTTCATGATTTCGCCATCACAGTTAGAAAATGAAAAGGGTGTTCACCACGTCAAAACAAAGTGATGAAATATGAAAGCAGTGATCTAAAGTCAAAGTACTACTTATTGTGCAGTAAGGGTCTGAAAAGGTAACATCAGCTAAAAACTGCATAGAATTGGTGTAAACACAAAGACACTAACAACAGGTCGTGAATCCAATACCTTTCTTCCTTGTAGCTCCACTTGCAAATTGGCGATATTCCGTTGCACGACAGTCAGCTCCCTTAATACCTTAACCAGGTCATCGCTTTTGTCTGAGGTGCTCTGATCTTCCTGCAATGGTAAGTCACAGCAAGAAAGTGTAAAAACTTACTGAAATACACATGACCATATTTTGCAAATGCAAATAATAATCATTTCATCACCATCTCCGCAAGTTGCAAATGCAGAGCACTATTCGTGATATGGAGCACCATACATTACATAATACAGCAATAGAGAGGGATCCTAACACAGCAATCTTAGTTAACAATTTCAGATGGGTTACAACCAGCTCCGAGATAGATAGGTTTCAGTAGATAACGAACCCTGCAGTCGCCGGAGTAAGGAGTACATCCCCAGAACTACGCAGGGCTACCCAGTCTTATGCCACTCGCGCGAACATAAATGCCTAGCTCGCCCAAAACATGCGGAAATCGCAGTAATATGCTTCTAATTTGGGAGCGGCACTTTGTTCGAAGCCTAAATTTCGGAATCCCCGGCGACAAAATAGAACCCTACAATTACCTCAGAATGAACAACGATGCGGCCGGGAGGTTCGGATCTCGCGAAATGGCGGGGGTAGAGACGAAAGTGATGTGAGAGGGAATTGGGGGGAGAAGTAAATCGAGAAGGGGCGGGGGCAACCTGCGCGGGAGGGGCCGGGAAGCCGAGGTCCCCGGCGATGGCGAGCGCCTCCGCCATGCCGCCCAACCGCTTCGCCGGCTTCTGCGCCGCCGCCATGGCCTCCTCGGCTTCGGGCGCGACGAGGACGCGTAGTAGGCTTTGGGGTTTGGTGAGTTGGTGTGTTCCGCTTTCGCCTCGCCGGCCGGTTGAGCTTTTGTTCTCTTGACTCTCGGCTACCGATTTTGAACCGAGATGCCTCCAAATGTCCAAATGCTGCTGCTGACCTGTCCTATGCTCTTCACCTTGCCATCCCAATTTTCTTTTAAATGTGCCAGAATTTTCTTAGAAAGATGTCTTATTCACTGACATTTTAACATGTTTTTTTCTTAAAAAAATAACGACAGCATCAGTAGCGAGTACAGAGCGTCTAAGCAAAGTCATGAAATATGAAAGCGGTGATATTTGACGAAATAGGCCGTAGCCCGCTATATAAATATAGCAACAACCCGATACAACCAACAGTTTTGAAATGCTAGGGCAGCAGTAAACATACACCCAAAGAAAAAGAAAATGGAGACATAGGCGGATTGACAAAGCTACAGTAACTCGTAACCGTTGCGCCCTCTCCGACGAAGTACCACCACACTCCTAGCACTGAATCAACGCGTACCAAGCAGCACCTTCAAGAAGGCACGCGCACGCTGCTGCCCGGACCAACGCACTGATCTTAGGGTTTCCCCCGGCACACAGAGGGATGCGGACGAAGGGTAGCCACGACGCCCTTCAAGAAGGGATGATGCCACCCAGAGGCGGCATCGCGTCGGTGTCGGTCGAGCCGACAAGGATTTCTCCGGCAAAACCCTATCCACAACCTTCGGATGATTCCGTCGCACCGGAGCCCCACAAGACGAGGCCTTGCCACCACCAAACTAGCCACCAGCCAACAATCGCCACCACGGTCACAAAGTCGCCATCGCCGTCGCACCAAAGCCGCCGTCCCGAGGTCTGCAAGACGGATGCAGGCGTAGCATGTACCGGGGTCAGCAGCACCACGGTCGCGCGGGAAGGAACGCCTCCACCGCCAAGGGCGGTAGTCGACCGGACACAGCGGCGAAGCACACTAGTTCCCGTTAGGTCCGGCCGGGCCCAGCGGGCCCGTAAATCCCCCATGGAGGCACACCAGTCCCAACAGGGTCCAGTCGGGCCCAGATCGGGCCCGTAAAGCCCGCTACCGTGCTGCAACAGGCCGGTCGCCGACGCCGCCGCCCCCTGCACCATCTACCACTCCACCATCTGCAGTGCGTGCGGCAGGGAAGGCTAGCCCACCCCCAGCCCGGATGGGCCTGACGGGCCTAGATCTGGGCCGCTGGGCTCTGTCGGCGTCGCCCAAGCACGCCGCCGCCGCCCTGCACTGCCCGCAGCAGCAGGCCGCACCCCTGGGCACCCGCTCTCCAGCCGAAGCCGGGCCGCCGCCGCTCTGAGTCGCACCGCCGCCGGAGAGATGCCGCCCCGCGCGGCCGCCCTCGTGCGCGGGAAGAGGAGCACCGCCGCCGCCGGCACCGCCCGAGCCTCGCTCGGGGGCTCGCGCCGACGGCGGCGGGAGAGGAGAGACAGGTGGAAGGGCCCGGACGGAGAGGGCCACGGCCGCGCCCGGCCGCCGCAGGGGCGGCGCGGACGCGGGAAGGAGGGGGGAAGAGAGGAAGGGAGGGGGCGGCGCCGGCACGGCTAGGGTTTCATGGGAGGGATAGGTTGCGGGAGGAGGTTTCATGGGAGGGAGGAGAGGAAGAAGACTCAGCGGTGATATTAGCAAAAGGAGAAAGGCCAAATGCCTTCAAATGGCCAAATGCTGCTGCTGAGCTGCCCTTTGCTCTGCACCCTGCCAACCATCGTAATTTTTTGTAAACGTACAAAAAGTTTGCCTAAAAGGAAGAAACAAGATGTCAAAATCACTGACATTATAACATGATTTTCTCCTTAAAAATTAATAGCAACAATATCACTACGGAGTACATAACGTCTAAGTGAAGTCATGAAGTATGAAAGCGATGATATGGGCAAAAGGGAAAGGTCATACGAGAGAGGACTGATGAATCAATATGAACAGTGGATATACTTTCATGAATACAAATGCAAATTTACAGACGTCTGCACGGGTCTCCATGTGGGTTACACTAACAAGTTACATACCCTTTGTTGGGCAAATGAAGCATCAGCAAGAACATGATGCTATGGTACACAGACAAGAATACACAAGATGACAGGGCCTCCATTCAGATGACCCCGAGACATGAATACACAGGGATGGAAGCTCCCCCATTCAGATGACCCACAACCAAGCACCAAAAGAGCCGATGACCAGCCCAACCACGAGGAACAACACAATGACTATTCCGGCGGTCTCGGAGTGGTGTATGGGCACAGCCTTGGGCGCGAGGATCATGAGTATCGAGGTCAGATACCCGTTGGTGAGTCCGAGCAGGCATGTCAGCACGGTGACCGGATCTCGGTGCGGAAGAAGCTGGGTCCGTGCAAGCAGCCGTAGAAGAGAGGGAAAAACAGGAGCCTCGCGAACGACCCGGCGACAGCAATGTTGGCGTTCTGGAGGAGATAGACGGCTGGCAGGCACTTGCCGACGAGATCAAACACATTGTAGGCGCTGATGAGCATGATAGGGTACCAGTCCTTGAGTGTCTCAGAGTGCACGTCCTCTGTGACGTACCCAGGAAATATGGACAGTGTGACTCCATAGATGAGAACAACTCCTACCCCATACTACTTCACACTCCCAACAATGCTCCAGAGGGTTGATCTCCAGGCAGACCCCGTCATGCCACCGCCCACCTCTGCCTTCTGAGCCCTCCTCTTGAGGTTCTTGTAGTACACTACAACGGGGAGCCTGTCAGCCACATTGTAGCACACTATGCAGATGATCATGACCACGATACCGACGATGAAGTACAGGATCGCACTTTGCCTTAACCCATGGGTGTCCTGAGGAAAGCTCGCTTTGGTAATTACTCTCATCGCTGAGACAAGTACACCTGTGGAATGCAAATCATGAATGAAATGCATTTAGCATTAGCATCTATTCATCAGATAAATCCTATGTGCATCCTACATTTGACACACAAAAATGCATCAAATAAGTGGGTTGATAAGGTGTTAGCAAGTTCCAGATTCGGTATGCACAACCTACTCTCTGTTGAAAATTGAAATGAGCGCTTATTGGTTCTTATACAGTATCTAAAATCCCAGTTTCCATGCTCAAGCTCTTGTCAGATCACTAGTTTTCCAGATGCATCGATATGCCCTCTATTTCACGACATTAATTCACATTAAAAAATGGAGCAATAATTCTTGAATCACCTAACATTATGCGATTCCTGCTCCAATTCAATAGGAGGGCTCCAGTTGCTCACCTCACAAATTGCAATCCGGGACCAACCATTTTAACTACTACCAGTAGACATACATTTTGCAATTCAAAAACTAGAGTGCTCCATATGTCAATTCGAAGCCTGATTTGTGAGTCCAAAACAGTTTCTAGGGGAGCAATTGAAAGAACCACTTAACTCAACTGGACTGAAACAGAGGAATCGACAGAAAAATAAGAGGTAAAAAGGGGACCTGAAGCGGCGGTTCCGGCAACGACGGCCTGCATGTACCGCTCGGGAAGCTCCCCGGCGAAGCCGATGACCCCGCCCTGCACGAGCGCGTCGGCTACGCCGCACATGACGGTGGCGGCGACGGTGACGTCGAAGGCCCCGTAGAGCCGCGGCGTGCCCTTGACGTAGACGGCGTCCATGACGGGGACGACGAGGAGCGCGAGCGTGAAGAGGGTGAGCCCCGTGTTGATGCGCGCACGGGCGCTGGACTTGGGGAAGACGAGCACGATGAGGAGCAGCGGGAGCAGGCAGGCGAGCATGTAGGAGACGGAGAAGACGCGGTCGACGGGCGCCCACGGGTAGAGGTAGGAGAAGTAGTCGACGGCGGTGATGTAGGCGTTCCAGGGGAGCAGGAACCCGGCGCCGAGCGTGAAGAAGATGAGGTAGCCCACCCCGAGCCGGTCCACCGGCGGGGGAGGATACTCGGCCTCCACCGACCCCGCCGGCGGCGGCAGCAGCAGGGCCGCGGCCTCCTCGTCGCCGCCGGCCATTGCTTCTTCGAGCGGATTTGGGATCTCGGATGCGTGCGTCCTGGGTGGACTCCCTTGTGCCTTTCGTACAGAGCTCAACTGGTTCGTGCCTCGTGGGCCTCTTTGGCTTCTGCGGGCGGATATGTGCGATTCTTCGTGTCACTGTCGTGGTGGGCCAACTGATGTCAAGGACCAGATGTTCCTTGATTTGTATTTCGTGTGGAGTACTACTAGTAGCACTAGTATCTTTTATGATACCAGCGCGCACAAAAAATCACTGACCCATCAACCATTTCCCCTCCCCCTCCCCCCTTCTACAGTAGAGAGAGGCGTGTGAGAGGGCGACTTCAGTTTCCCCCCCGACTCCCCGGCGCCGCCGGTGGTTCCCTCCTCCTTCTCCGCCCGCGGCGGCGGGAAGGGTGGGGGAACCCCGGATCTGTGCTGCCGGGCTGTATATAGGGTGTGGGCGTGTGTGGCCGGCGGCGGCGTCTCGGTGGGGGCGGCGCCGGTGAGTCCGGCCTTTTGGTCATCTCAGATCCGGCCCCCTCTCGTCGATGCCAGGTGTGTCGATGAAGGATCTGTGGGTGTTTCCCTCGATGGGCGGCGTGGCGACGACGGCGCCCTCGTGTTGTGGGAATCCTGTCCTCGAGCCCTCTGTCGATGCGCCGCCGCCTCCTCCTTCGTCGGCGTAGGGTTGCTGAGGTGCGTGTTTGGAGGTCGTTCTGCTTGGGTGGCTCCGCGGCCAGCGCGGGTTTGGTGGTTGAAGGAGGACGGATCCGTCGTCGGCGCTCCGTCTCGGTGGTGTTGCTGCGTGGATCTTCGTCCAGGAGAGGGCCGGCGTTGCCCGTTCATCGTCTTAGGTTCCGTCGCAGTGCGGCGGACAACTCCTGCTTTCAAAGCCTGTAGTTCCTCTCGGCTGGTGGTTAGTGGGTGGTGTGGCTTCGCCTTCTCCGGTGACGGTGAAGGCGTCGCCGTTGCGTTGGTTCGTGTTTCCCCTGGCGTATCCCTGTACTGGCGTATGTATTGTACTGTGTACTTTGTATTTTCTGAAATATATATGCAGTTCTCAAAAAAAAAAAAGTATCTTTTATGATTGATCATCTGAACAAATGAGTGAGTATTTCATTGTCCAACTAGTACATGTTTTTTTTAAGATCCACAGAACCATGTGGTTACTTTTTTGTTGACATGAAAATCCATTTAAAGCGTAAGCATAATTAAGGTGCAGCAACAATATCTCATTCTTTTGAGAACCACATGGCGCACTCTATCTTATCAGAGTTCAAATCTCATATTTAACACCTGATGACCCATCGGTCGCATGTGCATAAGAGTAGGGTATGTATGTGTTCATATGGGTGATTGTATATGGGTGATTGTATACGCGTGTATATAAACATCTGCGTTTGTACTATATATTGAAAAACAATATCTTATTTTTGTGAACGAAGATGTATCAACAATATCTTTTTTCTTTAAGGATGGTACAGGAACAATATCACATGGATGGCTTAGCATGATCTGGATCTGATAATAAATACACCACACGTTCCGTGCTTGCAAGCTGTGGTCGTTGGGTGCTGGTTCGGGGTCGATAGTGGTTACTGGTCGTGACAGCTCGCGTGCTAAATGGTGCACCGATTATGTGAAGCAACTTCTTGCTACTCCCTCCGTCCCAAAATAACTGTCTCAAGTTTGCCTAAAAGTTGATGTATCTAGACATGAAACATGTTTACATACATCCACTTTTGTACAAACTTGAGACAGTTATTTTGGGACGGAGGGAGTATTTATCTATCTATCCATGTCAGCTTGCTTTTGCTGTTTGCGGTAGATTATCAGGACTCTCTTTTGTGACTTTGTCCCAACTAGTTTCATTTAGTTTTGCCTTACGGTGTTTGATTATCTGCTTTAATTCGCTTTTTGAAAAAAATTAGCACGAGACAAGAAAATAAACATAGAACGAGTCTAAGTATGATCAAAAGTAAAAGCTTTTTTGAGATAAATAAATTATAAAATGACTTATCCACAAACATGATAATCTAGAGATAAATTAAAAGAGATTTTCGCAGCAACGCGCTAGGTATCTTTCTAGTTCTTTAAAGAACCTAGACAGCCTCGTAGTCTCGTCCATCTATATTTTATTGTGTAGCTCACATAATAAGTAAATTCTAATGAATTTCACACATATTCACAAGACAAAGACCTGTGCTGTTGAAATTTTGGCAGAAATAAAAACTTCTAAATAGAAGTTTAAACTTTATGCCGTGTGGATCTTCCCATGCGTGACCAGCCATGCAAAGAACTTGTAATTTGACTTGGTGTGTCCACTTCCAAATGATGGAGGGACAATGCGACACCTATACCATGATTGCACCTTCACCATTGTTGTTCAGGATTCCATTTTGGCATCCAACATTATTCCGGCCGTCTTGGTAGTTGTCTCGATGGACCACGGTTTTGAGGGATGGTGAGAAAAAGAAAGGCAAACATCGTCATTGCATACATCATATAGAGTGTGGAAGGAGAGAAATAGGAGGGTGTTTAGCAAATGTGGCGCTTCTGATGGCAGATTTGGTGCGTCTACTTCGTGTTGACATTGAGCAGTGAGCTTTTATCTTATCGGACGATCCCTGGAGACCGGGCGCCCAAGTACTCCCTCCGTTCCAAATTAGATGACTTCCATTTGTCTAGATACGGATGTCCGTATCTAGACAAATGGATGTCATCTATTTTGAAACGGAGGAAGTACATATTTGGCTACGGCTTTCTTCTCTTCGGGATGCTCTTGTAAACACTTTTTCTTCTGTCTAAATCGATGATAAAACATCTGCCTTTTCCGCAAAAAAAGAAAGTTCAAAATTCGCGAACACGTGCTCGAACCCGGGACAGCCGGGAAACAGAAGTCCGCACTCAGTCACAATTTGTTTTTTTTGCATTGGAGTCACAACTCATCTTAGCTTACACGGAACACATTACACATGGCCCACGTGCGTGCTCGCTTTGTCGGCCCATATTTCCTTGCGAGAGGCCCAAGCCTTGTAGACAATGTTTCGGCCTATTATTTATTTATTTCCCATTTCAACCCAAGCAAGGGTTCTTGACCACCAGAAACCTTTCGTTGACGACCCAAAACCTTTCTCCCTCCTGCCCCTCCTCCGCCGCCGCTGCAACGGCAAGTCCACCGCAAAGCATGGCCGGAGACGCCCTCCGGGTAGCCGACCTCCCAGGACGCGGCCGCGCGCTCCTCGCCGCCCGCGACATCCTCGAGGGGGAGGTGCTCCTGTCCGAGCCGCCCATCCTCCTCTACCCGTCCTCGCTCGCCTCCCTCCCCTCCTACTGCTCCGCCTGCTTCCGCTCCCTCCCCCCACCACCCCACACCCCCTGCCCCTCCTGCCGCGCCGCCGCCTTCTGCTCGCCGGCCTGCGCGGCCGCCTCTCACCCGCGCCTCGTCTGCGCCGCTCTCTCCAGCGGCCTCGCCGCCGCCCCCGAGGCGCACCAGGAGCCCCTCCTCTTCCTCCTCTCGGCCTACTCGCTCCAGGAGCCCTCCCTCCGCGCGCTCCTCTCCCTCTCCTCGGCCTCCCCGAGCCAGCAGCAGGACGCCGCGAGCCTCCACGCCATGGTGGCCTCCCTTGCGCCGCCGCACATGCTGCCCGCAGGCTTCTCGCCGGACCTCACGGCGGCGCTCCTCTCCAAGGACCGGACCAACAGCTTCTCCATCATGGA
Source organism: Poa pratensis (assembly GCA_947311845.1). NCBI lineage: Eukaryota > Viridiplantae > Streptophyta > Magnoliopsida > Poales > Poaceae > Poa > Poa pratensis. The sequence continues at coordinate 38,148,348 of CAMZMU010000086.1, read as the reverse complement.
ACCGTACCGCCCCGACGTGCCGCTGGAGCTCCGCAAGACACGGGCCTACGCCGTGTACCCCGCGCGTCACTGCTGAACCACGACTGCCTGCCTAATGCCTGCCATTTCGATTACGTCGACAGGCCGGGACCAGGGAACACGGACATCGTCGTGCGCGCGCTCCATGGTATATCGGCGGGGAGGGAGGTTTGCATCAGCTACTTCGCGGCCAATTGGAGGTATGCTGACAGGCAACGCAGGCTGCTGGAGGATTATGGGATCCAGTGTGAGTGTGAACGGTGTCAGGTCGAGAGCAAGTGGAAGTTTGATGACGATGATGATGATGACGATGGGGATGACACCATGGAAGAAGAGGATGGCAAGGAGGATGCTGGAGATGGTGCTGATGAGGGGATGGAGCAGGAGGAAGGGAGTGATGGCGTCGATGATGATTTCCCGCATGCCTTTTTCTTTGTGAGGTATCTGTGTGATCGTGAGGACTGCTATGGCATGCTTGCACCGCTGCCACCCTTACCGAACGGTGATCTGTCCCATGTGTTTGAGTGCAATGCCTGTGGGCAGCTGAAGAAGGAAGAGGATGACAATGAGCATGATGCTGGTGATTCCAGCATGGCCAATTAGGATATTTGCTGCTGTATTTTTTTGTGGGTAAGTATTTGCTACTTACTTTTTTCCCCATTGGTGATATTGCATCCTGAACTTGCCGAATTTATATCTGAAGTTAGCTAGAATAAAATTAATGGTTCTTGAGCATTCAGCTTGATATCTTAGTCAGTTCAATATAATAATTTTCAATACGCACGTACGTTGAGTTGTAGAGCAGAAAATGAATGATTTGATTAGTCCATTGTAGTATCCAAGTGACACTAACCTCAATTGTTCAACTTCCACTCTTTTGTGTGGAGGAATTTTTTATGTGGCTTTTCTGTAATCTCTGGGTAAAGACGAAAAAATTGGGGAAATCTCAAGTCATGGTTGCTAACCTGGTTAATGCTACTAGCAAGTGATGGCACTACCTGACCATGAAAGTTTACCATTCGGAAGTATTGCTGTACTTAGTGGATTGTATGACCATGTTTCTTCCCTTAATTGAGCTTTAGACTACCCTCGTTATGGTTGTGCTAACCCTCAGTAGATGCTCACTTTCTGTTCAATAGTTTTACCTGGATGCTCGACTTGTCTTCTTCATTTGAAGGGAAAAACAGAAAGCGAACCCAGTCAAAATGGTGCTTCATTATACTCCGATAAGCATGAGCCGTCAAATTTGAAGAACATTTAGGCAATGAGTAGACATTATATGAGAATTTCCTGTTAACTCCGATGCTGTCAAAGCATATATTAGCAGAAACTCACATGTGAACTTGTGTGCGAACCTTTTAAGGCGTTTATATTGTGTTAACTGTACTGGCATTACATCGATTGCAGACAGTTTTCAGAGCAATATGTGTGTTTGTATCTTTGATGGTCTGACATGCAAATTGTTGTTATATTGCAGTGCGGTTGGTGGATGGCTATGAAATGGAGGTACTGTTGGGCATTTCCCTACTTCAGTTTTTTTCGTAAAAAGAAACTGGTTTAATGCACCTGAAGCCAGGAAGATGTATGTACATGACTGGTTCACTGAATGTGATATGTGGTCAAATTTCACGATTTTCGCTGTGCCTCTTTCTTTCATGTCGATGCCAACCTGGCAACATGTGACGTTATGTAGCTGCAAACTGATTAAAATCAGCTTCTCATAGTTTGAGTTGCGTGCCCCTTGATTGTCTTGCCTTATGACCTGCATTGTTGGCTCCTCGTTTGAGTTATGAAATTGTTTTTACGATATTTCTTTTTATTTGGTGGCTAGTTGAGTGTCGTACATTTTGTGGGCAAATTAATTCGCCTGGCTAGCTTCTGAATATACAGGGAAAGTGGATAGGGCGGTCAGTGTGCTTACTAAACAACCTATGCTGTCAAGGTATGCTTTGTTTGGCTGGCTGCCAGGGGTTGAAATTGTTAAGGGTTCGCGCCTTTCTGATACTCCTGCATACTATCTGTGTTCTCCAGTATCCATGCAGGCTTGGAAACCGATTCCAAGTAGTGTTATGGCTCAAAATTTGCTCGAAATCAACTCTGATTTGGGCGTGTTTGGTTACTTGCATTTTTTCTCCCTTTTACATCCGTGGCAGGGCCTGGCTGAGGCCGTGGTGCAACTGTTTGGTATTTGATAGCCGGTTGATGGCAGTTTCAGACTTTTTGGTGTAACTGCATGGCGTTTGGCGTTTGGTTGTGTGCAAAGCCCGTGGTGTGGTAACCTTCTCGGCTGAGTGGTGATTGGTGAACATACCCATTATTGCACCAAGAATGTCAACACAATACAACATATCAACTGATGGTGATGCGACACAAATTCAGCAAATCACTGATGGTGATGCGCCATGAATTCAGCAAATCAATTGCTGCTAATGCATCACAAGTTTATCATCTCGGGGCCGGGGGGCAAATTATACTGACATAACATAAAATTTCATCAAGTTCTAGCTAATTAAGAGGTTATACATCAGGGCATCACTCAAAACAAATCAGCGACAACATCATCATCATCAGCTCATCTTTTTTTTTTGAACAAACAAGGGCGCCATTGGCGCCAAATTCATTTCAGCTCAGCTGCAATTTGCAGCAGTAAGTACATAGTCCTGGGATTGTACATTTTGTAAAGTGTTAAGCACAGGACAAGCACCAGGAGGGTGAGCTGAATTGGTACATTGGTAGATAGGTTCGATTAGGCTAGGCCTAAAAACATGTTTAGCACATTTGTGGGCTTCTCCATTTAGCTTCCTTGAAATGTGAAACACCTGTGGAGAAGAATGAGCTGTATCCCTGAAGAAATCTGCTAGGTATTTTCTTGCACTCCAATGAAGCAGGGGGTGGTCGATCCTTCTTGCTGCTGCGGTTTTTGCTAGGACCTGGTTATCTGTAAGGAATGTTGGCCTGTGTATCTGTAAGATATTTGCAAATTTTGCTGCTACCGCTAGGGCTTTTGCTTCTGCCTGAAAGACATTGTCTTGTTGCTGCGTCGCGACCTGTATTTTGATTCGCCATCCATCCTGTGTGGAGCCATCCGTGATGTAGATCCCTATGCCTGTTGTGTGTCCTTGCGTTGCTGTTGGGGAGTTGTTACTCTTCCAGGAAGCATCTGTATAAATCACAAATCCTTGAAAACGCATGTCATCATTGATTGTTTCACCTTGCGGCGGCATTGTCAGCCGAGGGGTAGCCTGCTGCCTTTTTTCCTGCTTGGTTCCCTGTTTATAAGAGGAGACAGACTCACAAAGTTCAAAATTATTTGTAAGAGCTTGCGAATTAATGAAAATCTGGTGTGGCTCTCCTTTTTTTCTTTGGAAAAGGATATCATTCCTAGACTTCCAAGTGCACCACATAAAAGTAAAAATATTTGGTACTGTAGCATAAGGGTGATTCATTGAGAGCAAAGTTCAAATTATTTCTGTTAGGTTATTGCAGTTGGAAGTGATGAGATCAATTTTGATGTACCAGGGAGCAATAAACCAGGCAGCGTTAACAAATGGGCATGTAAAAAAGAGTTGTATTTCATCCTCTTGCATTCCACATCTGCAGCAAATTTTGTCAATATGTTTGGAGTATCGTCCTGCTTTTGCACCTGTTGGTAGCGATTTCCGGAGGAAACGCCATGCAAAAGTTTGAACTCTTGGAATAATATCCTTGCATTTCCAAACCTGTTTGAGTAATTGAATTGTCTGTGGAGTTGGCTTCTTCGGTCTCTCTTCTTGCCGTTGATCGTATAGTACCCGCAAACAGGCATGATATGCAGATTTCGCATTGCATTTGCCATCTTGTGTTAGTTTCCAACATAAGAGGTCATTGTCATCTGCATCTATAATTTGAGTTTGCATAATTGTATCAGCTATTCAGGGTGAAGAGGGTATTGATAATATTTTCATTCCATTTATTTTTTTTGGTTTGGGAGCCAAAGGTCTTTGACTAGGGCTGGGTAAGTAAAGCCAGGCTGTTGCACAATTAAATCATTATAGATAGAAGGCCAAGAGGCGTACCAAGGTGTGCTCCAAATAGATATGTTGCCCTGTGTTAGCTGGTAATAGGTGTGAGTTTTGAGAATTGGAAGCACTTTTAGGATGGAGGTCCAGAAAGCTGATTTTGGAGTATTGGACTTGGGACGCCAAATCGATGATCCAGGGAAATATTTTGATTGTAAAATCATATGGAGTTGGTCGGTTAGGTTTTGGGCTATGCGCCAGGCTGTTGTTAGTATAAGGCTCTGGTTTAAAGCTTGGAGATTCCAAATTCCCAGACCTCCTTCTTTTTTCGGGGCGCAAAGATCTTTCCAAACTTTTAGGCAGAGGCTTTTTGTGTTTGTTTCTTCTCTTACCCCCGTCCACCAAAAAGTTCTTATGATGGCTGTAAGTTTGGCTATGAGTTTCTTGGGAAAAAGGATGTTGGACATATAATACACCGAATAGAAGAGAAGACATATTTTATTAGTTCTAGGCGAGCCGCGTGTGAAAGTTTGTCTGCTTTGTAAGTGCTTAGTTTAGATTTAAATTTATCTACCACAAAAGTGTAAGATGAAGATCTTTTCATCAATCACGGTGCTCGCTGATGAAGGAAGCAAACCATAGTTTCCTCATATCCGGGTCATCGCAATCGCAAGATAACTGATACTTTTCGCTTCGTTCTCCACGAGGTAGCTTAGAGCTTGCTGTAGCATCTCAAACTTGGCAGCACTATGTGGAATATGATTCTTGCCTAAGATGATCTTCATGTGATCATAGTTTTGGACTGGATTGTTGATGAAAGAATCATTGTTGGGGTGATTCTGGCAATGACAATAGAGTTAGTCCCGAGACACACGAAGTAGTGAGTCAATTGAACACGTGGAACTATATTACCTTACCGTGACATGTATGAGGAGACATCAGGAAGTCAAAAGAATGACAATATAGTCTCACGAAAGAGTTAACAACAGCTGTTCTTGCAACCAACTATTCTTTAAGTACGCTGTGAGTAAGCTAATAGGGCCCTTCCTGGCACTAGACGCCACGCCACAAGAATCGTTGGTATATAGCTTCTGCTCCTCCATCTGTCTCCATCATATAATCGATCTCACCTCTCATGTCTGAGTTAAAAAACCATATTTGTTCCCATACGACCTCATAATTAGAGGGAAGATGAGCGGGAATGTGGGGGGGGGGGGGGGGGGGGGGGGGGGGGGCGGTGTTGATATTTGTCAGTTTCCGGAGGTTCTGCCATCTATTTCTCCACTTCTTAAGATGGTTGTACACTGAGTAGTACCGACCTTAGTGCAGCAGAACTGAAGAACATTGTTGACAAACTTTTTCATGTCCTTCTCTTTCATTTAGTAGATCACACCTAGCCCCTTAGTGGTGAGCTCAACCATCCCATTGAGTATGAAGGTGGACATAGCAGGTGACCATTGCATTGGAAGGCCTTTAGCCTTACGCATGGCGATGCATTTATCAGCCGGCAATATACATCGAACCGGTTGAGCAGCAAGCAGTGACAGAGCCAAAAGATCTTGGGAGGTAGGCGTGTTCTACACAGGTTACCATTTGTAAGAATGCATCGTGAGGGGACAAACCCTCGTATCAACGATCACAGTGTAATGATTAGCAGGCGGAAGACATAAACATGGTAGAACAATAATAAACTACCACATCGAAAGCTAAACATGCATTATCTTCGATGCGTGTTGTCATATGTGGGAGAAACAATGGTACAACGATGAGAACTATACTATGTAGAACCACCGCCGTACCACGATTCTCTCTTACACGAACTGCATAGCAATGAATCTTTTGCGGGTTAACGATCCATCGTAAGCATGCACCCATCGTAAGCTAAACATGAAGAATGAACACACAACAGTGTGACATGACCACATCAATACACTAGCCAAGATCATGGATCTAACATGGCAACGCCGACATCATCATTGCCAACAAGCCAAATCGTAACTTAGAATCTACAGATCTACTCAGATCTAACACATGCTCACAGATTTCTGCAGGTGGATCACATGTACCTGTATAGGTGGTTTTCGTGAATCCTCAGTCTTTACGTTTGCAACCTCATGTTCATAATGTAAAATTTTCTTGGAATTATTTCCAATTTGATGTGCATTGTCCCCGTGACGAGGAGTAACAAAATTGACACAACATGGAGGAGCAACTTCGTGCATTTCTGTAACGACCGAACGCTAATATTCGTAGAATCCAATTTGAATTCAAAAATCCATTTCATTAGAGAGCCAAACAGTGTGTCGGACCCACGAAAAATTAATTCGATCACTATTGCCAAACAAGATAATAACACCAAAGAGAAGCTACTAGATCAATCTCACATGTCCATTTGTTGAATGAAAAAATAACAATTGGAACGCAAACCATCACACATAAGGAAACCGTATCTGTTCAGGGACTAGTACTGACTACTGAACACGTGCACAACCACATCAAAAAAGAAGAAGAAAACTATAATAATCAACTGCAGACACGTAGCACAGCATCATGTCATGACCACGCCGACATATATGCCGCGATGGTGACGGACGAAGAGCACGGGACAGACTCGATGATCAGAAGCAGGCGTCGAGGAGGCAGCAGCAGCAGAGCGCCGCGCAGCTGGAAACGAAAGAGAGGAGCAAGCAGAAGCCATTGTCAGCACAAACAAGGCCACGAGGATGATGAGACAATCAGAGATGATGTACTCAGTGAGAATTCAGAAGGGGTTTTTCTTCTTACCATCCTTTCAAGAAGCCATCGCCGCCGCCGTTGTTGTGGCCGCGGCTCGTGGTGTCGCCGCCGGCAGGAGGGTACTGCTGGTCCTGCGGGTAGGCGGCGGCGGCGGCGCGACGTAGGCCTGCTGCTGGCCCGGTGGAGGGTACGCCGCGGTGCCCGGTGGCGGGTAGCCTGCACAACGGGGAGAAAGCACAACGATGAAACTCAGACTTCAACTTCAAGAATCAAGCAGGCCTCACGTTAGCTAAGCTAGCTGGTGTTTTCTACGAATCATAGCAAAGAAAAAAACGAACCCAGTCATGAAAATGGAATTTGCACGTACCCTGCTGGTAGCTCATGATCGAATTGCGGGAAGAGCTAGCAAAAACTCTGCGGGATAATGTGCTCTGTTCTCCTGAGTTCTCACGCAACTGATGCTAGCGAAGGAGGAGGAGGAAGGAGAGGACGCTAGGGCTGGATAGAACGGGATGGAGTTACCGCATCATCGAGCGTCTCTACTTATAGAAACCTCAGATGCACCTATGCGGCTACGTGTTTCTGTTGCTTAGACTAGCCACAATGGGAGTATCATAGCTAGTATCATGCATGCCATGTTGGCAAAAATCTGATGTGGCACTGTAATTAATGAAGAAAGAGAGGATAATGGTATCTACCTATGTTACGGTATCATAGCAAGATATTTTAATAGCAACTTAATCTTGTACACATATTTGTATTGGGATACTACAAACAAATAAATGAGATGTGGTTATGATACTACTCTATGATACTATGCATTGTAGGGGTAGTATCATACACTAGTATCATATGCATGATACCGATCTATGATACTCTCCATTGTGACTAGTCTTAGACGCGTCGTCGTCCTCGTTGAAAGTTGAAACAGAGACTAGTTGACGGATTCCTTAAACTAAAGGAAGAAATCCACGCGGGAGAGAGACGTCGCTCTCGATCGGTAGGGGTGTCGCGCCGCCTCGTGGTTGGCTGCTCGCCGCGGTTTCTTCCTTCCTTCCCCATCTCTGCTTTATCTACTACGGTGCGGCGAACCTTCCTCGTCGACTGCATTTCTTCTAGTTGGTCAGCTGCATTCAAAATGCCACCATATTTTCTACCATCATCGACCGCAAGTCACTACTAGGCCTCCGAAGCTTTAAATTTCCTATGAAATTCGCGGTTTCTACGCGCTTCCTTTTTTTACTGCACTGCAGAAGGAGGAGCTCAGTTGCGTGGGCCAAACATGAGGTGAACATAAGCTCAAGTAGGATGGGGAGCATAGATCCTTAGCCATAATCACGAAGGGTTGAAGATAAAAAAAGAATATTGATCGTCCATGAGATTCTAACTAAGGATAACTTAGCAAAGCGCAATTGGAATGGATGTAAAAATGTTGTTTTTATGATCAAGAGGAAACAATCCAGTGTTTGTTTATATCTTGTCCTTTTGCTAAAATGATTTGGTGTGGGGTGTTCATGGCCCTTAATATTCACCCTCCAACTAATATTGCTAATCTGTTTGGGAGTTGGTCAAGAGGGGTCGATAAGAAAGAGAAAGTGCAAATCCGATTTGGTGTCTGCGCTTTACTCTGGGCTATTTGGAACGCACGCAACGATGTGATTTTTAACGATGGAAATATTTCTTCATTTATGCATGTTTTACCGATAGCTATTCATTGGATCCGTACGTTACCTACAACCAACGGATAAGCGAGTCGTTCTGGATTCTAGGTGCAGGCAGCTCCTCTTGGTTTCGCGGGAGCTATATACCCGCTGCAACTGGGGTTTTGATCTCAAGATAACATGTTGATGCAGTGTCACTCCATATTGTCTTTTTTGTTTAGATGGTTGATTCATGTATCGACCCTGTGCGACCCATGATATAATCTTTTGTAACAACTGGACTTTAATAAATTCAATAAAGGCCGTATGCATCAATCGATGCAGAGGCTGAGACTTTCCCCTTTTTGAAAAAAAAAGAGAACTTGTTGTTCAATGGATATCTTGTAGTATTGACAGTTGCTGTGGCATTTAACATTATAACAGCCAATGCGGCATGAAAAGATACAATGCATTTGTGTTGGTACTTCTTCTCTGGCGATGGGTCCTTGAAGCGTTAGCATGCTATCCTTTCGTGGCCAGCGAACTGGTGCTCGAGCGGTGCATGGTTTCTACGTGTTTCTCATTTTTCTACTGCACCAGAGAAGGAGCCAGCTTCAGCTGTGCAGGCCAAACATAAGATGAACATCAGCTCAAATACAATGTCAAACATGAGATGAACATCAGCTTAATGTATTATAAACCGGGACCATGGATCATTTGCCATAATCAAGAAGGGTCAAAGAAATACACAAGCCGTCAATGATAGCTTGTAGTTCAACACAACATATATGCGGCATCTGATTTTGTAGTTCTAAAAGATTTGGCTACATATGCTAGCAAACTGGGCCATGGTAACATGACAAAAAACTGAAAAGTTTGCACGCAAAGAAAGACAGTAACAGTTAATAAGTTCCTAGTAAGAAATATCCAGCTAATTTGACAACACAACAAACTGAAGCAAAACAAAATCAGAGGTGGCAGTGACATAGTGCATGCGAGATTACGCCGTTGCCATTACATCGTTTTAACTTCATACTCATATTCTTGAGCACTGACATTCTTTCCACAAAAGCAAGCATTCCCAACTTTTGTTGCAAGATGACGGGAGGACTATGCTGGGTTCACCACCTTACAAAGAAGCCATAGTAAGACTTAACACCAACGAGCAAGCTAACAAATTAAGAGAAACAACCCGGAAATCAAACCATAAGGCCTGAGTTGTGCTGCCAAGACTTGTATCCTACAACAGCCCATCAATGTCATGTGCAAAATCACTGCTAGTCACTTCCATAGTTCCACCTTGATCGAAAAGCCCTTGCTCCAGCATATATAGTTTGTCATACATTTGAAACACCCTCTCTTGGTCCCTCAGCCGTAGAAGCTGCTTCCATTGCTGCAGAAATACAAGAATTCAGAAACCAAATCAGCTGCTTACCAATGACAACGAGCGACAAGTCGCAACACAAAGCAAACAGCAATAACTTCTCATTAGCAGCTCCCATAACTGATAGAGAAATGCACAAAAACAGTAAGAGAAGATGGAGTTGTTACTCCAACAACAAAAAAGCCTCTGTTTCTTGAGCACATATAACATCATCATCGTTAAAAAAAAGAAGGTAAAACCAAGAAGTTGTCATCAACATCACATAGTCATCATAATCCCAAAAAGATCAAAACCAAGAAGCCATCATTCATACGATTACTAGCAGTTATCATAAGTAACAGTCATACATGCACAAAACCAATAACAGAGATGAAGTTGTTACTCTAGAAAAAAACCTCTGTTTCTTGAACACACATATCATCATCTAAGAAAGTTTAAACCAAGAAGCTGTCATTCATATCATTACGTTGCAAATTGCAATATTTCCTCTATTCAGAAATGGCAACTGATAAATCATGGCTACGCAGTGTACATGGTTAGTGTCCTACCTGGAATGTGGAAGCTCATGTAGGGAAAGTCTCTTGTACTGTCATTGAGCATGTTCCTGTCTCGCCCTGAATTGAGTTCAACCATGTAGACGCTAAGAAATGTGCCCACAAAAATGATGTCAGTGCCCTCCGCAAAGCCCGTCACAGATGCAGTGGGATACCAACAAGGTTTGTATCGCAATTGCTGTGCCGAGAAGACGTCATCAGGAAGCAGAGTCTTGAGACCGATAACCCTGTGTTTTGCCCATCCGTTGGCTCCCTTGGGATCGGTCTCCCTCGACCACAGGGTTAAGATGGTGTCATACACACTAGCAAAAGCCAGCTTACCGTCTTCCAGCTTCACGAGCCTCCCCTGGGACGAGACTCAAACACCGACAAGCGGGGCGTACCAAGTTTGTACTCGATGATGTGCTTGGTAATGCTGTAGAAGTAGAGCCTTTCTCCCACAAGGACACTAGGCGACCTGTTGACATGGGCTTGAGGGTGGTGAACAGAGGTGAGATCACTCCACGCGCCAGTTTCCGACGAGTAGAGGCGGGCGACCGTGACCCCGTTCGTCCGGTCGGTGGACAGGAAGGCCACACGAAAGGGACCCTCCTGGCAGCCAGAGTGGTCACAGCCTTCCACAGCACAGATTACAGTAATACCAATTTTTCTGTAAAATGCTAAATATCATCATTTTTCGGGTTTTCAGGCCCGACTTTGAGTGCACAAATGAAGCCCGAGCCTGGCCCGGTGTAGGACTTTCGGGTCGGGCTGCCCATTCCCAGGTTTAGCTGCACGTCGAGACAGTTTTAGAGCATCGTCAACAAACAAATGTCATGCTTGTCCCTCATTTATTTCCCTCCCCTCTCTCCAGCTATAACAGTTGAGAGTCGCCACCACTAACCCGGGCAAAACAGAGGCCTTCCCGACGGCCAGTGGCGGAGCTAGATAAAATCTGATCAGGGTGCACTATTGGTGTCTATAGAGGATTAAGAACATATTTAAGTCACCCGGGTGCACTAATCATGGGCTAGAGGGGTGCACACACCAATTTTTAGGCTAATTGTAAGGCAAAAATAAATTCTACCGGGTGCCTGTGCACCCGGTTAGCTACATGTAGCTCCGCCAGTGCCGGCGTCGCTGCCTTCCGAAGAAACTGAGGTGATGTGTCAACCATAGTAGTGTGTACAGTAAGCTAGTGTTGTCCCCAAGTGGTGTTTGGGAGTAGAGTTATATATCCCGTCGGCCAGATCTCAAGTGGCCCGAGCCTCGTCTTTCTTTCCACGCTTCTCTGATGGCGGTAGCTGCTGCGTGTGAGAAAGCAGAGCTGAGAGATCTCCGACAATAAGGCTGCGCTCTCAAGCTTCTCTTTCGCGCACCGAGTTTGCCCGACTCCCTCTTCTTCCTTGCGGTGCTTTAATGGTTGGAGACGGCGTAGAGAGAGGTGGGCCGAGCAACTTGCTCAATGAGCCCTCGCTGAGGGTAGTTCTGGTGGAGCTTTAGTTCTGCGTTGTCCCTTCGTCTCATCTCCGCGTTGGCGAAAGGTGGAGTGGGACGACCTTATTTTGAGCTACGCGGGGTTGCAAATTGTACATCACTACATGGATACCATGGATTGCCGCCATGATCTTTGGCTGAGATGACAGCCGTTTCTGATGCCGATGAGGCATCTCCTCATCCTCCAAGACGGAGGCATTAGTAAGGATTCCCAGCGGCGAAGTCGGTTTGTCCCCGTGAGGTGAAGGGGAACTGTTTGATTCTCCCATCACTCATCCTCCAAGACGGAGGCCTTTTCAACCAAGAGTCGGCATGCTCTATCAGGTCCAACGTTCTCCTTCTCCCATCACAAACGCACCCTAGGATCCTTCCTCGGCCGGTTGAACCTAACCATGACCACTCACGCCTCATCCCTGACTCCAATCTTGCAACCATAGGCCCACGATTCCTCTGTTGAACCCGTAGGATCTCTAGGGTAGATCGATATCGGTAGAATAGATAATGGGGAGGAGGATTTGTACCTTCACCTTGCGCTGATGCATTCAAGCTGCCGGCCATGGTGGACGGCGGCGGTGGTAGCGTGCGGTGGCGAGCTTCCCGTCGCACTGCGCAGACCTAGATCGGGTCGGGTGTGTCGGTGGGGTTGTGGCAGCGATCAACCTTGTGAGTCGTGCAGCCGGCCCCCACCTCTTTATATAGCGCAGGCCACGGGGCCCACCAACCATGGATCGGTTGGGCGCCCCCGATCAGGGCGCATCGATCAGGGTCCGTGCGACCGTTGGGTGCGCACGGGTGGAGATCAACCTAACATTTTCTCCCTTGATCTCAACTTTTACTTTTAACTATGTACTTTCTTTTAACTTGTTTCATCGCAGATCAATACATAGAGCATGTTTCATCGTCACAGCTCAATTGCCGATAGAATCAGACAGCTACAATATATCTCTTTGTTTTGAAACAATTCTGTTCCTTTTCGGGCCTCTCATGATCCAGAATCATAGGCTTTCCATTAAACCCATGCCGGCTACGTGTTCCATGAACACGCTGGGTGGTAAGCCTTTCGTAAGCGGATCCGCAAGCATATCCTTTGTCCTTATATGCTCGAGACTTATAGTTTGATCCTGGATTTTATCTTTCACAACATAATACTTTATCTCTATTGGTTTGGTAGCATTACTCGACTTGTTGTTGTGAGCATAGAATACTGCGGGCTGGTTGTCACAGTACATCTTTAGTGGTTTGTCAATACAATCTACCACTTTCAAGTCGGGTATAAATTTCTTTAACCATATCACCTGCCCTGTGGCCTCATAAGCTGCTATAAATTCTGCATACATCGTGGATGATGCAACTATTGACTGTTTGGAGCTTCTCCACGAAATAGCCCCTCCAGCGAGAGTGAACACGTATCCTGACGTGGATTTTCTATCATCTCTGTCTCCCGCAAAATCTGCGTCTGAATACCCTCTTATCTCTAGGGAATCAGATCTTCTGTATGTTAGCATGAGGTCTGTCCTTTCTTGCCATCGCAATGCTTTCTTTGCCATTTTCCAGTGCTCTGGGCCTGGATTCTCTTGATATCTACCGAGTACTCCGGTGATAAAAGCTAAGTCAGGGCGAGTGCACACTTGTGCATACTGTAAGCTTCCAACAGCCGAAGCATATGGTATTCCTTTCATTTGATCGATCTCGTACTGGTTCTTGGGACATTGGAATTTCCCAAAACTGTCGCCCTTGACTATAGGAGCAGGTGTGGCACTGCACTTATGCATATTATACTTTTTAAGAACCTTTTCAAAATATGCCTTCTGCGATAGTCCTAAACTCCATTTTTCCTATCTCGGTGAATTTCTATGCCCAAAACATATGATGCTTCACCAAGATCTTTCATATCAAAATTTGAGGATAAGTACTTCTTTGTTTCTTGTAGTAGACTAACATCACTGCTAGCAAGCAAGATATCATCCACATACAAGATTAGGAAAATATATTTCCCATTTTTAAACTTTGCATAAATGCAGTTATCCTCAACATTCTCTTTAAATCCAAAACTTTTAATTGTCTCATTAAACTTTAGATACCACTGTCTAGAGGCTTGCTTTAATCCATAAATGGATTTCTTCAGGCGGCATCCCATATCTTCCTTGCCTTCCATGATAAAACCCTTGGGTTGTTTCATGTAAACATTTTCTTTTAAATCCCCGTTTAGAAATGCCGTCTTTACATCCATTTGATGTAGCTCTAAATCAAAATGTGCAACTAGTGCCATTATGATTCTGAAGGAATCCTTACATGAGACTGGTGAAAATGTCTCATTGTAATCTACCCCTTCTCTTTGTGTAAATCCTTTTGCCACAAGTCGTGCTTTATACTTTTCTACATTTCCTTTTGAGTCATACTTAGTTTTGTATACCCATTTGCAGCCTACTGTTTTGGCTCCTTTAGGAATATCTTCTAAGTCCCAAACATCGTTGGAACTCATCGATTTCATCTCTTCTTCCATTGCCTCCACCCACTTCGATGAGTGAGGGCTTCTCATGGCTTCTTCATATGAAGTGGGATCACCTTCCATATGACTATTTCTGTATTGTAAACTTTATAATCAGTAGAAATAGCTGATTTTTAGCTCTTTTAGACCTTCTAAGGGCCTCATTTTCTAAAGTGGCTGCTGCACCTCCCTTTCATGCTCAACAACGGGTTCAGTCGGCTCCTGACGGACAGGTTCCGGATCTTCACCCATAGTTGTCACGGGTGGAGTTACAACAGGTGCTTGCACCTCAACCTCAGGATTTGGTGCAGGTACAACAGGTAGTGTAAAAAATGGCTCCTGAATCATCGGAAAAGGTGCACACACCTCTTCTCCTCAAGATCAATTTTCCGAGCTACCATGCTCCCCCTCATCATTTCGTCCTCTAAGAAGACTGCATGTCTCGTTTCTACAAACTTTGTGTATCTGTCTGAACAGTAGAAACGAAAACCTTTTGATCTTTCAGGATAGCCAATGAAGTGGCAACTGACTGTTTTGGATCTAACTTTGCAATATTTGGATTAAATACTTTGGCCTCAGCTGGGCTCCCCCACACCCTGAAGTGTTGTAGAGAGGGTACTCTTCCTGTCCACAACTCGTACGGTGTTTTGGGCACCGACTTGCTTGGTACTCTATTGAGAATGTGAATGGCGGTTTTAAGCGCCTCCATCCATAATCCCAATGGCAAGGTGGAGTAACTCATCATGCTGCGCACCATATCCATAAGTGTACGGTTACGCCTTTCAGCTACTCCATTTTGCTGAGGGTCGCCCGCATTGTATACTGGGCCACTATGCCAGTCTCCTGTAAGAACCTCGCAAAAGGTCCAGGGACTTGGCCATATGGAGTGTGCCGACCGTAGTACTCCCCCCACGGTCAGATCTCACTATCTTTATTCTTTTATCATGCTGATTTTCTACTTCAGCTTTGAATATCTTAAATTTATCCAACGCTTCAGACTTTTCTTTGATTGGATAAATATAACCATATCGGGAGTAATCATCTGTGAATGTTATAAACGAGTCATAGCCATCCACACTTTTCACAGGAAATGGTCCACAAATGTCAGTGTGAATGATTTCTAGTGTTCCTGTACTTCGGTTTGCACCCTTTTTGATTTGTTTTACGTACTTTCCTTTAATGCAATCTATGCATTGTTCTAAGTCTGAGAACTCTAATGGAGGAAGAATTTCATTTTTAACTAGACTTTCTATTCTCCCCCTCGAAATATGGCCCAAGCGACAGTGCCATAATTTCGATGAGTCATGAGTTCTCTTTCTTTTCTTTTGTTCTTTATCCGACGCGGAAACATGCTCATTCACTTTGCACACAGAATACACTTTTTCACGTGAAGATAATAAATAAAGCTCATTGGAGTAAAGCAACACCCACATGATCATTATTACACCATATGGCACACTTGCCATGTCCAAAATAACACTCATAATTGTCTTTGTCCAAACGTGAAACACTAATCAAGTTTCTGTGTAATGAAGGAACATATAAAACATCTCTAAGCAGGATCGTGAATCCATCAGCTAACTCCAAGGAGATGTCGCCGACAGCTTCAACGTCTGCTTGAACTCCATTTGCGACTTCAACGCATCTTTCGTTTCTTTGCGTAGTCCGCGTCGAATGGAATCCCTGTAAAGAATTTGCAACATGAACAGTTGCACCTGAGTCAATCCACCAAGTAGATTTCGAAAACTGTGTATACAAGGATTCATTTACAAAGGAAACAATGTTGTTACCATTCTTTGCCATTATGGACTTCAGGAAAACAGGGCAATCTTTCTTGTAATGCCCAGTCTTCTTGCATACCAACATGTATCTTGTCCACTGGAAGGGACTTCTGCTGATGCTGATGATGCGAGGGAGCTTTTCCATGTGGCTTTGAAGGGGAACCATTGCTACTGTGATTGTAGTTCTTTTTCTTATCCTTCACATAGTTCAGAGAACCACCATGAAGCTTTAAGTCTTTCCTCTTCTTGCACACACATGGCTATTGTCTTTTCAATGTCCCATTTTTCAGGCGACATGTTGTAGTTGACAACAAAAGTGTCAAACTGACTTGGCAGTGAAGCCATAACAAGGTGAACAAGGAGTGCAGGCTTGAGCTCCAAGTCATCGTCCATGGGCTTAAGTTTAGCTGCCATGTTGGACATCCTCAGAATGTGCTCTCTTATGCCATGTCCACCTCCTGTGTACTTTTCTGTCACCAGCTGTTTTAGCAGCTGGGTAGCATATACCTTTGAAGAACCAGTAAACTGGCTCTTTATCTTTTCAAGAAACTCCCTTACGGAAGCACACTCTGCAATTGAGCCCACAATAGCGACCTCAATTGTGTTCTTTATGAAAGCCATGCACTTTTTATTGGCAGTAAGCCATTTTTGTTGTCGAGGGTATACGACATCTCCAATGGACATGGCATAAGAGAGCACATATAACAATAATAAATCATGATTATGTTATTAACAATGTTGGTCATAATAATAACATAATCATAATTCTTTGAATAGTCACTTTAACATGCTCTAAAAAAATTAATTATCACTTTAATTCTATTTCTCTTTTAATAGAGCACTTTTATTTATTTGCAGCGGAAAACATGAATAAAAAATTAATGAACTTTATACTTTTCAGAAGCATTACTTTTACTTTTCTGTTTCCTAAAACAAAATTTTCGTTGGATAATTTTGAATATGAAACAAAACTGAACAAAATACTTTAAAACTGAATTGAATTCAATTTAAAGAAAAAACATGCTTCTGGAAAAATAAGTTCTATGCGGCCCAAAATAAACTGCCGCCCGAGCGACACGTGCACAGCCCACGGCCTGTTGTGTGGCGCCCCGACCTGACTGCTATACAGTGATGCTGAGTGTCACCGGTTAAGCGATGCAACCGGAGGTTACGGGTTTACCAATCCCCGGCCAAAACCTTTGGCAGGCGTTGCTCGGAATTGATCACCGGCAACGCAACACCCCGATTCATGCCTTGACACAGGCTCAACTATCAAAGCATAATAGAGAGATCAAGACTTGTGGAACAACTGGCACTTCACAGACTCTACGACACAAATCATTATAGTTCAACTCTTATAATAGAGAAAGATAGCAAATGACAACCAGAGGTCACAGACCCAACATTACAACAAGCGGAATCAAATTAGGTTGTTCTAAACAACAAGATCCAAATTATGGTCTAAGAGGCCTACAGATAAACATCCATGCGCCAGCTGTTCCGGGATGTCCCAAGCTGCCACCTGGGAACACCAGACTACTCGTCGACGTCCACAAAGAACCCACCTTCGAGGTCGGTGAAGTCCTCCTCTGAAACAAAACAAACGACGTGGAGTTCGACGAACTCGCAATATTATATATAGAGCTTTAGCTCGATGAAGCTTTCAAGGTTTTATGTCTGTTTTGCATAAAGCTGATTTTATTTCTGAAAAACATAACTCAATGGCATCGACTATTCAGAGTATTTTCAAAAAGGGGTAAGAAGTGACTCTTTTCTTTGATCACCTTTCTCATCATCAACCACTGTACCTGTACATCAAAGGCACCTCCCCGAATCACCCTCGAGGAAGCTCACCTTGCAATCTTGAAGTGGTACCTTTAGTACCCAGTTTTTAATCATTCCGTTCAACTTATTCTATGATCCTACCTTCACTTCCCAAGTTCGTCCATAACCGCGGACACGGCTTTTCGAAAAGATTTAACCCTGCAGGGGTGCACTGTGTTTACCTTCGGTACCGCCCGGCTCATTGCCTACGCTTAGCTCTCTTCCGAGGAAAGCCGGCTGAGTGGGAACGGTTACAACCTTTACCTTGTTAAGGACTAACCCAGGATCATCAGTGAGGACGAAGCAGCGGATCATCAACACCGTGCCCCGTGGCCACTCATTTTCCTAACACCACCATCCCCATCCCAGTTCATACCACCATCCTCACGCACGCGCAAATGGAAGCCCGAACTAGAGGACCCTGGCTAGTCCCTCAAGTTAGTTGGTCGACGGGGGTTCCATATAGCCCACCGAAAGGAAGCGCGCTCATTCTTGGTTCAAGAGGTAAAGAACTCGCACCTAGGCGGCGAGAGTGAGACAAAACACCACCATACCAAAGTGGCCTCTAATCGCCACCTTTAAGCATCTTATTACCTGTCACCACAAATTCTCCACCATCATCTGAACATTTCAACCACCTGTTTCCAACATGAAGTATCCATCGGACGGCTAAGCATTTAACTAAGCATGGCTAAGCATCAACATTGCATAGCTAAGTATTTCAGGCCAACCATACAATCCTATGGATAATAGGAGGGGAAACAGGTAATTGGCATCGGAAACTTAATGCAACTATAGGATACTCTAATCCAAGCAAATTGACATTTGGAACCGCATGCAATATTATAGTGGAGAAAATATTTGCGGAAAATAGGATAAGACATGCTCAGAGGGGGGATTACGCTTGCCTTGTTGAGCGGAGGAGTCAAACTGCTCGTCGGAGTAATGATGCTCAACTCCGAACTCGTGATCTACCGGAGAGCAAACAACACCGGAAAGCAAAAAACAACAATCAACACATGGCAATTGTGCAACGCATACAAAAATGATGATATGACATTTTAAATGCACCCTAGAAGCATTGAACATGATCAACAAGTTAAATGGGGTCCCCATTATATTATTTGCATTATTTGGAATAACCCCATATTAGAACTTAGTGATTCTAGTGCTACTAAAAGTACATTATTGTAGTTGTGATCAATTATGCATGATGATGATGATTCTGGACAGTTCATGCTCTTCTGAACATTTTGGTATAACGAACACAATTTTCTGAGGTCCAGAGAAAAAGTTATTACTTTTATTAATTTCTTATTTTTAAGTTTATTCTTTTAATAAATTTATTTCCAACAAATATCAAAATTTAATTGTTCGGATTCGAGAGAGAGAGAGAGATGGAGTAATTGAATCATCGAATCGACAACCCTAACGTCGCGAGGGCGGAGCGGGACGCAACCTCTATCGAGGAAGAAAATGGAAAAGAAATAAACAGGGAAAAAAACTGTGTAGCCGGTTTGTGGCCCGGCTGGGCCGGCTAGCAGGCCGGCCTGGCTCCAGAGCCCACCGGCACACAGCCCGGTCTGGGCCAGCTCTGGGGCCGGCTATGGGCCCGTGGCGAACGGCCTGCAGCCCGGTTCTTCCGGCTCTGCGACCGGTCGACGAACAACGGCGCACGGCGTCGACGGCGATGATGGCTACGGCGAGTGGAGCGCGAAGCAGCGCGAGAGGGGAGAGGGGAAGGTGCGCAACGGCATAGGGTGCTCACCACGAGCTCGTTGGGGGGTCGGGGTGGCCGGAGGAAGGTCGACGGCAGCGGATTCCGGCGGTGGAGTTGCGTCGGGGCGGAGAGGAAGTTGGTCGGCGGCGGCGATTCTCAGTGTCCTGGCTCGATTGCTCTGGCGGAGCAGGAGAAGGGGATGCGGCGGAGAGGTTGGTGGGCGTCGATTTGCCCGGGGTGGCCTCAAACGGCGGGGAGGCGGCGGCACAGTGCGGCGGCCATGGCGGCCCGTGGGGAAGAGGAATGGGGAGGGGAACGGGGAAGCAGGTGGGGGAGAAGGGGAGCAGAGGAGCTCGTGGGGGCCTCCTTATCCTCTCCGCGGCAGGAGGGCGCGGCACAGGGGCGCGGTGCACAGCGACGGCGGGTGCGGTCGAGCAAGCTCCTCGGTCGCTACAGAGAAAGGGGAGGAAGAAACCGATTTTTACCAAACGCCCCCTGGAAAACTTGCTGCCATCACGGATAGGTCCTTCGCAGTTTTCTTTCTAAAATTCCAGCAGCAGATCAAAGGATTTTATTTGGGCCCTTAACCAATTTAGAAAAACATGAAATAAATCTTGTAGCCTCCTACTAACTAGGAGAAGCACCACAAAATTTGGGGTTGTCAAATAAATTGCTTTGGCCAATAATTGTTCATAGGTTCAAAAATAAGCATTTTGCTAAATTCAAAAATGTTGTTCCTTTGGAAATTTATAGCAATCGCAAAATATAGTTTCAGAACTCTTGGAACTTCCTTGACAAATATAAGTTGTCAAAGTATTTTTGTTTTGCAGGTTTGAATTCTCTCATTGAATTGAATTTGTAATTGAAACAGTTTGGCATTTGTTTTTAAATGGTGCCAAAACCATTTGTGTGTTGTTTAGCAAGTTAAAATTGGATGCCATGATGCAATGCAACACAAAAGCGAAAAATTTTATTCGGGTTTTAGGTTTCCGAACTTTGGGCTGTTACATGTTGCGTGTGCGCGCTATCTGCCGCCCAAAACGACGCATACGCGGCCCATGGCCCGGTCGCTAGCTAGGGTTAGGTCAAGGCGATCCTGGCCGTCCATCTTGATCGGACGGTCGTCCGTCCTTCTCGCTGGAACAAAACGGGATGAGCAGCCCCGACCGAAAACCCTAGCCTCTTTTTTCTTTGTTTCTCCCGTGTCTCTGCCTCTCTTCTGTCCCGTGCGCCGGCGGCCGTCGGTGGAGAAGAACTCCACCACGGCGATGGCACACCGGTGGCCGGCCGCCGGAGACGGCGACGAACGGCTCCGCGCGCTACTCTTCTCTTTCCCTCTCCCTTCCTTTTTCCTCTGCGCAACCACCACCAGCTCGTGAGCAGAGGCAGTGAGCAGAGGCGGCGAGCCCGTGCGCAGAGGCAGCGGCCGGATGGCGGCGCCCCCTTGGCCCCTTGCCGGCGTGCGCGTCCACCCTCGGGTGAGCGCGTCGCCGTCAAGTGGCCCCTGCGGCGGCGCCCTTTTGCCCTCGGTGAACTTTCTCTTTGCCCCGTGAGGGGTGGTTCCTTCTTCCGACGCCTCGGCTTGCCGATGCGCGTCGGATCGAGAGGGACAGCGCGGCCTTGCGGCGGCGGCACACTTTTTCGGTGAGGTTTCTTTTCCCTTTTGAATTAGGGTTTGGGGATCCGACGGGAGGGGATCTTTTTCTGTTCTGTTGCTTTTCTCTTTTCTCTTTTCTACACGATTATGATCTAAGCCGAAGCAGCTCTGATACCAATGTTGAACCCGTAGGATCTCTAGGGTAGATCGATATCGGTAGAATAGATAATGGGGAGGAGGATTTGTACCTTCTCCTTGCGCTGATGCGTTCAAGCTGCCGGCCATGGTGGATGGCGGCGGTGGTAACGTGCAATGGCGGCGGTGGCGGAGCTTCCCGTCGCACTGCGCAGACCTAGATCAGGTCGGGTGTGTCGGTGGGGTTGTGGCAGCGATCAACCTCGTGAGTCGTGCAGCTGGCCCCCCACCTCTTTATATAGCGCAGGCCACGGGGACCCACCAACCATGGATCGGTTGGGCGCCCCCGATCAGGGCGCATCGATCAGTAACATCCTCTACGCAAACTGATCGATGTCCAGGATATGCCTTGTAAACGAGGTTCTTTGATAAAGGGACACTGAAATTGGATTTCCTTTTCATGGCATACCTACTATATATAAAGGGGCAAAAGATTCGCTTCCCCTCAGGCCGTCCACGTCGCGTCCAGTCCACAGCCGTCCGATCTGCCCAATCGACGTCCCGGATTAAGCCACGTCGCCAGATTTCGCGAGTTACTGTTCATGCGCGAATTTAGGCAAATCAGGAAGTGCCACGTTTCCCGGTAACCGTCGCGTGCGCGACCGGTCATCCGGTCGATCCGGTTACCCCTCCACGCATACCCGGTGAGCCGGTCTCCCCGTCGCCTCTGCCCGCCCCCCTCCTCTTTTTCCTCTCTTCCTTCTCACCTCCTCCTCCCCTTCGTGAGCGCCGCCGGCTCTCTCTACCCTGGCCGGCTCTCCTCTTCTCCCTCCATCCCCGACGCTGGCATGCTCGCCTCCCGTGCTCGCGACTTCGCCCGCTGTCCTCCTTCTTCCCCGACCCCCCAGGTCGGCTATCCTCTTCTTCGAAGATGGTCGGCCGCTCCGACGCCGCGCTGCGCATGAAGGAACGGCCTCCTCCTTTCCCGTGGCCTGCGCGCCGAAAGCGCTCCCCCGGTAAAGTCCCCTTTCTCTCCCGATTCGTCTCCCCTCCCCTCCCACCTCCCACCTCAGCCTGCTCTCCTCCTGCACATTCTCATCCCCTCCCCAGATCCTGCCGGCGGCGCCTCCACCGGTTCTCCTCCCCACCTCTGCCTCCGTTCGTCGTATCCGCGTGCCTGCCTGGCCGTCCCCGCGAGCCTTCCCCTGACGACGCCCCTCGCTTCCTGTCGATCGTCCTGCAGCTCGGAGCGTCGGAGGGCCCAAGCACCACGCCGGCGATGTCGTTGTGGAGGAGGCCGCGCACAAGGATGGCCTTATGGCCACACCATCAGGTCTGCGCGCAACTTGCCGCCTCTGGTACACTCACACCATGGTGCTTCTTCTTCGTTTGGTCATGTGGTTGAGCACTCGAGTCTTAGCATGCTGGTGGTCTCCATTTGATTTGGTTTGTGTGTCTGAGGCAACGGGTCGGGATTCGGTAGAGGCGGAGCAGGGCGGCACACATGGACAACAGACCCAGGACACGGGAAGGAGGTGGTGAAGGAGATGGCCGGCGAGGTTGTCATGTTTCATTGACCCACTCCATCTTTTCAGCTTTCTCTTCATATTCTCCTGGTATGACTCTGCTCATAGGATTTATTTTTTATCATCTATTGACCATTGAAGTTGTTGATCTGCTCTCCCGTTCACAACTGAATGCATTCATCTTGCTTTCAGACCCTCAAAGAGGACCGCAGCCTAAGGTAGTGCATCAACTTATTTTTCTTGCTATGCTGGTAGTTCAGGCTTGAAAAGTTACAGTGTATGTCCGTGAACGGGGCTACGTGCTATGGATACTTATTGCTATATATAAGGGGCGAAAGATTCGCTTCCCCTCAGGCCGTCCACGTCGCGTCCAGTCCACAGCCGTCCGATCTGCCCAATCGACGTCCCGGATTAAGCCACGTCGCCAGATTTCGCGAGTTACTGTTCATGCGCGATTTTAGGCGAATCAGGAAGTGCCACGTTTCCCGGCAACCGTCGCGTGCGCGACGGTCATCCGGTCGACCGGTTACCCCTCCCCGCATACCCGGTGAGCCGGTCTCCTCGTCGCCTCTGCCCGCCCCCCTCCTCTTTTTCCTCTCTTCCTTCTCACCTCCTCCTCCCCTTCGTGAGCGCCACCGGCTCTCTCTACCCGGCCGGCTCTCCTCTTCTCCCTCCATCCCCGACGCTGGCATGCTCGCCTCCTGTGCTCGCGACTTCGCCCGCTGTCCTCCTTCTTCCCCGACCCCCCAGGTCGGCTATCCTCTTCTTCGAAGATGGTCGGCCGCTCCGACGCCGCGCTGCGCACGAAGGAACGGCCTCCTCCTTTCCCGTGGCCTGCGCGCCGAAAGCGCTCCCCGGTAAAGTCCCCTTTCTCTCCCGATTCGTCTCCCCTCCCCTCCCACCTCCCACCTCAGCCTGCTCTCCTCCCGCACATTCTCATCCCCTCCCTAGATCCTGCTGGCGGCGCCTCCACCGGCTCTCCTCCCCACCTCCGCCTCCGTTCGTCGTATCCACATGCCTGCCCGGCCGTCCCCGCGAGCCTTCCCCTGACGACGCCCCTCGCTTCCTGTCGATCCTCCTGCAGCTCGGAGCGTCGGAGGGTCCAAGCACCATGCCGGCGATGTCGTTGTGGAGGAGGCCGCGCACAAGGATGGCCTTATGGCCACACCATCAGGTCTGCGCGCAACTTGCCGCCTCTGGTTCACTCACACCATGGTGCTTCTTCTTCGTTTGGTCATGTGGTTGAGCACTCGAGTCTTAGCATGCTGGCGGTCTCCATTTGATTTGGTTTGTGTGTCTGAGGCAGCGGGTCGGGATTCGGTAGAGGCGGAGCAGGGCGGCACACATGGATAGCAGACCCAGGACACGGGAAGGAGGTGGTGAAGGAGATGGCCGGCGAGGTTGTCATGTTTCATTGACCCACTCCATCTTTTCAGCTTTCTCTTCATATTCTCCTGGTATGACTCTGCTCATAGGATTTATTTTTTATCATCTATTGACCATTGAAGTTGTTGATCTGCTCTCCCGTTCATAACTGAATGTATTCATCTTGCTTTCAGACCGCCAAAGAGGACCGCAGCCTAAGGTAGTGCATCAACTTATTTTTCTTGCTATGCTGGTAGTTCAGGCTTGAAAAGTTACAGTGTATGTCCGTGAACGGGGCTACGTGCTATGGATACTTATTGCTCTAATAAGTTTCTTCTATTACATATTCGATGCTTAAGTTCAGTGGTCTGTGGTCAAAATTCAAATGGCATCCAAAAGCTTATATGAGATCAGGAGAAGCGTTGCAGGCAACGCTAAGGATAGTAAGAATTTGGATAGCAGAAAATAATGCTTAGCCTTCATGTTTCATGTAACTGCTCTCGATATTAGTTTACGCATGAAGCAATCTTCCATATGCTGCGTTAACAGGTATCCAACTATTTACTGAAGTATCTTCTATGTCATCACGGCTCACCATGACATATATTCAGTAATTATCTCAAAATATGTGATTTCAGGATGAAGAAAGCAGCTTAACCATTTGCTTATTCATTATCTTTTCTTAGCCCACACTTGAGTTGTATTAATTTATCAAGACAATATGTTTTTTATCCTCAATTTTTCACTGTATCCTCTAATCGATATTTGAGATATTGTGAAACTCAAAAAGGGGACCACCAACATGTGCTACAAATTTATTGGCACGTGTAAATGATGGTAAGCAGTATTCACTAATGTTCGAAATCAAAATAGTAAATTAGATGAATTCATTTAGTTGTCACCAAATAGTCTTTCGATTCTTGAAAATCCACCTGGTCCTTCCTCTCAGCCTACAACAGAGTTCCCTTTGAATATGTGTTCATGTTATCCTATATCTCACATTGATCGAGTTTGCTTTCGTTCCCGTCTCGATCCTGAGAGAGTGTGGCCACATGAATTTCTTCATATTTCAATCTTAATTCTGAAGCGGTTCAAATTTGTACACACTGTTTCAATTAGAATAGATTTCTTTTGTACACGCTACTGGACTAGAATATATTTCACTATAGTGATCCCCGACTATATTTGAATTTAAGAATTGACGGCGAGTAGTCATGGTCACTGTGTGTTGTCTCTATTGTTGCTTTATACGGTTTCATGAAATAATCAGGGATGCTAAAATATTTGTCCTCAACATAAGGCTTGCACTATTATTCGTATGTGGAAACAAAGCAAGTGGCGCATAGCAAGGCATAATGTTATTCATAGAACCATTAATGAGTTATTGTTCCCATAACACCATATTCAGTATGAATAAAATTTCTCTCAGCCTACAGTAGCTTCTTTGGAGGAGTCATTTTCTATTTTTCATTCCCATAGATACTGATGATTTTTTTTATACAATTTTATAGTTAAAATATGTAATTACTTGACTTATTGTTCATTAATTCTCTCACCATTGCAAATAACATCATGGGAAAGTTGCCCTCAGTCGTTTGCATGCTGACAAATAGGACATGTTATATTTCGTTCACGCTTAATTAGTAAATTTCTTGCTTCAGTGCCATTCATGAAGAACTGGTTAATGCCCTACTGGAAACATCACAGGAAAGTTGGATGCAGGTCTTTGTAATTGTCGGCTCTAAGTTGCCGGTCAAATAATTTTATTTGCTGCATTGCAATAACCTTACTGCTCTTTGAGGAGGATATCGGTTAGGAGGTTCTGAAGGTGGGGTGCATGAGCAGGCGGCAAAAGAAGATGCATATCCTACTCTCAAGAAACAAATATGCCTATCATTTTTTTACTCCTATTGTGTTATATTTGACCCACTGCTTGCTATGGTCAGATTTCCAAGCAGTTATCAAATTATTTTTCGTTTATGTGAGCAGGCGGCAAAAGAAGATGCATATCTTACTCTCAAGAAACAAATATGCCTATCATTTTTTTACTCCTATTGTGTTATATTTGACCCACTGGTTGCTATAGTCAGATTTCCAAGCAGTTATCAAATTATTTTTCGTTTATGCTATTGTTGCAAGAGAGCAGTAGTTATGTTCTTTCCAACATCATTTGTCTGTTCTTGCCCTTTTTAACATTTTTGTATTTCTTATTTCCCTTTCTATCATCTAATATTTGTGCAAATACATACATGCGGTACTGGATCTACTCCCTCCGATTTCAATATAAGTGTCACATTTTTTAACTGCTGCACTTTTCTACAGTAGCTTTTTAATCAAACTTTCGGCAAAACTGACACATTAAACTTTAGTGTAACTAAATTGTCATGAGGTAGCTCTTCTGGCCAAACTTTTGATAAAATTATCCTATTAAACGTTAGGCTTACTAAATTATCGCCGGGTGCAGCGTGTCGCCGCGCCGTGTTACCTAGTATGCCAATGATACGCACATGTATTTTACGAATGGAAGGAGTATCTCGTAATTGACTAAATAAATGTAACAGTGCAACACGGTTTGAGGACAAATTATCGCAAACAGTAGATTAATCGCGCGCTGACTGTCAGAAACGTCGTGGCGTCTTGGCCTTCTTCTCTAGGCCACCAATGGCAGTCCACCACGCACGCTATCTCTGCAGTTTGCACGCGGAGAGCCACCGCCCAATCTACTCATCGAATCACGAGATACATGTTCCAAAAAATAATCGAATCACGAGCGAGGTGGCGCGCAAGCGCAAGAGCTGAAAGCGATGGTTCCTTGCGTCCGGGAGGTTTACCTGTTTCCTTTCGCTTTATCTTCTTCTTCGAAGTCGACGCGTCTAAGCAATCTTGTAAACCCCTATAAATACAGACCAGTAGAGAGATGATGCAGCATCAAAGCTTCTTCCTCGTCTATAATTCTCGCTGTGTGTCTGTCAATCGCTTCAGGAGAACTCGCGAGTTTTTTTGCTAGCTCTCTCTGCAATTCGACCATGAGCTACCAGCAGGACAACATGGCGTACCCTCCGCAGGAGAAGCAGCAGGCCTACGTCGCGCCGCCCCCGCCGGCCGGCTACCCGCAGGCCGACCAGCAGTATCCCGCTGCCGGCGGCGCCGCCGATACCACCAGCCGCGGCGGTCACCACCACCACCACAACGGCGGCGGCGGCTTCTGGAGAGGATGGTAAGTTTTGTTTTTTCCCTTCTGAATTGTCGCTCTGCTTCATCTTCTCCCGCCCCGTGGCTCTGGCCTCGTACGTTCATGATGAAACTGCTGCTGATTATGTTTGCTTCTCTTGTTCTGTTTGCAGCTGCGCGGCGCTCTGCTGCTGTTGCCTCCTCGACGCCTGCTTCTGATCAACTTCTACCTGACACTTATGCTCTTCGTCGAGATCATTGCCCATCATGGTTGATCTAGAGTCTCAGCCTGGACATGTTGTCTTGCGTCTGATCAGTTGTTGATGAGCATTCTTCTTCTTTTTGTGTGCTGATGCCGTTGGCTCGTTGTTTGTTGCTTTGTTGAGTATTAGTTTGGTTTCCGTGTATGTGTATATCATGTATGATGTGGATGTTAGTGATGTTATTCGATCTCCTGTACATTATTAGCTGTTGAATGTAACAAAGCTTCGCTGAATAAGTTTGAGACAATGTCCTTAACAAGCAGGTGTTTCGACCAACAACCACTGAAACTAGCACAAGCACAGACGATGTCATCAATTGTGAAGAGTGAAACTTCAGATTGCTGATTACTTAAGAGACAAGCACAAAGCAAATGTATCCACTACAGAAATATAATAGGTGCTGCCTGCTAGTGTTAGCAGCTTACAGTACGACATCAAAGATAAAATAAACCACTACAACTTAAACAGAAAAGATACTAATTAACATTCAAGCCCTGAGCAGAGATAAAACTACTGAAAACCCTCTTCAACATCTTCTATCCAGCATCACTTTGCAGGTTCTGAATTTAAAGCTTCAGCTTAATGGTATGCACCTGGGCGACCCAGAAAACCTTGAATTGTTGGACAAAATAGATCACTGAGTCCAGAGAACTAGAAGGGTGGGATAACTTCAGACTGGGAACAAAGGCAGGCATATAAGACGCAATCTGATCTTCTGAATGGGAACCAAATTCGAATGAAGCATCAATACAAGGTGCTCTCAAAGGGATCCGCCATTGACAAATCATGGGTATGTTCGTTATTTGTGAAATTACACCAGAAAGAACTTTTGAATTCAAATCGAGCATCTCGGGATGCTCTGTTGTCCAATTGTAACCGCCTGTGCTGATTAGTTTTCCATTTGTCGTTGCAGTTGCTAAATACTCCAAATTTCATTTCATCTAGCACCTTTGCATTCAGAACAAAGAACTTGGCAAAGTTGACATCTGGCCTGTTGCCAAAGTAGTTCTTCAACACCACCTTTTTCAGATGAAGATCGAGACATTGAATTGGATCCAGTGGGTCATATTTTCGCACATTTTTCACTTCCTTTCGTAAGTGCGACTGGAGATGGAAAAAATCGACAATATAAAGGCAGTTGGTTAGCAGTATAATACATTGATACTCCTGATATCATAAGGATATGCTGATTTTGACATTGAAACAAGAAAAATATGAATACTCACAATGACATACAGCCTCTCCAGGCAGGGGAAGCACCTGAGGAAGCCAATCACTGCATCAAGATTAGGGCCAATAGAATCGATAACCAAAACCTTCATGGTGTGCATTGTGGTTGTCAGGCTAGTGGCAGTCATTTCCTGAAGAAAATGACATAACCTAAATAAGAACAGTTACCTGCATATAGGAATGCTTATTTTGGACGATTCGAGAAGGCTGTTGTTACCTGAAAAACGGTGGTTCCAATGTAGAGTTTGGATATGCCGTCCGACAGCAAACCTAGTACCTGCAGTTTAGGTGCTCGGATTACCTGCATGGTCCTCGGACCACTGTCTGGATAAAGTGGTAGCAATCTCTCAAGGCAAGGGGCGTCCTGGATGACCAGCTCTTGGAAATTGGTAGCATCTTCATGCTCAAAAGGACCAGAGAAGCCGATGCTCCTAAGAGTCGGCGAGCTTATGCGGAGGCGTACAATGCCGACAGTACGTTGCAGCAGAAGGCTTTCCAAGGAAAGGCAGCCATTGAGCATGCTCTGAAGAGCGTCCCCCGATATGATGACTCCATACAAGGTGAGCTGTTTGAGGTGCGGAAAATTCAGAGACTGCGTAGACAAGTCGGGAAAACGGCAGCCGCTGAAGCTGGCGACGTGGAGTGTTGGCGCGAAGCGGAGCGCGGACGGTGGCAACGGGGGCCGCGAGGACGGCAGGGAGTCCTCGAAGTCGTAGCCGAATACGAGCTCCTGGAGGTTGGTGAGGGCCTGGGAACGAAGCCAACATTCAATCTTGCCGTAGTGGCGTTGGCGGATGTAGGGGAGCTCGAGACGGAGCGTTGGTCCAGGGTGCTCGGCGAGTATCTTGGAGACGTAGACGACGCGCTTGCGTTCCTGGCCGGAGAGGGTAGAGTCCGCGACGAGGTTGAGGGGCGCGGAGCGCCAGAGGGGACGCCACCGGCGGGAGACGGCCTTCGTGCGAGCGCCGTCCTTGGTGGGGAGCAGCGAGATGATGGTGCACAGGATGGCGTCGGGGAGGCGGTTGATAAAATCGAGGCTCACTCCATCACCGGCGCTGCTGCTCCCCGGTGGTTCTTGGTCGTCCACTCCATCGAACTTACGCTTCTTGCGGGTGTGCGCCGCCGGCGCCTCCATGGCTGCGGTTTTGCCGCGTCGTGGCTTGGTGATGGTGGTGGGATCGGAGAATGGGGAGCGAAGGATTCTGTCGATTAGGGCATGTACAATGGGGTGATGTCAGTCTTCTCTTAGCGTTGACACGTAGGATAATTATCTATGTGGCGGAGAGAGAATTAAGAAAGAGAAGGTTGCCTTCCCTTAGCTAAGAGATGATCTCTTACGAAATAAGAGAAGACTAATTTCACCATTGTACCACTTGTCTTCTCTTAGAACTACGTTTTCCTACTAAAATATAATTAATTCACATTAATTGTTAGGGATGGCAATAAGAGATAACGCATTGTATAAGTAATGATTTTGCCTTCTCTAAATGACGTGGACGGTTAAGAGAAGGCACGCCTTCTCTACCATTGTACATGCCCTTAGTTCTATCTTCCTTAATTCTAGCGGGGCGCCAAAAACTAGCGGGAACTCTCGGGATTTCGGCGCCAAACTGAATTTACATGTGCGCGCGGCGCGCCCAACTTGCTTCACGAGAAAAGTGTACGCGGGAATGGCCTTACGGTACATATCGACAATCACATATCGTTCTACTTCAAAAAATTCAGATGCTAGAAGCCTCATCGGTCCGACCGATCTCACTCCAGGACTGTTATATGGCCCTGTTTGGGTTCGCAGGATTCGGAGAACGCAGTAATAGGAAAAGTGCAGGAAAATGATAGGAATGCAAGTGTAAAACAGAGGAATCAAAAACACAGGAATTTTGTAAACTTGATTATTTGGTTCACAGGAATAGGAAAAACATAGGACTAATAAATATGGTCAAATCAAAGTCAAACAATTTGAAAAGGTATAATTAGCATTTTAGTATGCCAAGATAGACCTCGGTCTCGTTCTTCGTGCATAAGATTTTTAAAAAGAGGTTCAGATTGATTGTAAAATTCCTGCGTTTTTCCTTAACTCAATTCCTTTAAACCAAACGGATAAATAGTGTCCCATAGAAAAATTTCCTATTCCTGCATTATTTCTCTACTTTTCCTTTGAACCAAACAAGCCCTAAAAGTTGTTGCCAGTACCTACACAGACTAAAACCATTGAAGTGGTGGCTTCTGGGTTGTTCCGTCTAGTCTTAGTCTTGTACTATTGTATTTCTTTTAATCTATGTAATGCATCAAGACACAAAGTTTTGTGTTTTCTTGAAAAATTATGCATGCATTTTATTCTCCGAAACCTCCCGTTTGCTACTGCCATCGTTTGTTAATCTTAGTTGGCGTTTGCTAACTACTCCCTCCGTTCCAATTTAGTTGACTTGCTATGCACCACAAGTGGATGTATCTAGACTTATAACATGTCTAGATACATCCACATGTGATGCATAGCAAGTCAATTAAATTGGAACAGAGTGAGTAATTAGCTTAGCAGAGCCACTCCTAGTTAATATTATAACTTAGTTGGCGTTTTCCACATTCAAATGATCACTTTCCCCGGTCACAAATGGCCTTCTTGTGTGATCGGGCTAGTAAATCACAACTGCCTTTCTGCATAGCATGAACAAGGTTCAGGCTTCCCAAAAAGGAGAAAATGAACCAGGTCCAGGCATTCAACGAGCCCATTATTTTGACATCTAATAATTGTTGGATACTTCAAGTTCCTCTGTACATTAAACACTGTCATCACCATCACCAACCTCCAAGCATCGCTACAGGCTTCAGGGCATTGTTTAGTTCTTGTTGGATTTGAGCTTTGCAATTCTTTCCTCCGTGGCCTTCAGCGCATCACCATATTTGCTCACAATCTGAAAGGATGGTGTCAGTTCAGACAGCTCACCAGAAAGATAAATATCATACTGTACAGAGTGTAATCTTACTTCTTCAACTTCACCAGGTGTCATTATCAGCGGGGGTGACAGCATGATGCTATCCCCAGCGACCCTGATAAGCATCCCACGCTTCTCGCACTCGGCACCAAATATTGAACCAACTCCTGAAATCACCAACCAGGACTTGCTCAACTATCCAATCAAAGCCATTTGACAAGGTATTTTTACTGCTCAGATGATTTATTTTGGTAACTAGTCTCAACTTCTGAAGGACAAGTTATCAAATTGCAGAATGCAGACCCACTAGACTAAGGTTTTGTTTTGTTGTTTATCAGAGCACTTTACTGATATCGCATAGTTGGTGTTCAATTAGAATCCTGGCTTAGCAAAAGGCTATAATATGATTAGTTCAATGCATTGCATTATATATTTCTAGCTGGCCCCGAAACGCAATAACTACATACACCTGTGGTAAATAACAAATTTCCCTATCATACCATCTCCCTAGCAGCATGGACTGCGTAGAAAAAAATCAGTGGCTGAAAACTCGAATATTCTATGCTAGTAATTCCGTGCTAAAATGGAAGCATGAAAGGTACAAACCCCATTCTGCAGGAAATGGATCATTTGGTGACTTGTTGTCAACGAATTCGGTTCCAAGTATCAATCCCACGCCACGTGTCTGTGAAGAGGAGGACAATATTAGGTGTGTTAAATAGGAAAGAAACAATTAAATATTTATAAAGGAAATAAACTGAAGAACAGACATGATAGTTACCTCTCCAATGATCGGACTTCCTGAGAAGGCCTTGATTCCTTCCTGGAACCTTGGAGAAATTTCGTTGACATTTTTGGTAATATTTCTTTCACTAATACCAATTATGGAAACAATTCATCAGATGCATAAATAAACATAAATGAAGTGTTGAGCATTTCTAGCGAATTTGTCTTTACTTATAAATCTTCAGAGCTTCTATGGCAACAGCACACGAAACTGGATGCCCCGAGTACGTAAAGCCATGAGCAAAAGAACCTGTAATTAAGCAACACAAGTGGTTGTAAATACGGTAGCCAGAAAACGAAAGACAGTAGAATTATCTTACCAAGTTTATTGCTCTCCGAATGAACTACATCCGCTATTTCTGGGCTAACGAGAATAGCTGCAATTGGCATGTAGGCAGAAGAAAGAGCCTGGCAGAGGAAAAATAGCAACAGAAATAAAAAATATCCTTAACCAATATTTTAAGGAAAAGAGGGAAGTTATCTTCTGTCAAAAAAGTACTCTAGAGGTACCAAACTCAAGAGCTCACCTTTGCTATGGAGACAAGATCTGGTTTAATGTTATACTTATCACATCCAAACATTGTTCCCAATCTTCCAAATGCAGTAATGACCTAAAGAGATGATTAAATAACTTTTCCACCAATGAAGTATTTGATTCTCTCTTTAAAACATAAACTTAAAATACCTCATCCGCTATTAATAAGATGTCGTACTTCTTGAGGATTGCTTGAATCTGTTGGAAGAGAGAAAAATAGTACAAGATTAGCATACCTGGCCCCGAAAAAAGGGAACAAAATTATTTGATATGGAACTATCTAACTCTACAAATACTGGTGGCTGCAGTCAGCTCCAATTATAAACGATCATTTTTGTTGGGAAAAACATTATTAAATTATGACATAGAAAACGAATAACATCACATTGCCACGCACGCACAACAAAGGGAACTACCATCATTTCAAAATTTGTATTAAATAATACAAGTTTTACGGTGGTTGACATTTTTAAGAACCGTTCATCCACCTCGATCTAACGGTGTAAAAATAGGCGGTACCAAACTGACGGTACCGAGTGGTACCGCGGTACCGAAAATTGTGTGGGACCGGTACCAAAATTAAGGGAAAATAATCCGAAGAGACCTGGTCTATCTCTCGATCACGGTAGACCCCATCTAAATCGTGCCACGTGTCGTCTCCGATTTCAAAGCATCCATCTTCCCCGATCTGTTTTTCTTTAACCTACCTTCTCCAATCAGTTAAATCTCTTCTCGATTACTCAGTGGCGAGCTCGTCGCGATCCAACGTTTGGCAAAAAATTGAAGCGAAACCGTTACCCGTACCATCGCCGCATCTGGCGAAACCAATTCAGCCCGTGTGTGCTCGTTATACATTCCCAGTACGAAATAGATGGTGCTGCAACTGCAATTGCGCGGGATGAGTATAATCTAGTTCGTCAACTGCTTGCCGCCGTCCGCTGGAAGAATGTGATTAGCGAGAGAGGAATTGTGATTACCGCTACTAGTACAACCATCGGAGACTCGGAGTATATGACCACATCTCAATGTCTCTTGTGAACTGCTGTACTAGTCTTTGTGTTTTCGCTACTATTTTTCTGTGTCTTTTCGCTGGTTTGGGCCATGGTGCTGAATCGGCAGACGTTGTTCGTGGGTGAGGTCTGTGACGATGGTATGCATTTACTGCTGCCTGCACAGTGATGCGCTGCTATTCAGCTGACGACTCCCTCATTCTTCTCGGACCAGGACCAGGCCGTGGAGAGCGCCGACAGCGACAGGGGCGTCGTCTCCCGCATGCCAATTCGCGCGTCGCCGGCGTCGTTTTCGGCGGCGTGATCACCTTCGTCTCTACGCTACAGTGGGTATGATTCTTGGAGCCATCACGGCGGGCTGATTGGGCTGGCGATGGAGAGCGGCCTGGTTCACGGCTCCGGGATCTTCCCATCTCAGGCGCGGTGGTGGCCATGGATGTCGTTGACAGGTCCATCACCATATGGCGCTCCGACGAGTCCGACATCTGTAGCGTCCTCTACGTGCTGGACGTGTGCCGGACGCCGTCGACAGCCAGATATGAATGCCGTGGACGACGGCCTCTGTTATCTTCGTGTGCCTCCAGGAGTTCGACGGGTGGCTGTGCCGCTACTGGAGAAGGGAGTAGGATACGGCGTGCTCAGCAAGCTCTGGGCGCTCCCCGGCTTGCGAGCGCCTGTGGCAACGTTGCGGCGTTCCGACAGCTGGCGAGTTCCCTGCTCCGGGGTCGGGACTACATCAGCAATTTTCTAAGGAACTACATCAATTTGATTCAACGGCTAATATAAATCATGTATTAATCAATGGTTAAGAAAAATCATAACCCACGGTACCGACGGTACTACGGGTACCGTGCCAACCACCGTAAAAGAGCTCATTAAATAAAGGAAATCCTGGAGAGATACAAGACCGAGTTCCCACCAAAACACCAGATGTACATTAAAATGCACCTCCTACAGCGCAGTTGTGTCGATGGAAGCATATACAGAGAATGGTTCAAAATTTTCCTTTCAGATTTGCTGGCAAGAAGAAGGTAATGCATTTAGGGAGTTTCGACTATTTTCTTAAATTGATATGCATTTTAGGGTATTCTGACTATTTTATGGAAGTCAGAACTAAATCTTATGAAATTGTTACAGGTTGAAATATCTTGTAACTGTCACTGAGAAAATTGTTACAAGGTGAATCATGTTTTTTTTAGAATTTATAACTAGAATAAAGTTATGGGGGTCTTTAAAGTCGAGTTATTTATGTCACCTTCTCAAAATAATTCTTTGGAGGGAGGATGACCCCACCGGCACCCATCACAGGTTCAGCAATGAAAGCAGCAATCTGAAAATAGAAGGGGAGAGGAAACTTCAGGAACAGTTTGCCAACATATAGCATAAGGCCCTTTAAAAATAGCACATGATCCTTCATGACGAAAAAAAGATGAACTTTACTGTTTCAGGTCCTTCTTTGAGGATAAGACTCTCCAAGTTATTAGCCAGTCTAGTTGAAAATTCTTCTTCTGTTTCATCTATATAAAAAATCAATTTAGTAAACATAATATCCTACCGTGAGTGTACAAAACAACTGATATATGGGTACCAGGAAGATGGAAACGCCAGTAATGAGGGCAGTCTGTGTGCAGAACAAATGGTGCCGGTAGGTCAAACTTTTGGTGAAGAGCAGGAAGACTATGGATAAAGAAGAAAATAAAAATTTATTGCAAATATACCAAGAACATAAGAAGCATGTAAACAGTGGACAATAGAACATCCTTTAAGAAGTTCATTGCACAAACTGAAGGATTTAGAAAACAAATATTACTATTATGCAGGATCGTTAGCTTACCCCGATAGACTAGCTGCTATTAACGTTGAACCATGATACCTGTAAGAACATAGAATCAAGATCTTGTTAATATCAAATTATAAGGCTTAAATAAATAACATCAATGTAAATTCTTGGAGGATAAATGTTCCGTGGTGAAAGATAATTAAAATACAACCCTTGGACTACTCAATTTTTCACTAGTTGTGATGCAATATTATTACAAAGTCTGCATGTTGTGATTGTGATACGAGACAATTTATCTGGTCTTCAATTCATCATTGTGTTCTTATCCTAATGAACAACGAATATGCAAGATCAAATGAAATCGGAGTATCAGGTAAAGATACATCAAGAAAGTAAGCAACAAAACACCTACTAGTTTTAGGTAGAAAACTAAAATAAAAGAGCATTACGATTTCGAGCGTGCAATAAATTTCTTCTTCTTTGGCCTCCCAAGTGCATTGTTATAATACCACACTAGTTTCACCTGTAAATGACAAGCGATCAGGACTGGAAGAGAGGAGCTAAATAGTAATCATAGACATCCATCAATTGGACAAAGTATTAGCAATAACAGGCCATGCCGCAGTGAAGTAATAAACAAATGTGTTACTACTCTTGATGGCTGATGCTACTCACGCAATGTGGACTGGTATAATTTGGAATATCACAACTAAAGGACAAGGGAGAAACTAAGTGTTGCTAGAAAAGACAATGACTCTGAACACAATATAAAAATTAAAAATTCACAAACATTGCAGCGTCAATGTTTCGATAAATAGAAGATCAAAAGCATAATATTTTTTCTGTGGCACAACGTAAATTTCTTGACAGGAGTTGGCACTATGCGTATTGTTCTGACTATTCAAGCTTCAGCACAATGGGCAGATAAGAAGTTGAGAACATAGTGTTTAAGTTATTAGTAGCATAAACTCCAATTGATGACAATTTTTTTAACAAATAATTTTACCTGAGAGTCATTTGCTTCTGAACCACTATTTGCGAAGAATACCTTTCCCATTTCTCTTGCAGTGAACATCTTGAGAATTTCATTCGCGAGATCCTGAATTTAGCAACACACTTTAATCATCACTTTCGCTGAAGCAATTTCTTCGGTCTGTTCTTTTCTAGTGGAAGAAGATGAAAATAGAAAAGAAGCAGACAGCATGCTAAACATGATTTCATCAACAAAAAGACGTACTCTACAATTTAACCATTTTCTTAAAGAGAATACTGAAAGATCATGGTATGTACCAATGAGGGCTTGGTAGTACGGTTCCAAAAGGAATGATAGAAGGGTAATTTGTTTAATTGATCTGTAGCAGCTTTGACTAGTCGAGGTTCGTTACCACCTGAAAACAATGCAAACACTATATACTAAAAAAATCCGAACATATGCTAAGAAAACAATTTAAAAAACAAACTGCAAAATGTACAGTAGGAAATTTCAATTAACGTAAGATACCACAAGCTGTAATAGACACAAACATACGTTTTCTCATTTATCTCATTTAGGAGAATTCTAAGAAAACCTTTCGTAGATGTATGATAAATATTAGAAACTAGAAATTAACTACCATTTTTTCGTGGAAACCCTAGAAAATTACAGTTGTTTATTTCCTTGCAAGCAGGCAAAACAGGAAAAGGGAGCAACTATAGCATTAGCATGAAGATTTAAAATTAAAATGAGTACTCACTTTTTTGCTCATGTTGACACTAATTTCAAACATAGAAACTTTAGGTTGGAATATGCAGTCCTTTTAAGAAGTGTGATTAGTCAGTAGGGTCAGGCTTTTTTCCAAAGTATGAAGTGATTCAGTTTCACGCATAACTTTATTTACCTCTTGCTAATCCAGTGTTCAGTGGACCTACAAACAGGTAATTACTAACTTACATGTAAAGGCTCTTAGCATTGAAATGACTAGTGAGCCTAAATTGTTGAATTGTTGAGGGAAGCCCTGACAGTATAAATAGGAAACCCAGTACAAGTGGTGTGGATTGTACATCCACTGCCCGAACCAAGTGAGTCTACACTGGTTGCCTAAGTTCAAAATTTGAATGCCACAGTAAAACAATGAAGAACTAAGACTGTTCCTGGCTGCAATATCTAAACAATGCAACAAATTTTTGGTACATCGTAAAATCTGGCTGCATAGGTTGCATAAACACATACCTAGAGCTGTACACCACAATCCCGCAAGAGCATCTATATACTTTTTCCCATTGATATCATAGACATAAGCGCCCTGCAATGATTCACATAGTGTAAGGTAAAACTTACAACCACTGTAATATATCGAAAGTGGATTCTTAGCATTATTTTCGGAAATCTTATTTCTATGAGGAGAAAAATGACAGGTCCCAGAACCTCAGATCTATCGATAACGAGGGGATTCACATCGGTGCTCTGCCATCCAGCTGTGAACGGAGCCAGCATGCCATGCCCCTTAAACCTGGCAAAATGTTGCAGCATCATAGGTAGAAAGTATAGACCATAACTAATCCATGTAAAGATTAGAAGCATCCTAGTGACACAGTGACACTTGTGCACATGGGGATTTCACTTACCCGATTTCTTCTGTTGTGTCAGCCTGAAGGATCGGTTCAGAGCTGAAATACCTGGCTGGTGCCTCTGAAAAACTATGCAGCCCATGCAAGCTTCCAGCACTAGCAACATATTTCACAAAACCTTCAGCCTGTGGTGATGAGAAGAAAGTGGAAATCAGGCGTATTAGCTCTTGTAAAGAATTACTGCACATGTTCTACTGTCGAAGCTGTGTTATGTCCCTGGCATTCCAAAACCAAACAAAGAAATTCTAATCTCAAGAGCAGAACCGTAAAAAAAATCTACATGTACGCCGCACGCAGAGAGTTTATTTTGGTAAAATTAACAGGGAAGTGGATCCAGTTGCCGATCACACAACAATCAGGTCTGAATGATAAATCTACAAGCTTGGGAACTGAAGAACAGAAACAGAGTTCAAAGGAGCTGTTAAATTGATATTGCTCCTCCATAATCGATCAAAACTTAACCCACCGCTCCACTTATGCCTCGAATAAATCAGGAAAAGATAATCACAGACCAAATCGGAAAATAAGAACCCGGATACAAAAAAAAACCACCCCACTTGTCGCATTTCTGGATGATGAACATGCCCCGCGTCGTCAGCCGCGGTAGGGAATGGATAGGATGCGATGGAAGAGAGATGATGGTCACCTTGGAGGCGGCGTTGGATCTGAGGAGGCGGCTGCGGGCAAGCATCATCATCTCGCCGGAATTCCGTCCACCTTCACTCCCCGGGGCCTTGGAAGGAAGGAAGCGACAAGAGGAGTGAGAAAAAGGATGTGGGGAGGTAAATGGAATTTGGAATTTATAAGCCCTGGATGAGCGGAACGGCAAGGAAGGCGTTTTGGTACGTCCACCAGGGAAATGCACACAGTTGTGCAACGTGTTTGGCTAAACCACACGGGTCAGCTTGCCCCGCTTTTCCATCGACCTAATTTGGTTTTGTGGGGTAATAAACCTAAGTTCTACTCTCTCCCCGTTCCGAACTTAGATATTTTAGCTTTTCTAAAAATCGCATGTATCTAGACGCATTTTAGTGTAGATTCGCTAAATTTTAGCCTCTATGTAGTCCATCTTGACTGTGTTTAAGTCGTTCCCTTTTTGATATTACTCCCTCCGTTCCAAATTATAAAGTGTTCTACCTTTTTTCGAAATCAATGTTTATAGCGTGTTTTGGTCTGTATGTTCACAAATTTTATTCCGTATGTGGTCAACAATAAAATATCCAAAACATATTATAATTTGGAACAGAGGGATAATACCTTTTTGACTTTCTAAGAAATAGTACCCAAGCACTAACCTAAAGAAAATCATGTAATGTTGTCAAACTTTGTTAGGACACAAATTTTGGTCAACAGTCACATATACACGTATTGAAGTCATACATGTGCCTACGCAATCACAAGTAAGCGGTTTAGAAAATTGCATATAGGTATAAGTACTCCCTCGTTTCTAAATATAATACTCCCTGCGTTCTATATTACTCCCTTCGTATCGAAATATAATACTATGTTTTAGCCTTTTCTGTCATGCACGTATCTAGACTTGTTTCAGTGTAAGATGCATATGATTCTACATACTAAAACGCGTCTAGATACATGCAGTTCAGAAAAGGATAAAACATCTTATATTTTGATACGGAGAGAGTTCTTTAGACTAAAATGAATGTATATGGACCTATTTTAGTGTTAGATACATTCATTTTAATAAGTGCCAATTAATATGGAATGGATGGGTATGTTTTAGCCTTTTTCATATTCGCATGTATCTAGACGCTTTTTACTGTGCATATTTATCCATTTAGTTTGTATGTAATCCATATTTAATTATCTAAATATCTTAACAGAGTGAGTATTACCGACAAAGACGAAGCGGTCGGCAATATCTTTGAATTTCTTAATACGATATAAATCTCTTAGCTTTTTTATCGCATCTGTGATTTTCACATGCGCCAAACTCTCAGGCACTAGATCCACCTCTATTATATATACTTCCATTGGTCATGGTACAAGCCATGTGTGCGCAAACCATCTAAGTCCACATCAGCCTGTCTGAGTACACAACACACACTGAGACATCGAGGTACTGTTGATGATAGCAAAACCACGGGTAATTTCTCATCAACGAAAAGAAGACCAGTATTTTATTCATGCATCTTCTGTCCTTAATATTTACTCCCTCCGTTCTAAATTAAATGACTTTTATTTGTACACATGTGGATATATCTATACACGTAACATGTTTAGATACATCTACATGTGCACAAATATAAGTCATCTAATTTGAAACGGAGGGAGTACAAACACAAAACAAACAAGTTATCTCATTTTTTTCAACGTCACCGAAAGATTTCTAATCGTTCCAAGAAAGTAATAATACAGTAATTAGCCCCTTCCTTAGTGGACGCCACATCGTTTTCCTTAGGAATACTCAACTGTTTGAGAGTCGTCATCAGGGCACGAGGAAGTGTTCTATAGAAAAAATTCCAAGTGGCTCATGCTATTTGGTCAGTAGTGGCTAGGCACTGATGCAAGCTGCATCTCCTTTTGGAGATTTTTTTACAAATATGACCCTCTTCCCAACGTAATTGTCAAAAATAGCCCCCTCCGAATTTTATTGTCAAAAATAGCCCTGGCGGGATGTGAAAAGGTGACACATGTACTTCGTGCCAACCTAGATGGCGGGAAGTCACCTTCCGCCAACTCAGTTGGCGGAAAGTACCCTGTGGCTGAGTTTCTACCGACTCAGTTGGCGCCAAATGCCCGGGGACTTTCCGCCAACTGGAACGGCGGAAGGTGACTTCCCGCCAGCTGGGTTGGTACGAAGTACACATGTCGCTTTTTCACATCCCGCCAGGGCTACTTTTGACAATAAAATTCGGAGAGGGCCATTTTTGACAATTACGTTGGGCGGAGGGCCATATTTGTAAAAAAAATCTCCTTTTGGACAATTTCAAATTCGAATCTACTGACACAGGTGGAATCTGCCAAGATGACCTCCTACCTACCGCTGTGTAAATATGAGAACCCTGTAGAAATCAAAGCATGTAACAAAATGTAGTAACAGCATCTCCACCGGCGTCTTTTAAAAATGGTCCGGCACCACCCAAAGCGGACACCATTTGGGTGGTGCCGGTTACCTATCTGGTCATTCCCAGATCGCCTCCCCCACCGGCACCCCCTAAATTAAAATGCGCAAGGAAATTTAAGTTGACAAAGTATAACAAAAGGGGAAATTTTCATTCAAATTTGAACATATTTTACACAAATTCGAACGAAATTCGCATAAACCCTAGCCGCCATCTAGTCGTCGTCGAAGAGGCAGATGACTAGATGACGCCGGCGTCTTCGGGTGGCTGCAACCGCCTCGCTTCCTCCTTCACGGTGACCTCCGGTCGTCGTGGCGCCGCCGCCCACCGTGGGCGCCGTGGGCTGCTGCTACAGCGACGACGCGAGCATGGCCAAGTAGAAGCCCGGGCTATCGTCGGGGTCCAGCGGGTGGCGCGGCGGCGACACGGGCTCATTGGTGAGAGCAGCAACGCCGCGGTAAACCCCGGCGTGTCTCCATCTCTGGTAGCGTCCCGGAGAGGGGATGGAACCCGCCAGCCTTGTGGCAGGTCCGACTCGGGCTCGGGCTGCGGCTCCTCCTTCACGCCGGCGGCGGTGTGGCGTCGCTTGACGCCGGACTCTTTCTTCACGGCAGCTAGCTTGGTCGGCCGCTTGACGCCACGCTCCGTCTTCACGCCCGACTCCTCCTTGGCGGCACGCGGTGCGGTCTGCCGCGGCGGCACTGGGGGACGGCGGCTCCAGCGTCGCGCAGGCGCGCCCAGTCCAGCACGTCTTGCAGGGACCGTCCGCGCCACCAATCCTTGCGGCGCTCCGCCGCGTACCGCTCCGTGTCATCCCACCGGTCGAGGGCGGTTGCTCTCTCCTGGCGGAAGCGTTGGAACCACATCGTGTAGTTGGTGGCGGCGTTGTCGGGGTGGCGCCGCTGCTCCACCGCATCCTGTCCCGCCTCTCGAGGATGCGGTGGCTGAAATCTCGGCCTTGGGGCAGCGAGGGGACGGCACGGCCTGCGGGGCTTAGCCTCCATTTCTTCGGCATGCGGAAGTCGACCGGCACGTAGGTCGTGCCGCTCGAAAAGCCACGCCTCCTCGGTGTTGAGGTTGTGGCCGCGGTAGAACGCGTCGCCCGGGATTCGAGCCTCCGGCCTCGTCGTTGTTCGCCATCTGCAGTGGAGGGGGAGGGAGGGGGCCGGAGCAAGTAAGGGGAGAGGAGAGGAATGCTGGCCGATGCAGAAGCCCGCGTCTATAAAAGGGGGCAAGTAGGCATGCGAGGCGGCCGAGGCATCGCCGCCATCAATGCCGGCGACGCGTTTGGAGGCGACACGGCGGCGCGTGAGAAACCTGCAGGCGTTTGGGAAACCGACGAAGCATTAATCTGCTTGACCTGCCGCTCTGCCTCCCTCGTGTCACTGGCAGGCGGGCTCCACCTTTCGAGCCGCTTGACCGGGCACTGTCCGGCACCCCCGAGAGGGCCTTCAAAGTTGAGGGCCTGCTCGGGGGTGCCGGACAGAATTTGGGTCGGGCCGGACCGATAAGGGTGCCGGTGGGGCGAAATTTGTTGTCCGATACCCGAATGGGCCTTTGGGTGCTTTGGGGGCCGCGGGTGGAGATAGCTCTAATACTTGCTTTTTGTATGGTTAGTTGACGAATCTTCGCGACAAAGGTGTGACTGAATCAAATGTTTGGATGTGTGCATCTTGTGCCGAAGATAGTATACTAAGGGCGTGCTCGTATCTCCTCCACGCTCCAGCTTCTTGGTGCTCGGTCCGGAGCAGCGCCGAACGTGCGAAATCCACGGAGCCAAATCCGCGGATCGGGACGACTTGCCTATGCAATTTTCGGAGCATCACTTTTCGAGATCCACGGAGCAGCAAATCGTGGAGCAGTGGAAAATTATAGCGAATTGCCACCGCCAAGTGAGAAAACTGTTCGCATCTATCCCGAGCGAAGCCAGCGACGGGACCTGTTCGCGAGCGAGGTTCCCGTCCCCGCGTGACCTAGCCGCCGCCACGGGAGACGGGCCCGTCACCGCCCCCTCGACTCCGGCAGCCGCCGCCTCCCGATTCTGGCGACCTTGGCGCCAACCCAAGCTGCCTCCTCGATCTGCCTCCGCCACCATAGAGAACTCGCCCCCCACCCGAGCTGCCAACGCTGCCAGATCGAGGCTCCGGTCTAAGGGCCAGTTCGGCGGCGCTACTTCAGGCCGCTACTTGTACGTCACGGCGCTAGAGCGAGACGAATCGACCTGTTCGGTGGCGCCTTGGGGAGGAATCTTGCGTGTGGTACTGCGGTTGGATGTGGAAGACGGCCAGCCTTGCTCCTATGGACTCAAATGCTCCTACCGAAACGGGCCAAAACAC
Source organism: Poa pratensis (assembly GCA_947311845.1). Classification (NCBI taxonomy): domain Eukaryota; kingdom Viridiplantae; phylum Streptophyta; class Magnoliopsida; order Poales; family Poaceae; genus Poa; species Poa pratensis. The sequence continues at coordinate 38,104,372 of CAMZMU010000086.1, read as the reverse complement.
TCTAATGGGCTCCCAGCCCATTCGAAACTTGCGGAGCTGCACCGAACATCCGCTGCTCCGACCTAGACGTTGGAATTGGCTTTGTAGAGCCGGATCTGAGGATTTTGAGAAGCTGGACTGTTTCCGAACACGCCCTAAATCAACCAACAGGCACCCCAAATTGGTGACCAAGACGGAGCTAGTTTTCAGGTTCCAGACTTTGAACTGAATGAACCTGTGAACTGATAGCCATATGGAAGCGGGCAGTTCCTGATTATTATGTTGTCGATAAAACAAAAACTAATCCCTTGTCAAAAAACATATATAATAAAGATGATTTTAATCCATCTCATATCATTTCATTCTCTCGATTTTGCAAGGCATTGGCGGCCCGACAGACACTCCCTTGATGTGCTGGGGTGACATGATCTTTATCCATGGCAAGTAGTTTGCTACAAGATTAGTGCACAACATATATAGTTTTTATTTCTTTTTCGAGGTTCAATCTTCCGTTTACGGACTAGCACCATTCAAAACAAAACTTAGTGCCAAAGTATAGTTTATCGATTGCTTTATTAAGTTAAAGCAGGGCATTGTCGATGCCTGGTATCTAAGAAAAAGTACAGTTTATCGACAAGCGCCATCGAGTGCATCTCATGTATGGATAAATTATAATGCACCCGTCGTTCATATAAACCAAGAAAAAATTCCCCACCAGAACCTATTACATCCTTTTTAAAATTTCTCGACATTTGTCCTAATGATGACCCAGCCACTGCATACAACATAACCATATCTTCTTTCCTTTCCAGAGAACAAAATGAATCAGTTCAAGAGCATAGCTAAATTTCATGATTTTCCTGGTTTTGTCAATCATACATCTTAAACATGACAAATATTGTTGAAGCAGCAAATCACTGTTGGACAGACCTTGTTTTACAGATAGGATCTACAACACAGCAGCAGCAATCTGGGAGCGTCTATTTTCAACAAACTGCTTCCAGAAGATATCAAATTCTCCAACTTTGATGGCCTCTCGTATTGACCGGAAAAAACGAAGATAATGATGGGTATTATGTCTGCAAAATTTGTAAAACATATGTCATTAACTAGGGATTTCTTATTGCTCTACGGAAATGCATGACTGGATTTTGACTTGGCTTACATCTCCAGTAGAATCTGTGCCAACATCTCATGGACATTGAGCAAATGATTGAGGTAAGCACGGGTGTGATTCTGGCATGTGAAGCAGCTACAGCTATCAACTATTCGTGACGTGTCTTTCCTGAAGAAATGTACCCAAAATCCTGAGTCGCTTAGAAATCAACACATTAAATATTTACAACTAAAATGTCTTCGATAATACTACCTCTGTTCCATAATTCTTGTCGTGGTTTTAGACTTTTAGTTCATTTGAACTAAAATCACGACAAGAACTATGGAACGGAGAGAGTAGCTCACACCTCATTGCATTTTGGAAAGAAGCTATTAAAAGAACCAGTAGTTATTAGAGAAAATTCCTTATATGACACTCTTAAAATCGTGTTCCTTATTTGACACCGGTGAACATTTTCTTCCCTATATGGCCTTTTCCTAAAATTTCTTTCCCTATATGACACTCTAGTGTATTTTGGTTACCAATGAGCCATAAAAAGACCTTTTTACCCCTGGTGCATAATGTCACCAAAATTCTGTACAAAACAATAGCTGCAGTAATATTAAATATTTAAACATCAAATTATTAAAGAAAGGTTATTAAATCAATTATTATTTTGACACGACGACGACGACGAGCTTCCAAGGAGACGCAGGTACGATTACTTTTTTTTTTACGAAGGCAGACAGCGCTGCTTTCTTTTGATTAGAAAAATAAAAAAAGGGTTTACGGTTACAAGACTAAAAGGTTACAGGAACTGCACAGCTATGCACAAAAACAACAACACATCAGCTTAACAAGGGCGCCCTTCTAGATTCAGCTAACACGTAGTCAGATTACTTTTTTGAGCACTGCTATACATACATATTTGCGTACGATACCCGTACGACAAAGTGGCAGCCTTTGTTTGCACGAGAACTTTATTTCTCTGCCTAGGCAAAATCAAAGCCACCGAACCAATCTGCCGAGCCCAAGAACAGCACGCCTTGCCGTCAGGTTGCATCTCCCGCAAAGATCGTCATGGAAGAGATGGTGTGACGCTCAGGGAGCTGGTTTTTTTTTTTTTTTTTTTTTGACGGGGAGAGCTGGTAGCCTGGTAAATTAGCACACGACGGAAGTGTCGTACAAATATTGGACGCGAAACGTCGTATGCGAATCAAATTCGTGCTTTTTTACTGTAGTACGGAGTAGGTACAATTACTTCCAATCCTTCAGCAATCGATCAGCTTCTAGCTAGCCTAGCTGGTTTGTGCCTACACGTCCCGTCGGAAGGATCGGAAGAAATCGTCGTGTCAAAAAAAAAATTTAATAACCTTTTTTAATAACCCGATGTTTTGCTATGCCTACCAAATATTTAATATTACTACAGCTATTGTCTGCTACATAATTTTGGTCACATTATGCACTAGGGGTAAAAAGGTCTTTTTATACTTCTTTGGTAAATAAAATGCACTAGAGTGTCATATAAGTAAAGAAATTTTAGGAAGATGCCATATAGGGAAGAAATTTTTTAGCAGTGTCAAATAAGGAACATAATTTTAAGGGAGTGTCATATAAGGAATTTTCTCTAGTTATTACTCCCCCTGTCCTTATTCCTGCTAGATATATATGTATTCGCGACACTTATTTCCGGACGGAGGGAGTAGTATTTACATGTGTTTTTCTGAGCCTTGTCTGGGCTTCTACTTTCCAAGTGAAATCCAGCTAACTCAACAATTTAACAAAAACTCTAAACCTTGTTTTGAGTTCAAAAGTATCACTACTAGGCCACTAAACATAGTGGACAAAATAAAGTGTATTTGAATTATTTTTTCTGGAAAATTAAGGTACTAAAGTACTTGTAACACAAGAGAATTTGAAAAGATTTTTCTGGAAGAGCAAGAACTTTCTATTCAATGAAAAGAAACGCAAAGGTCCTTTGCGTTTTCGCTAAAAAAAGAAACTTGTAAAGGATGGAAAGACTAGAGATTTCCCCATAGGCTTAATGTGCAGGCAATAAACATATGCAGAGTGCGTATAGACATTTATTGAGCAACTAACGGAGGAGCATTTTATCTACACACCAGAACAGTAGCTGTTTAAAGTTGTGAACAACATCAATTTATGTCCCAACACGTAACCTAGACTTATTTCTTTATAAAATTTAAAATTTGTCACTGGTGCATATACATACAAGTAAATTCATATCTATTTATTGAAACATATTGTTGGCTATGGTAGTTAACGACTGTCAATAGTAAGTCAATAGGACATGAAGATGCTATTTCCATAACATGTCACCTACCGATATGTTGTTGCACGCAGGTTAATCTTTGCAGAATCTCCAGCACTACTGTCGAATACACCATTATGCATCTCTCTTTCAACCATGTCAACAGGGAAGATCAATGCAAAACCACCCATAGTAAGTTGGTAAATGTACCTGCCATTTCATAAGTATGAAAAACAAACAATTTGACCACCAAGCTAGTGGAACTAAAAAGGATGTCGGACAAGAATAATGTGCATACGTGGAGTCGAAAAGGTCGATACCAGAGGCCACGCCCTCAAGGACCTCCTCTGGAAGACATAAAGTACTGAACTGTCAAGCTTGTAATAAACAGATAAAGATCTAAAAATAGTGCTCCAGTACAAACAAAATTCAAAAGGGGTAGGAGATTGGAAAACAAACATGTCAATCTACTATAAAATAACCACCATCATTATAGGTAAAATTTGGATAATTTTATCAGCTCTGACCTCTAGCTTACAGATTATGATGATGTCATGGTAAGACTATAAAAGTAATAACACACTAGGTGTGAGACCAGAAAGGAAGCAAAACTTTCAGACTTGGCCCAGTTAAACAGAGAAATAGATTTAAGAAAACTAGTGATCTCTAGAAAAAAACGATGCATCACAGGCACCTGGAAGACCAAGCCTAGAGACAATCCGGGGTTTCTCTGATGGCAAGCAATCCTGAAATAAAAACCAAATGAATAAAGTTGCATGGAGACGAAAAAGAGAACACTTCTCACAGAATTAAAAGAATATTCTGGAAAGTATGAACAATAGATTCAGTATATAACCACAAGCAAAGGCTTATGGGCAATCCTAGACCAAAGCAAATTCTTGCTTGAAATCTTCATGGTGCTATAACACAATGAGATTGTTGTAACCATTCAACGCAACTTTACAAAAAAAAACAGCACTTTCCAAAGCTCTACAATGCGACATCAACAGTTTGTCAGACTTTTTTCAGCAAGGTCAATCCAAGAATGGTTAGCATGGAACGTTGTCAATGTGATGAAGAGTTAGATTATAAGAAGCCAGCTAAAGCAACTTAGTTTCTACAAATTTAAAAAGCATTATTAGTTTCTAAAGTTTGCTTGTTTCACTTTTGGTTTCATTTGGAACATGTTTTCTTTAGTTAAAATTACAATTTTAACAGGAGGAATTAATTTACTATTAAGCAATTGATTGAAGCAAACCACAACTATTGGGGCATAGGTTTGAAAAAAGCATATTTGTTTTGTATTTTTTTCACATAAACACAACTACTGGGGCTAGGGTGTACAAGTACAACCCACCCAAATCACCGGCTCAGCTCAATCTGACATGAGGAGCCTAATGATCAATGCATACGTGGCGAGGAGACGCCTACTCTGCCTCATCATGCGTCGACTCCAACGAGGTCGAACTGGACCCGATCGGTTATATAGTACACAAAACCTCTCTCCTGTCTCTATTCTCCCATTTCTCTTTTCTTATAGTGCTGCTGGACCGGTCGATTTGATTGGGTTGTACCCCCTCCGCTCCATTGTTAGGTTTAGGTTCTACGGACGTTTTTCATAAGGGCAATGTTAGATATAACTAAGTGTGTTATCATGTTAGATAGAACTAAGTTTGTTTCATATGTTGTCACATGCCAAATATTATCTCTCTATTTATAATACACATCTATACCAATATAAGAAGAATGTGTTGGTTGTAATACTTTGGATCAGGGTCATCCAAAATTTATAATCAAAATTTGTAATTATGGATCCAGCAGTTGTGGACCAATGTTGGTTATCTGAAAATGTACGAACGCTGTGGTTTTCTGAAACCCATGTCCCAACAGTTGTGGTTTTGTGATATTTACTCTAAGCAATTAGCAAATGCAGAAAAGGTAACAGGGCAGCAACTTTGCACAAAGACCATCTCCATTTGACGAATATAACTTTAAGCATAGACCTTTAGTAACTTGTCTAATAGGACTCGACAAGTAACCATGTCATGTGGGCATTACATAATCGTCCTTGCACTAGGAACTTATAGATAAAAACTCAGTTCTTACTGTTACTGCATTGAGCAAATTGTGACGTTCTTCCAAACTCTCTCCGAGGCCAAACCCTCCAATCCAAAATCCTGTATTAAACTTCGCCACAAAACATCAATAGAAGCAGATTGGGATTTTCAAAGTAAATAAGCAATTAACAAATTAATTCATTTTCTGAATTAAGAAAATGGAAAGTTGAGCAAAGTTTAGGCTCAACCCCTGTTCAAGTGAATGCATAAACAGGCAGTAAGACTAGTGGAGGTTAGCTGTATGAATTCACAAATGAAGATAACCTGATACATTCCTCTTTGATACTTCAGTGGCACACAGTTTTCTTTGTTCTACACTGGATCCCCCAACAATTACGCCTAAACTGTTTCCTCCAGCAGCCTGAAATCACGAGGAACACAAAATAAAATCAACATTGAAGAACCGTATAAGACCTACAGATAATTTACATCAATAGAAAGCAAAAACTACACACGTGTCCTAAAACAGCATTCTAAGAGATAATTGCATGTTATTTCACATTTTTCTATTGAGAGGCTTGCAACAGAGGCAACTAATAGTGCAGTTAAGTATCAGTGTGTCAGCTTATCTTATAAATTAATTCGTAACTATCACTCCAGCATTGCTTTATTTTAGCTCTGCTCAAGGAATGCAAAAGGAAATCGCAAAACCTCCGATAGCAAACGAAACATATTTTCCCAGAAAAGGGTTCAGAACGGGAAAAAAACTCAACATCAATGCATCATACCGCATCCAAATCAATACACGCGTCAAGCCAGCGCAATGTCCGGTCAACAGATGTTTTATTCCGTTTCTCATTAACCCAGGCTGGAACCTCATCTGCCAAGCTTGCCCACAAATTAGGTTTCATGCAGGAAATCAACTCCATATAATCTGATGGTTTCACCTAAATGGTCGAAGGACATTGAATTTAGAAAAGCATACCAAATATGTATGCGTGAAGTTGAAAATGAAAGTATTACAGCTACCAACCAGTTTACGGCCCGATGGTGTTTCAAAAGAGGCACCAAATTTATTGCTGGCTTCACTCGACGGTAAACTTTCAATAGGCTCACCAGCTGTAGCTACGAGGATATGATCAGGCAGACCCAGCATACGATGCAAACCACCAATATTTGATAATGTTTTTGCTGGAGGGCCATCTATACTGGTGAAACCAAAAGAAAGGTGAACAAACTCATTTAGTCAAAAACTCAGAAGAAAGGAACCATCCTAGTCCACGATAGAGGTTATAGCTCTTTGATGGCATTATATCAAACAGAAAGCATGGCCAGCACAGAACAGAACTGAAGGGGTGGGGAGCTTACAAGTGGGTTGGGCAGACATTGAGGATGAGGGAGTCGGGAAGGGGAAGGGAGGAAAGGAGGTCACACGACATAAACGCGGCAGCCCCTTGCGTGTTGACAAAGCAGCGCTGGCGTCTCGACACTGCTGCTTCCAATCTGAAGCAATCCCGCACGAGCCTTGGCCCCGCCAGCACACACCTGTTTCACCGCAAACCGCATCCTACCCTCCTGGACCTTCACCTCACTTAACTGTGTGCACAACCTGCAGTATATTGCTCTGTCAGATTCAAACCAGAACATGCATCCTCCTTTAACTCTGCTTCTGTCCCAGACTTTGCCGCTGATCATACAGGATCTGCTTTGTAAAATTCTACACTTAATACAAAACACAGGTACCACTCTAGTAACCAAAGAGAAAGTAATGAAGGTACACATTCTGAACTTAAAAGAGATGTTCTCACTTATCAGAGTTTATTTAGACATATCCCTTAATCAAGAATTCAAGACAATCAATCACAAAAAAAAACGCCTAGTTAGCCTATTATGCCCAACATGCTATCAAAAGTATTTGCTTGGTCCCATCCGCTTGTCCCTATTTTAAGCCAAGGGCTGCAGCCAAGCACTTGGATACTCAAATCGCACACTAATCTTCAACACTTGCTTGGGCGAAACTCATTCCTAACGGTTTAAGAATATTCGAAGCAAAAACTGATACTAACCAGTTGGGATTTTAGCTATAACTGCGCTTGCCAAAAGCAAAAATGCAGGGGCTCTCCTAACGCGGACCGCGGTGAATGGGGGTTTAGTTAAACCCCAGACTTATCGGAAAATAAACGATTATCAGTACTGCGCCACAAAGCAAGAAAACGGATACCATAGAGGAATCGGATTAGATTGACCAAAGCAAAGGAAATGACAGGACTGAAAACAATCCAAGCAGGTTAGGGTTCGTCACCAGCAATAGAAATAAATGCAGGTCCGGATGGATCTCCCGTCCACGCTGGTCGGGTAGAGCAGAGGAGAACGACGACGGCGACTACTATGGGAGAAGAATTGCTTGGAGGTCGAGTGCTGCGGTCTGCGGTGGAAAGAAGCCTGGAGGCGTGTTCGTCGGATAGGTGACGACGCCGCCGCGAGGGGGGGAGCTGGTTTGGATGACGTTAACAGGGGAGATGCGCGTGATTAAACATGGACTCCGTGGGCTGGCCTTTTCTGTGGGATGTACTAATCATCTGGGCCAGTCCGCGGCCCCGGACTGGAAAAAAAACTAAATGTAGATGTCTTTGCGTTGGACACTAAAAAAAGGTTTTGCTTCTGCTAGAAAAAACTGAAAAAAGGTTTTGCTGAATTGACGTAAAAATCATTTTGTAGCATTTTCCGGCACAGAAATATAATACGAGTAATACACTTATAAAACAAGGAACATTTAAAATAATTAATAATAGTACAATTTCTTGACAAAATTTGTACTAACTCTGGAAAGTATAAAAGGCGCTTAAGAAATACTCCTATACTATATCCATGCGTGTGAAAAAGAATCAAGTAGCGTCAGTTTCTTAGTAAGCAAGAAAGTGTATTGCTAGATGGGACCTACTGCCATATTGTCAACGAGCATACCATCATACCATCAACTAAATAAGTAACAAGCTCTAATAATTTTACCACGAAAAGTACTAGTCTACATCTCTAGACGAATAAAAAGTACATGTGCAGAAGCTAGTTTACGAGCACTAACAATATGATCTAAACCAAGTGGATCTTGTCAAGAATGCCGGTGCACGATAGTCTGGGTCATTTTATACTTTCAGGCGATTGTGTTGTGCTCACCACCTATGCATAGGGCAGAAAAGAATATTGGCTACTGAAAAAGTAAAAGTAAACTAGTTGTACTTCACTTGATTTCATCATAGTATTACTGATAGTCCCATGGGCAGGAGTTTATATTTCTCTGAAAGACTTGACAGAAAAGGCTTGAGCTAAATAAGAAGCATGCGTCGCATATGCGACTTGAGACTTAAAACCGCTGCATGATGTTTACTTTTTTTTTTTTTTTTTTTTTTTGCGGGAAAACAAGATATATTAGAACAAGGATCTTTGCAGATCAGCCCAGAACAAAGAAGATATTACAAACAAGTCCTGCTGGACCACGAACAGCAATGGCGGAAACAGAACATGCCGCCGGCGCGCCGCCGCCGCACTCCTCTTCTTGACTTGGATCAGGAGAGCCCCCAGGCGGACGGGAAGTCGACGATCCTCGAACTTCGAAAAGCCTCCATCCTGCAACGCCATCGTCGCCGTCTTGCACCAACACATCGTTGCCTTCGATTGATTGCATAACCGGAGCCGCCGCACCTCGGCCTCCGGCGCGGGGGAGCCCCGCCCAGTAGATCCGAAGACCCACAAGCAGGGACAGGACAAGCGGTTGACGGAGAAGCTCACCTGAGCTCCACCGACGAAGAAGGCGACCGCCGACCTGCAAAGCACCACCGACCGCGCCGCCATCTCCTCTGCGCCGCCGGCTGAGTACCTACATAGCTCTACACTATATACACGGCGGGATCCAGTGTTCCCCCACCCTCCCGTCGCCGGAGCGACCGCCGGAGGGCGAGGGAACCGCAGGAGTCGCCGCCGGCGAGGTGAGCACGCGGGTGGATTCAGAAAATCGCCTCTCGTACTGTAGCGGGGAGAGGTCGGGTCCAAGTTCCCTTCTGACCGTGCTGCATGATGTTTACTTAGTAATGTAGAATTCCGGATTTCTACCACTTTATGTGGCTAGCCATAGTTCGATGCACTGACTATACTACTTTGTCAAATTGTCGACTATCTAGCTAGCCCTGCCAGTTTTATCATCGACCAAGCATTAAGTTCTTCGAGAAACTTAAATTATGTTCTAAAGTTGAATTTCTGTTAAATCAAGGTTGCCACCATATTAAAAATCTTGTAAACTTGCCAAAAATAATGAAATTAGGTGCACACAATTAGTTCCGTGTACTACAAAATGAGCCGTAAGAGAGAAAACCAAAACGAGACATAGCTAGCCATATGGATTTTTTCCTATACTCGGCAGTTGCAACCATCAGTATCTTTCCATATCTGCATTCTTTGTTTCACATGCGCGGCGCCACGCCATGACAGAGACCTCTCCCGCCATATATGAACGGGCTCACTAATCCTACTCTGATTTCTTCCATGATACTATATTAATCCACCGGTAGCATCCCACAAGCTTTTGATAATTGTGTTTAAGGTGATGGTGTAGAGCTACAAGGCAAATCAAACTGGAAGTCGGGATATGGACAACAACTCATTTTGGAAAACTTAATTAGCAAATTATAGAATTTACATCTTGCTTTGCATAAACAGGAAATGGTTTGAAGATTTGGATGATCATGCCATCTTGTTAGAAATAAAACTAAGTAGCCACTGCGCAAGAATTTTATCCAATGCTCCAAGTGTCTCCGGAGATTGGCCGGACACGTACGTACTCTGAAAATAGGTGGGGACAAAAGGGTCAGCGTTATGGTTAAGCGCTGCTGAGTTAGGTTTGATCCTAACTCTCTGAACCACATGGAAGAACATCTTGATCAAATGGATGAGAAAATGAGTTACAAGCTGCCTAGCTAGAATCATGTACCCGGGCAGTAATTACCTTCTCAATTGCACCATTACTTTGCTGACTTCCTATATACTCCCTCCGTATCAAAATATAAGACTTTCTAGCAACTTTTCACACACATGAATCTGAATCTTGCACTAAAACATGGCTATCCACATTACGTGTTTTCTCATTACATTCTCCATGTCCAATTTTACAGCATGTCTCTTATGCAGTCCGTGCTCAACAGGTCTCTTCGATGTTGATAATACCCCCTCCGTTACAAATTAGATAATTTCCATTTATGCATATGTGGAACTGCACCATGCGTAACCCCGCACACAACTCTTGCCGTCTTGCAATCTAATTGTTCTAAAGCATCAGCCACGACATTCCGCAAAAAAAAAAACTGATCACATAGTTGCTAGTCGCATGCGGATAAGTGAGATAGACGTGGCAAACTAGTGTTTTTATTATCAAACTAATTGCATATACTAAAACTACGGAAATGGAGTTCATCTATATTCAGAAAAGACTTTGCCTGTTGGTCACAAGGAAGAATATAAACCACTGTATTTACCACCTTATTCTCATGCATGAGAAATCTACGGAACTGTTAACAGCTGTTCGATGGAATCCATCTACATTCAGTTGTTGAGATGCTATTATTAACAATGAATGGGCAGACAGCCCCAAATTTTATGCAACTACCCAAAAGAGCCTTTGGATGCTGGAAGAGACGCGTTGAACAAATGAGATAGGATCTGCGGTCAGCCTCATTATTCTTTAACTGTGCTGATAATTTTTTTTCTTTGGCATGCGCCCCTAATTTGTCATTTGAATTAAGCATGCATATCCCCATGGATGTTGATCATTCTAGACTCCGCTGGATACAGCCTAAGACGTTGAACCAAGATTTCACAAAGTATTACTACTTTTGTTTATGAACGTCCTTGTTTGACGTTGATACTCTTGTCTACTGCACATGTCATCATAAACTCTCTTACGTTAGTACAACCAAGCAAAAAAAAAAACTTCTTGCCGTAACCTGTTGATGATGGCATGGCCTTACCCATTTCCAAACCACACATGCCATAAACCCTTTAAGATTGGCACAAGAGAAAATAGATAAATTCCGAGGAGTATTTCGTGTGTAAAACAATATCACCCACATCCATGCTGAATTATTTGCGCACATAAGACAATGTTTATAAACACACAAGATAATTTGACTCCGCACTGCATTCGCCAATCAATTTTGATGTGAAGACCCATACACGTAAGCGCTATTATCGACATATGTGGTGCCACTGCCAAGTGGGAGGCCAGGTGTTACTTTGGGTATCTTGTTAACATTGACCAACAAACCAGCTTGGGGCAGGTGTAAGGGGGAGAACAGTTGCTCGATCCTTTTTTTTTTCATACTTGTATTCATACGAAAAAGTGAGCCTTACACATCGAAATACAAGCAAAGAAAGAACAGAGAAGAAGCGAAGAACAGCGCTGGCACACTCCATCTTCATCCTCCAGGTCGCCCGGCACGCCGTCCCTCCACCGTCGAAGACGCCGAAGAAGCCAGCCACCAGGAACACCCACCGCGGGAGCAGAAGAGCTCCTAGCCCGAAGGCGTTGACGAGCCGCAGTAACCACCAACTCCGTGGAGCTGGATCTGATGCCGAAGAAGCAGTATCGGCCGGGGGGCCTCCCCAAGCTCGATCTGCCCCAGATCTGAGGCCAGCGCCTCAGATCCTCCACCTACACGCCACAAGCCCGCACAGCCACCGTCTTGATTCCCCTCCGCCGGCCACCTGTACACTCGCCACGAACCTGCCGTCGCCGCCGGAGATAGCAACGGTAGGAAGGTGACTCACCCGCAGCTCGGCAGCGCCGTCGAAGACGACACCGGAAAGGGGGAGCCGCAGAGCACCAAAAAGACGACGCCGGCGACCCCACCACGCCAGCGCCGCCCCAAGGCTCCCTATCTACACGCCGGAGCGCAGATCCGGGGATTCCCCACCCTCCCGCCGCCGTAGCGGCTGGCGGAGGGTGGGGAATCCCACGGATACGCCGGCAGCCGCCGGGAAGATCCGAGTCGCCTCCGATACGCCTCTGGGCACTGTAGAAGAGGAGAGAGTTCCAGAAATGGGGTCGAGTGTTGGTGCTCGATCCTTTTCGGCAACGGCTAAATGATAAGATTGACGGAGATATATGGAGCCACAGAAACGTACTAGCGTTCCACGTAGTACTCCATCACTCTGTCTCCGTCACTCGACATATAGACCAATATTGGGCGAAGATAGATGAAACTATAATCAGGGCAGTCGTTGTAGTAAATAGACATTTGACTTGACTATCAAGGTGCCCATCAGACTTACTATTTGTTGTTTTATGTTGATCCAAATTCGTTTATACTGATGAAGGCCAACTTGTGACGAAGGAGAGCGGAGCGCGGTACGGATCGTTTCCGAGTCGGACTGCGGCCGACCTAGGGTTTTATGCCACCATATATACCTCTTGTAAGCCGCCGGTTGGGATAAGTCACATTGTGTAAATCCCCGGCGTTTGTAACCTCACCTGATTATAGTGAAGATTTGCTGGCTGACGCCCGTGGTTTTTTCTCCTCCATTGTTGGAGGGATTTTCCACGTTAAAATCTCGTGTCCCCATTGGTTTGATCGTTCCGCACTTCATCGTTTCTTTGCTATCGTTTATAACAATATTAACTACCACTATATAGTTTAATAAATCGGAACAGTCTTAAAGTACGTAGCATATTCGTTAGCCACAACCTAAAGTACAGTAGCATCGCCGGGGAACCATCAAAATGCTATAGATGACCGTGACAAGAATACTGGCTCATTAAGATCGAAAGGACTCATAGAGTTCGCCATCAGAGAAATAATGACTGTAACTATATGTGCACATGATAGCCGAAATTCTTGAGCCCGGAAATAGGAGTAAAAAAAGGAAAACAAATGTTAAAATTATGTTCAGTGGTGGATTGATGACGTGAAAACACACGTTCGTTGGGAGACCCCAAGAGGAAGGTATGAAGCAGTGCAGCAGCAATTTTCCCTTGAAATCTACCAAGGTTATCGAACGAGTAGGAATTGGAAGAGGTTCAGCACGGTGTCAGCGGCGTAGTTACGATCACTGACGTGGACCTGCACACAACACAATCAAAGTAGTTTGCCCCAACGAAATAGGAAGGTTGTCAATCTTCCCGGCTTGCTGAATACAAAGGGTTAAACGTATGGTGTGGAAAGGGTTAAACGTATGGTGGATTGATGACGTGGAAACACACGTTCGTTGGGAGACCCCAAGAGGAAGGTATGAAGTAGTGCAGCAGTAATTTTCCCTTTAAATCTACCAAAGTTATCGAACGAGTAGGAATTGGAAGAGCTTCAACACGGTGTCAGCGGCGCCGTTACGATCACTGACGTGGACCTGCACACAACACAGTCAAAGTATTTTGCCCCAACGAAACAGGAAGGTTGTTAATCTCACCGGCTTGCTGAATACAAAGGGTTAAACATATGGTGTGGAAAGTAATGATGAGTGCAAAAAGGAACAGCGAGGAAATAAATGCAGAACGTGGCGGAAACGGTGTTTTTATCAGTGTGGAATAAAGGACCGGGGTCCACAGTTCACTAGTGGTGTCTCTACATAAAACAGATAAATATGTTGGGTAAACAAATTACAGCTGGGCAATTTACAACGTGCAAATGCATGACAATGCAAGATATGATAAGAACATGTTCACTGTTAGATCTATTGGGCATTACATCAATATACATAGACCGCTTACTAGCTGCATCTATGACTAATAATCCACCCCCGGGATAGCTTCCGTGTCTCCCGTGAGTATTAAGTTCCAAGCAACAGATAAAAGCATTAAACAAAGTGTGTAATGTAAACAATGCATATGACATATAGACACAGCAAAGTTGTTTTGTCCCTAGTGGCAACAGCACATCTACAGCCTTAGTCGTTTCAGTCATCTCGAGCCCAGTCTTCTAGAAGCATGAACCCACTATCAAGCATAAATACCCCATCTTGCAGTCATTAGCATCTACTAGGCCAAAGCATCTGCTAACAACGGAGAGCATGCTGGAACATAGATAAAACATGGATATAAATAGATGAACAAACTTGATCATAACTTCACAATTCATCGGATCCCAGCAAACACAACATATAGCATTACATAAAGATGATTTTGATCATGTTAGGCAGCTCACAAGATCTAAACATGATAGCACAAGGTGGAGAGACTACCAACTAGCTACTGCTATGAACCCGTAGTCCCGTGAAGAACTACTCACGCATCACTCCGGAGGCAGGCATGGTGATGAAGAGCCCTCCGGTGATGATTTCTCATCCGGCGGGGTGTCGGGAAGAACTCCAGAACCCTCCCGAACTAGGATGACGACGACGGCGGCGACGGAACTTTTCGTGGATTTCTGATCAGATATTTAGGGTTTCCCGAATATATGTAATTTATAGGCGAAAGAGGGGCACCAGATGGGGTGGCGGCGCGGGAGCACCCCTGGCCGCGCCGTGGGCCCGCCTCCTCTCCTGGGCTGCCTCCTGGGCTTCTCTTTCGGACTGGTGCTTCGTTCCCGTACAGAAATAAATCAGGTAAATTGGCGTGCCTTTTGGAGAATATTTCCAGAAGAGAATTTCTGAAACAAAACGACAGCAGAAAACAGGAACTGACACTGTGATATCTTGTTAATAGGTTAGTCCCAGAAAATGCATAAAAATGATATAAAGTGTAAATAAAACATGTGGTATTTAATATATAACAGGCATGGAACATCAAAAATTAGAACATCAAAAATTATAGATACGTTTTGGACGTATCATGGATGAAAGGATAATTCACCAGCAATGACTTCATTAATGCGTCAAAATTTATTATTGCGTCAGATAATACAAAAATACACCTACGTCCTGCAATAACACAAACTCAAGAGCATATCAAGACATCGTAGATACACCCTAAAAAACCTTTAAAAGGATAAAGAACATGTGTCGTATTTTTCTTAATAAAAGCACTTATTGAGGGTTGACCAAAGAATTTTCCCTATGAGATCATGCTAGTAAAACACTAAGAATGCCATTGACAAGTGGTGAATATGTCGCCAATAGGCACAACTAAACCCACACCTAAGACTTCTATCCCAGAGCTTCAGCACCATATCAAACAAAAGTCCCCAACGTTACAATCTTGACTTGCCAAGCCAAGACGGACATACCTTCTCGCCTTGACAAACCAGCAACATGAAAAACAAAAGGCTAGGCGCGCAATATTTGTAGTCCAAAGAACAATCAAAGTTAGATTAAATGTCACAAATTTCCTCATCGCACATTGGTTGTGCATCAAAGTGTCTACGCAAGGTCTTCCAAAAGCGGAACAAATCTTTGAAGCGCGTTCAATTGATTCATTATCCCCGAGTCTCGAAAGGAGAATTGAGGATTGGAATTCAACCATGAGGCCGTCTCATACAGCACGTGTTTTGTCAAAATTGGTGAATGAAAAAATATCACTGAATATATCATTAAAAACGTATTATTATTTTTTTACATTTAGCATACCACATCATAATTGACGATATTGCATTTTAAACACTACATTCATGTCTACAATATGATTTATTTTTTAAATTGAGGGGGTAACGCATAAACTCTTCATAACAACCTGTAAGAGTCCAAAGTTTGGATGTACATTATTTAGTACATACTCCACTTACTGTAATATTGTACAAGTGTATGGTCCAACTCTCTAAATTATCTATTACCAGAGACATAATTTTTCACCAATGTGTAACTAAAGGTACATGCATTTTCTGTGTGTGAGTTGTGATGTTTGTTTCTATCGCTCCGTTTACATGAAACCCAAATGTAGAGGCTCAATTTTGGGCACGTGACTTCGTGGGCAGTTGCAAAGTCTAAAATAACAACCTTACAAGAATCTGTAAAACATTTTGGATGCCCAAATTTAGGATGCCTGCTGAAGATGCTCTACGCGACACAATTTATGGCAAAATATATTCCATCCATTGACGATTATAAGATGTTTTAGACATTTTAATGTAGACTATATACAGACAAAAATAAGTGAACCTACACACTAAATGTGTCTAGAACTCTAAATAAATGAATTTCAAAAAAAAGTTAAATATTTTATAATTGTGAACGGAGCTAGGATATCGCGGACTGCATACATACATCAAGTAAAAAAGTCGAATGGTTCAGATCAGTCCTAGGAGAGATCTTAGAGAGTACCCACTAATTATTTAGCAAGCCTAGTTCTCAAAACTAAAAAGGGCAAACCAACTAATCCGGAAGAGCGGCAATAGCAGCAGGACCACGGGCCTTGCTAGCTCAAGGCTAGCAATCAGGGACCTAGTTATTTGTGAGGACCAAATGTAGGATCCGAAGTGAAAAGAAGTTACTCCACATCTGATCTAGCACAAATGTCGGCAAGCGTTTCACAAGGAAAATGGTACTCTCTCCGTTACCCAATATAAAATGTTTTAGACTTTTTCCATATTCGCAGCATATATACACATGTATCTAGACACGTTTTAGTATATATGCCTATTCATGTTAGTTTGAAACTAAGGTGAAACACTTATAACAATTTATATTGTGAAACAGAGGGAGTAGTTTTCACGAGTTTCACTAGATGCCTTTTTGCAAAGATCACCAGCTTTACGAGTTCTTTATTGTGTGTAGTTTTTACCGCTTCTACGTCTAATCATTTCTTCGTTAATGTAGTGCTTAACTCAGTTGACAGCAAAACTGGAAACTGGGTCCCACCTATTAGTGCTCCAATTTTTTGTGAAAAAATCATAAAATGCTTAAAGTTTATAGATAAATAATTATCCATAAAAATATTATTTTTTGTGGGTGCACTAGAGGCTTTAACATATCCATTTTATATGAAACAACAATGTTTACTAAAAAATGTATCATTTGTTTATTTTTGCAGAATGAATTATCGTGTCATACTGGATAAATCATAGGAGCATAAATTGTTTGTACAAATAGTATGATTTTATTCTAATGCTTTTTAGGTTGTAAGGAACATACTATTGATCCAACAGTTATAAAACATGCCAAAAATGGTATCTAACTCCATATAAAATTTGTATATAAATTGGACATGAGATAATGTAGCATGTTCAAGTAGATATTGGTAAATGTAGATTAATTAAGCTAAACAGTTGTGCAGAGCGGTGGAATGTTCAACATATCAGGAGGAGAAGTGGTGGAAACTACAAAAGGTCGTAAAACTAGTGATTCTTGCAAAAGCTTTCAGTGATGTGGTGGAAAGTGCAATTTCTCGTATTTCCCTATTTGGGATCTTTTTGTTCCCTCTTTTTTGCTAGTTTTTCATAGTGGTCCTTATTAAATAAAAAATATTGTAACACTTGGAATTAGCGGAATTCTCAAACTATGGAACCAACTATTTCCAACCGGGAAACAAGTTATGATGCAAGGATCCTTAGAATTCAAAAAATATCTCGAGAAAAGGTTTTAGGACCAACACTTATATATGTACTCCAGCTTGCAAGATTGACGACTATTTTCGGGAAAAAAAGAAGGAAGTCATTCCATCCCAGATTTCTAACAAATAAGGCTCATGAGGAAGTCATAAACTTCTTTAAGACGACATCATTCGGTCGAGGGACAAAACTATCGTTCCTCCTGGACGGGCAACTAACGTGACAACATTGTACGTTAAATGGTTGTTATAATGTTTGCCTTTAAAAATTGGGATCTTCATTTATCCTTTTCTTAGGCTCCTCCGAGAAGTTTCCGGATCCACCTCATCCAACCGCCTATTGTCCTTGGGTGGCATTCCAAGCCAAATTTTATCTCGTTTGTCTTGCATGACAATTTGCACTGAAGAGAACTCTCTCGTAGCTCAGTGGTAGCAGCCGTGGCGCATGGTCGCACGGGCACCCAAGGGCGCGAGTTCGAGGACTCACCCCCTATAAGAATAAGACAGCCAGGAGTCCCCCTGGTTGTTCTCATTCTTTACAATTTGCACTGAAATGTCTTTTTCTTCCCAGGACCCTCAGCCGGATTTGAAGAGTTCACACAGTACGAGAATAATTAAGGAGAACATTTTTTTTTGCGGGTGAATTAAAGACATAAAACTGGTGCCACTAACATGTTTACTCGATTTTACAATCAAACGTGACTTATCCAAGATTACAAAAGAGTTTTCTTTCGTGAATAAAATCTTGAGATCCCGTGGCATGCCAGCAGCTACAATGAAAGCGATCAAGAACTTAATTTGGAACAGTTGCGTAAGACGCGAACGAATTCTTTCCTTTCTAGCGCTATGTAGTACTCCAATTTGGTAGAAGCATTTTACAGCCTTCTCTCCTTATTCAGAAATCCAGCGGCAGAAAATTATTTCAATTTTATTTTCTACTGTTGGGCCCCTCGCTCTTGGGCCAAACCCCCCATTTTCGCTTCTCATTCGCCGGGATCGGAGAGGGGGTGAGTAAGTTTGCTCTAGAGATTTGGAGTGGCATTCGTATTTCGACGGCACTTCTCTTTTCCTGGTCATTCTTCAAAGATTGGCGTCTGCACTTGGCCAAGGCGAGGCTCGTAGATTTGGGGATTTGGGGTGGAATTGCCAGGAAGAGGTCGAAGAGCTCCACTACTTGATTTTTTGGAATTCTATTTGGGGAGCAAAGCTCGCGAAAAATAATTGTGTGTGGTGTTGCTGGGAAGATCGATTTCGGGCAGTGGGAAAGCTCCTGGTGTGAGGTTTTTGGGCTTGAAGGAGACTCATGGCGTCGACATCGGATAATGGGAGCATGTGGGAGCTGGATCAGGATCTCGACGAGCCCATGGACGAGGAAGCTAGCCGGCTCAAGAACATGTACATGGAGAAGGTCTGTACATTTGGATATTCATACTTGCATCAGTTGCATGTTGAATTTAATAATATTTTGCAAACTCTGCTTTCCTGAGTATAAAGTATCTCATCTGTCTTTTTGCATCCATCTGAACAAAGTTGAGTGCTTCTTTTTGGTATTCAATGATAGTGTTCGATTGGTATTTAATAGTATCCAGGACTAGTTTAATCTATAGAAGACTAGAGACCATAAAAAATTATACTTCCTTTTTCCAAACAAAAATAGAAGACCAGAGATTATACGGCTGACAGAGTGATGTCTTTTTGTGGGTGTAAATATTGAATTCCTCTCTATCCCTGTCATGTTCTTGCCCTTTTTTAAAACTAATAGAATTCTTCCTTTTTGTTCATGCAGAAGTTTTCATCAGTTTTGTTACTCCGGCTTGCATTTCAGAGCCTTGGTGTAGTCTTTGGTGATTTAGGTACATCACCACTGTATGTGTTCTACAATATATTTCCACATGGGATCGACAACGATGAGGATGTTATTGGAGCTCTTTCATTGATCATTTATACCCTCACACTCATTCCTTTGATGAAGTATGTTTTTGTTGTCTTACGGGCAAATGATAATGGTCAAGGTGAGATGTCACATGTTCGCAAGCTTACCAGTATTTTCTATATGGTTGTTTCAGTGTTTCCAAGCATATGAATGAATTGAAATGGTAGTTCTTACACATATGCAAATGTAGTTTGTTAGAGTTAAGCATGGGGGAAAAGGTTGATCGCACACTATCACACAACAACACTGGTGAAAGAATTTCTCGACAGACGGATTCGATGTGGCACACGTTTAATACGAGTGAATGCAAAAATTCTGCAATTTTACCTTTTGATGTTGTTGGTATTGCTAGAATCGAAGTACACATGATTTTTAAACATTGGATACCACGATTATAGGTAGATAACACTACTATTTATGAATATCTCTATAGAGCGAAGTACCAAGTGCATTTGTTTTGTGCTCATTGCTCAAGCAACAATTACTTAACTGTTTCCTTGGATTTTGCAGTTTCAGCTAACAACTTTATTTATACAGGTGGCACATTTGCTCTTTATTCCCTACTTTGCCGGCATGCAAAGGTCAGCACTATTCCCAATCAACATAAGACCGATGAAGAACTAACAACATATAGCCGACAAACTTATGAGGAGAATTCACTTGCAGCCAAAGTGAAGAGATGGCTAGAGGGCCGTGCATATAGAAAGAATTGTCTTCTTATTCTTGTTCTCGTTGGTACCTGTACCGCCATTGGAGATGGGATCCTTACTCCTGCTATATCAGGTATTCAGAGACATAATTTTTGTAAGCAATACAAGTGGAACCTGGATCGTGATTTCTATGTTTGTGTTTTGCAGTTCTCTCTGCGACAGGTGGAATAAGAGTTCAGAATCCGAAGATGAGCACAGGTACTTCTGCTCTTTTCTATCGCTGTCTTTGTATTTGTGTGGGCAATTCTGCTTAATTTATCAAGTGGAATTAGTATGGTGGTGCTTGTATACAAGAACATGAGCTTGAGCATAAACATGGTGAATTTCTGTAGCTGGGCTGTGCCAATCATTTCTCTTATGATCTAGTGAGGACTGAGGAGCACTCCAGTCTGTAAGTTTGTTGTTCTAGTATTGTTGTGAAAATCATTTGATATTTGTTACTTCCATATCTGACAGATGTGGTTCTAATCGTTGCGGTGATCATATTAATTGGCTTATTCAGCATGCAACACTACGGCACAGATAAAGTTGGATGGCTCTTTGCCCCTTTAGTGTTCCTTTGGTTTATTCTAATTGGGAGCGTTGGAGCATACAACATACACAAGTACAACAGTTCAGTTCTAAAAGCATATAATCCAGTCTACATCTACCGGTTTCTCCGACGAGGGAAGTCTGAGATCTGGACCTCTCTTGGAGGAGTCATGCTTAGCATCACAGGTCATTCGCAGTTGTCATGAACATTTCATTACTTACATTTTGCACCAATCACAAGATACAGTAAAATTACCTATATTACTATTCTTTTCAGGGACTGAAGCATTATTTGCTGATCTCTGTCATTTCCCTGTATTGGCTATTCAGGTAATGATCACCTTCAGTAAATCAATTATGACTGATGCATTACATTGATAAAGTGATGATGTCTTCGTGCAGATTGCTTTCACATTGGTGGTGTTCCCTTGCCTTCTCCTTGCATACACTGGGCAGGCTGCTTATATTATTGTCCACAAGGACCATGTAGTTGATGCCTTCTATCGCTCCATTCCAGGTCCTTGCACAAAAAATTACCATCTTATGTCAAGAACAAATATCAATGCATCCTGCTCACTATGTGCAAATCGGCATAGTGCATCTTCCGCCATGTTTCTGTTTACTAGTGTTGTATGCACTATGATATACTCATGGTAGGATGTTTGATCACTGCAGATGCCATATATTGGCCAGCATTCATCATCGCAACTCTTGCAGCAATAGTTGCGAGCCAAGCCACCATATCCGCTACCTACTCAATTATAAAGCAGGCTCTTGCACTGGGTTGTTTTCCCCGCGTCAATGTTGTGCACACGTCAAAAAAATTCCTTGGGCAGATTTACATACCTGACATCAATTGGGTGCTTATGATTCTTTGCATTGCTGTGACTGCCGGATTTAAGAACAAAATTCAGATAGGAAATGCATACGGTGAGCTTTACTTTTCACAACCTCCTTTGCATCTTGAGCATATAACTGAATATGGAAAAATAGGTGTTATTTCTTTTAACTATGTGAATCATTTAAGTCTGCAAGTTAATCAATTTTCACATTGTTGCCAAATAGAGGATAGGCATGGTACCTTTCATTTCACTACTCGACCAAAAGGAATCGGCATTTTTTGAATAATATGTCTGAACTTTTGCGCATGAGGCACGGCTTCTGATTCTCAAGGACTTGAATAAAAGAAATGACGCAAGCGAGCACTAATAGCTGGAGAATACTAAATGGACTTTCTGTCACCATGTTCTGTGATGTTTGATACAGGCTAGTCTAAAATTTAGTCTGTTACCATCGCAAGCTTAATCTAGGCTAAATTAGACTTCTGTGACTCTCTGTTCATGTGTTATTATGCTTTGAACTTTCGTTCTCTCTTCTGCAAAGTTTCTTATGCTGACCTTGGTTTATTGTTTTGGCTCATTGATGAAGCAGTCCATGGTCCTTTGGTCTATAAACGAGGTTACCTTTCTGAAAATTGAATTTAGTCAGCATCCTCTAGTGAGCAGTACTCTACCTAACAAAAATAATTAAATTTTAGGAACCTCTAAAATGCCAACTAAGATTCTGAAAAGCAAGTGCAGCTGAACCTTCATAATGCACTCTGCATTCCATGATTACGCCATACTTATTTGCATGCCATGCTATGAACAGGCACTGCAGTTGTGATAGTGATGCTGGTAACAACATTCCTCATGGTCCCGATAATGCTGCTGGTATGGAAGAGCCACTGGATCCTTGTTATCACCTTTCTTGTGCTGTCGTTGATGGTGGAGCTCCCGTACTTCACAGCCTGCATCAATAAGGTGGACGAAGGTGGCTGGGTCCCACTTGTCGTCGCAACCACATTCTTCGTCATCATGTATGTGTGGCATTTCTGCACCGTGAAGCGGTATGAGTTTGAGATGCACAGCAAGGTCTCCATGGCCTGGATTCTAGGACTTGGGCCGAGCCTCGGACTTGTTAGGGTCCCTGGGATCGGCTTTGTGTACACCGAGTTGGCAAGTGGCGTTCCACACATCTTCTCCCATTTCATCACCAACCTCCCTGCCATCCATTCGGTTGTCGTCTTTGTGTGCATCAAGTACCTTCCAGTGTATACCGTCCCAGTTGAAGAACGGTTTGTCATGAAGAGGATAGGGCCAAAGAACTTCCACATGTTCCGCTGTGTGACGAGGTACGGGTACAAGGACATCCACAAGAAGAATGAAGACTTTGAGAAGATGCTGCTCGACAGGCTCTTGATCTTCGTCAGACTTGAGAGCATGATGGACAGCTATTCTGATTCCGAGGACTTCACCATGACAGAGCACAGAACCGAGAGGTCCCCCAGCGCGTTGCTGACGACCGCAAAGGCTGGGAGCAACACGCTGTGCTCCGCCGGTGACCTGAGCTACTCATCACAGGAATCCATTGCACCAGCCAAGTCACCGCTAACGGGTAACAGCCTGACAATGACAAGGTACTCGAGCCAGACATTCGGCGACGAACTGGAGTTCCTGAACAGCTGCAAGGACGCGGGCGTCGTGCACATCCTCGGCAACACCATTGTGCGCGCGCGCAGGGATTCGGGGATCGTCAAGAGGATCGTCGTGGATCATCTGTACGCCTTCCTGAGGAAGGTCTGTAGAGAGCACAGCGTGATATTCAATGTTCCTCATGAGAGCCTTCTCAATGTAGGCCAGATATACTATATATGAACATTCTTTTTTGCTCTTTTGGTTTTGATTCGGAGTGAGCGGCACTGTACTGTGTAGACCAGGTGAACATTGTAGTAGATGATCCGTTCTTGAGTGAGCTTCATTCCTCATTCTCTTCTTGTTAGGAAACATTAATTCTGGAGATGGCCTTTGTTCTTCCTGTAAATGGAAGAAGGAAGTCGTCGCAAGTCCAAATGCTTGTTTACCATAAGATTGGTAAAATATGTTCCATGGCAGGAGGATACCACCCACAGTTACTCAAACAATACATCATGTAAAGGTTTGGCTTACAATATGTACTTGAGATCAGTTTCTCTCTAGCAAGTTTTCATTTTGCGTCAACTGACAAATCCCAGAAAATATACAACCAAAGCTTTAAACCACCCAACACATTACTGGCAACATAATACTCTGTAGTAGTGACAATTCACAAAATCATTTAAAAGGACAAATATAGCATGTCCCTGACGTAAGAGGTACATTAATGTCGTAAGGCTGATGAAGTTTCACTCCGGAACGTAGTTTGGTCTAGTTCTACCACCACTAACAAAAGACAGGAAATAAGCATATAAAAGGGCACTTTCTACAAAAGTTCCAGGCGTAACACATTAAAACCAGGCTAATTTTTTTAAAATAATACACGAAATTTATTTAATTCTGGAAATAATACGCGTATTTTTTTTTCAAAAATATTATCCAGTCGTCCTTGGGGAAGACGACAGGGCCTACTCGTCATAGGCGTGGCCGACTAGGCCCACTCGTCCACGCGGAAGACGACTAGTGGCTGGGCCACGTCGCCCCGATCCACTCGTCCTGGCAGAGCGCTGTCGTCTTCGCCGACGACGACAAGGCGGGCCCAGTCGTCCTCGCCAAGGACGACTTGGCGGTGCACTGCATCGACCGCACGGGCGCCCTTCTCCCTCCTCTCTTTCCTTCTTTCTTCTTCCTTCCCGTGTGTTCTTCCTTCTCTTTCCACTCCCCACACAAACCCAATTAAAGCAGCGTTTTGGACCAATAATCTTCACGTTTGCCACCATAAATCGGTGCTAGAAGGTTGAGGGAGGCAAGGGAAACTCCGATCTCCTGATGGGATAGCTCGTGGTGGTGGTGGTGGTGAGGTTGGCGGGTGGTGGTGGTGGTGCTGGAGGGCTGCATGGTGGTGGTGGTGGTGGTGCAGGAGGGCTGCATTGTGGTGGTGCTGCTCGTGTTGGTGCGCCGTTGATTCGAGACCGCCGGACGC
Organism: Poa pratensis; assembly: GCA_947311845.1. Taxonomy (NCBI): domain Eukaryota; kingdom Viridiplantae; phylum Streptophyta; class Magnoliopsida; order Poales; family Poaceae; genus Poa; species Poa pratensis. The sequence continues at coordinate 38,079,401 of CAMZMU010000086.1, read as the reverse complement.
CGTCGCCTCTCACGCTTCTAGGGTATGATTCGACGGCCATATGCTTTATCAAAATTGTAGTGCTATATTTGTTAGATGTATGAACATGTGTTGTTAAAAAATAGTTTGTGACGGTAATAAATATTGTAGCTATATTTGTAGGTTAATTCGAAAAAATGTAGCTATATTTTTTAGGACTTGTCACGTATATGTTGCTAAATTGGTTGTGGCGGTAGTACATATTGTAGCTATCTATGTAGATTAATTATAATATATGTAGTAATAATTTTTAAAAGTGTATGTAGCTATATATTTTAAGTCGCTTCTAAGGTATATTTAGCTATATGTATAGATTAATTCTAATATATAGGTGGTGATGTTGTATGCGGAATAATATTAACGATGGTCAATATTTATTTATGACAGCGGAGATGTCTGATTTAGTGAAGATCGGGTTTTTCTACGGTCCTGGTAGAGTCCAAATGTGTGATACGGGAGCTGATCTGAGTGAGTTTGACTATATAGATGTCGACTGCTAGCTCCTGAAACATGGTCTCTAAGTCAGGTAAAAGATTGGTTGGCGGGAAGTTTAGGACTTGATAGTCAGACACAGACCGTCAGTGTTCATGCTTGGTGGAGCCATTCAAGGACAAATATTTACTTCGTTTTGAGACCACTAGAGTGTGATTCTGATTGGGTGCGATGGTTAAAAGGCTGCGCAAAAAGGAATTGCTCTCCTTGTGCCCTTGTTCTTCCCACCTTGAACGAGGTCAGTACCCCTGAGGACGAGTTTAGTGCCCATGAAGGTGAGGGTGCTTATGATCCTGGTCAGGGAAGTGAAGAGATGAACATATCTATGTCAAATTATGGGTCTGATTTTGTTGGTGGTGGTTACGAGTCGGGGCAGAGCAGTCAAGTACAAGGAGGGGACACTGAGATATATGACAGTGCGGAGGCGGATGGCGACGACATAGACGGGCACATGCAGAACGGGATGGAAGATGAAGATACAGATGGCTATAGTGCTCAAGACGATGATTCCGATGAGTCAGACGGGGAAGAGAACGCAGATGAGTTACCTAATCCTGCAGCATGGAATCAGGACCACTCTTCGGCGATGACCGTAAACGATGGTCATGATTCGTGAAAGAGCATGAATTGCTCTTACTCGTGTTTTGGTGATGCTGACAATACAACATGTGCCTCTAACCCCTTGTTTAAGTGTGATCAGGTTTATGCAAACATTGCCATTGATCTCGCATCAAGAAAAGGAAGAAATCGAGTGTTTACTGTCCTTGGGCGGTAGTACCGCCCCTTCGGGCGGTAGTACCGCTGTGCCTTCCTGGTTTACAGGGGCGCGGCAGTACCGCTCGCAGTGCCGCTGAAATGGGGTTCGGGCGCCCATGTGCGGCAGTACCAGCGGTACTACGGGCGGTAGTACCGCTGGATCATGGTGGTCAACGTTGGTTTGACCACCACGGCGGCAGTACCGCTCGCAGTACCGCCAAATGGAGCTTCAGATGGCCATGTGCGGTACTACCGGCGACTGGGCGGTAGTACCGCTCAGTAAGTTCCAAATGCACAGTCAGCGTGCAGCTTTGACCACAGCGCAGAAGGCGCCAGCGGTAGTACCGCCCGGAGCAGCGGTACTACCGCTGGCTCGGGAAAAAGGGCTCCAACGGCCAGAAATTGGAAGGGCTATATAATGCCCTTCACCTACCTCTTGCTTGGGAGCTCGCCTCTACAAGAAAAACACCATTGTTGCAAGCTCAAGATTTCTTAGATCTCCCAATCCCTCCACCCAAACTCACTCATACTTGGAGGATTGAAGGAGAAGGCCCGGATCTACTACTTCACCAAAGCGTTCTTCATTTCCCCTTCATTCACTTGAGGGATTCGAGCCTAGGGTTTCCACTAGGAAAACCTAGGCATCTTGTTGTTCTCACTTGCTTGTTACTTTTGTGTAGCAGGTGTTGTTGGTGATTGAGAGCCCCCAATCCTTTTGTGGGTTGAGCCTCAAGTTGTTGTAACGAGCTTTTGTGCTCCGGATTCCGCTTTGGAGGATTCCGATAAAGAAAGGTGGACCGAGCTTTTGTGCGAGGTTCATCGGAGAATAGGGTGAAGCCTTTTGTGGCATCTTGAGTTTGAAGCTCACACCCCTCCAACGAGACGTACTCCCCTAAAAAGGAGGAACTCGGGAATACATCTTGTCTCCGCGTGCTTTCCTATCGGTTAATCCTTTCTAGTTATTTACTACTTGTATCTTATCTTGTTTAGACTTAACTTGTCATATAGGTAAATTCACCATAGTTGCATATCTAGAGAATTTACCTTTTAGTCAAGCCTTAATCGAAAAAGAATTAAAAATTGGAGTAGCACCTATTCACCCCCCCCCCTCTAGGTGGCCATACGATCCTTTCAATTGGTATCAGAGCCTCGGCTCTTTATTCGGGCTTAACCGCCTAAGAGAAATATGGCCCTCGACGAACATGGGAATGAGATACCCGATGACACCATCGTTCCCACTTCTGTTTCCGTGGAGGACTTCACTTCCTTGAAGTCCTCTATGGATACTCAAATGGGAGAGTTGCGCAAAATGTTAGAGCAACTCATGGTGGCAAAGGGTATCGACTCCTCCCTAACTCCGGAGGCTCCTCCTAAGGAGAAGCCCTCGGATGTAAGTGTCGAAGAGAAAGCGGGGGTGAACTCAAATAAAAATGAATCCTCACCTAAAACACCTAATGGGAAGGGAGAGCATGCTAGAGTTCCTTTTGCATACTCTCCCGACCTACCCGTGCCTCATCCTCCTATTCACTTAAGAGGAGCTCCACCTAGTCTTAATGCATCTTCCTTTACCCGTTGGCAATCTTCTATGAAATCTCACTTGAAAAGTGGTTGCATAGGTCTTTGGAAGATCATTGTTGATGGATTCAAGCCGGTGGATGAAAATGACTTGACAAGGAAAGAAGAAGTTGAAGCTCAACTAAATTCCACCGCTCTTGATGTGATCCGTGTTGCCGTGGGTGAAAAGAACATCCATCACATTGAAGATTGCACCACCGCCAAGGAAGCATGGAACAATCTCACGGAGGTGTTTGTTGGAAATGAGAGCATGAGAAGAAATAGATATGAAGCCATGAGCAATCAAATTGAAGGCTTCTACAAGAAAGATGATGAAACTCATGAGGAGATGTATCAAAGGCTCAAGGCTCTTGCTACCGCATTTAGAGACCTTGGTGCTAAACATGTGGATGATACTTACATCAAGAGGAAGTATGTGAATGCCCTCATGCCGTTTGAAGAGAACGACTTGAATAGTCTCCAAGGGAAGCACAACTATGACCTCTTGACCTCAAATGAAGTCATGCAAGAGATGCAATCTTACAAGGTCCGAGCTCAAATTGCTAGAGACTCTCGTGCCCGAGCTCTTGGAATGGCCCAAAGTTCCTCACTTGCTTTGAAGGCCAAGGTTGTGGAACTAGATGAAGACCAAGATCATGAAGAGGGAAGTTACTTGGCACCCGAGGAACTCAAGGGTGCTCATAGAGATTATGTGGCTCTCATGGCGAAGGACTTTTGGAAAAATCCATCTAAAGCTAAAGCTTATGTGGATAAAAAGCATAAAGCAAGAGGCTACAAGGAAGGCAACCCAAAAATGAAGACTTGCTTCAATTGTCAAGATCAATTCCACTATGTTGCCCAATGCCCTTACAAGAACCGTGAAGAACATGGAGGAAGACTCATTCGCAAGGAAGCGTCAAGTTCTTCTCCCACGAAGCCTTACTTCAAGAAGTTCAATCCCAACAAGAAGCTACCTTCCAAGGTGTTGGTGGTGAGAGAGGAATATATGTCCGGGGATGAGAGTGATGAAGAAGAAACAACCACAAGTGAAGTGGCCGCTTTAGCCATTGCTTCATCGACAACCCCTTCTCTCTTTGAATCCCCCAATGATAATGTCACCACCAAATCCGCTACGTGTCTCATGGCCAAGCTCTCCGAGGTATCACCTTCCCTTCCTCCTAAGACTATGAATGAAATGCATGAATTTATGAGTCTTAGAGTTAAGGAAGAAAATGTTGCTTTGGATTTCTTGATGACTAACTTGCAAGGTGAAAGCAAGATTCGGCTTGAGATTCTTATGAGTCAATATGGCATCGCACAAGATCTCCTTAAAGAAAAGGGGAGACTAGAAAGAGAATATGCTAATGAGATCGCTTCCCTTACCGAGGCGATTGAGGAAGAGCATGAACTTCGAGTTTCTCTTGAGGAGAAGCTTGAGAATCTTGATGAATCTCAAAATGAAACTCTTTCTAAGATCATTAAAGAACGTGACCATGCTATTGCTAAATACAATGTTTTAGAGAAACAAAAGGTCGTATTTGGTGTTGGTCATAATAGACTAGCCGATGAGTTAGGGTCGCTCACCAAGGCTCACAAGGCCTTGGAGAGTGAACACTCTATTCTCACCAAGTCTTTTGAACAACTTCAAATACAATCTACTAAAATTGATGAACCTAGCTCCTCTACTTGCTCTTGTGATCATGCAAATATCATTGAGGAAAATGCTAGGTTGAAGAATGAACTTGCCAAGGCCTCTAGCCCTCAAGGTGAGAAACCTCTTTATGAGCTCTTGCAAGCGCAAAAGCCTCACATAGGGAAAGAGGGTCTTGGTTATGTTGCCAAGAAGAAGAAGAAGAACACGAACAAGAAGAATGCCAAGCCCGCACAAGCAAAAGAGACTACCATTGCGAGTGGTGATGCCACAAGGGGCAATGCCACTCACAATGACTTTGCGGGAAAATACAACCCTTCATATGTTCTTATGAAATCTATAGATGGTTGTGTTTTTGCTAAATATGTTGGCACTTCATATGGAGATGATTATCACTATGCTATTTGGGTTCCAAAGACCCTTGTGACTAACAAAAGAGGACCCATTTCACAATGGGTACCTAAAACAAAGACTTGATTCTTTGTAGGACTTTTCTTCCGGTGGATCTTCATGGCTCATTGATAGTGGGTGCTCTTCTCACATGACCGGAAGCAAAGAAGTAGTAAAGGGCCTATTGAATCAATTACTCACATTTTCTCATGTCACCGTCGGGAATAATGCAAGACTTAAGGTATTGGGATATGGCAATGTAGTGATCACTCCGGAGTTATCCATTGAGAAGGTCCTACTTGTTGAATCTCTCTCATATAATTTACTTTCCGTTGGTCAATTATGCAATGTCGGTTACACCGTTATCTTTAATAAACACCACGTGACCATCCTTTTCACTCAAACTCTTAAAGTAGCCTTTGTTGGATTTCGTGTAAACGGTTTGTATGTGGTCGATTTCTCGAAAGAGACCACTCAAATCGCCACGTGTCTAATGGCTAAATCCGACAAGGGTTGGCTTTGGCATCGCCGGCTAGGCCATGTCGGTATGAGAAATTTGCAAACTCTTGTGAAGGGTGGACACGTGGTAGGACTAACCGATGTTAATTTTTCCAAAGATCGTCCTTGTAGTGCTTGCATAGCCGGAAAGATGCATGAAAAGAATCATCCCAAGAAGAGCATTATCTCCACCGAGAGGCCTTTGGAGCTCCTTCATATGGATCTCTTTGGGCCTCCCACATATGATAGTCTTGGTGGCAAGAAATATTGTTTGGTGATTGTGGATGATTATACAAGATATTGTTGGACTTTCTACCTCAAGAGGAAGAGTGAAACTCAAAAAGTATTCATTGACTTTGCAACCTTAGTTCAACGCCAATATGACTCCAAGATTTTGGCAATAAGAAGTGACAATGGTACGGAGTTCAAGAATTACACTATGGATGATTTCCTAAGTGGGGAAGGCATACAACACCAATATTCCGCTGCTTATACTCCCCAACAAAATGGTGTCGCCGAAAGGAAGAACCGCACTCTTATTGATATGGCAAGAACTATGTTGGCCGAATTTCATTCCCCATATAACTTTTGGGCCGAAGCCATCAATACCGCTTGCCACTACTCCAACCGGCTCTTCTTTCGTCCTCTCATGAAAAAGACACCATATGAACTCCTTATCGGTAAAAAGCCAAATGTCTCTTACTTTCGCGTATTTGGATGCAAATGCCATGTTTACATTAAAGGTTGCCCAATTGCTAAATTTGAATCTAGAACTTTTGATGGTATTTTTGTTGGATATGCCGCAAACTCCCATACTTATAGGGTCTACAACATATCCACCGGATGTGTTGAAGAATCTATGAATGTGGAGTTTGTCGAGGATAATGGCTCCCAAGCGGAGCATATTGATCATGATAATGTAGGTGATGTACCTCCACCTCAAGCCATAAGAACTATGGGCATAGGGGAACTTATTCCTATTGAAGAACCTATTATGGACACTCAAGAAGAAGGAACAAGTTCTACTCAAGTTGAACCATCCACCTCAACCATTGATCAACAAGCTATACAAGAACAAGATCATGATAGTCATCCACATGAGCAAGATAATGGTCAAGACCCACCCAACTCTAGTGGAGAACAAGAACATGATGAACCCCCATCTCCAAGAACTCCACTTCGGGTTGACCATGAACAAGATGAAGGAAATGATGAAGATGTTCGTGTTGGTGAAACAATTGGTCAAGCCATAGAACGCCGAGTCATTCGGCGTGCATCAACATTGGATCATCTCCAACACTACAAAGAAAATATCCTTGGGAGTATTCGTAAGGGTGTGTCCACACGTAATCAATTAACTAACTTTTGTGGTCATGTCTCTTGTTTGTCTAGCTTAGAACCTCTCAAGGTATATGATGCTCTTGAAGACATGGATTGGGTTGCGGCCATGCATGAAGAATTGAACAACTTCGAGCGCAACAAAGTATGGTCATTAGTTGAAAGACCCAAAGACACATCACATAATGTCATTGGAACAAGTGGATATTCAAGAACAAGCAAGACTCACATGGTCAAGTCATTCGCAACAAAGCAAGATTGGTTGCACAAGGCTACACCCAAATCGAAGGAGTCGACTACGGTGAAACTTATGCCCCCGTTGCTAGACTTGAATCTATTCGTTTATTGATTGCCTATGCATCTACTCATAACATTACCTTATATCAAATGGATGTTAAAAGTGCTTTTCTAAATGGTCCACTAAGTGAATTAGTGTATGTGAAACAACCTCCGGGTTTTGAAGACCCTAAATTTCCTAACCATGTCTACTTACTACATAAGGCCCTTTATGGGCTCAAGCAAGCTCCACGTGCTTGGTATGATCATCTCAAGGAGTTCTTAGTAGACCATGGTTTTGAGATTGGGGTAATCGATCCCACCTTTTTCACAAAAAGGATAAATGGAGAGCTTTTCGTATGCCAAATATATGTTGATGATATTATCTTTGGTTCTACTAACCATGAATTTAGTGATCAATTCTCTAAGCTAATGACCAAGGAATTTGAGATGTCCATGATGGGAGAATTGAAGTATTTTCTTGGCTTTGAAATCCACCAATATAGTGAAGGAACATTCTTATGTCAAGCCAAGTATATTCAAGACATGCTCAAGAAATTTGATATGAACAACGCCAAGCCATATAAGTTTCCCATGGACTCTAAGGCGGATCTACACTTAGATCCGAAGGGTAAGGAAGTTGATCCCAAGCTTTATCGTTCTATGATTGGATCTTTACTTTACCTTTGTGCATCTAGACCGGATATTATGTTTAGTGTGGGTATGTGTGCAAGATTCCAATCAAGTCCTAAGGAAAGTCATGAAACCGCGGTTAAAAGGATTCTAAGATACTTGATAGATACTCCTAACTATGGTCTTTGGTACCCCCATGGGACAAGCTTTGATCTTGTAGGTTATTCGGATGCGGATTGGGCGGGTTGCAAAATGGATAGAAAATCAACTTCGGGTACTTGCCAATTCCTTGGTAGGTCTCTTGTGAGTTGGTCTTCCAAGAAACAAAATTGTGTGGCCTCGTCCTCCACCGAAGCCGAATACATTGCCGCCGGAAGTTGTTGTGCACAATTATTATGGATGAGGCAAATTTTAAAGGATTATGGTGTCATTTGTGACAAAGTGCCTCTTTTATGTGACAATGAAAGTGCCATCAAAATTGCTCACAATCCGGTACTTCATGGGAAGACCAAGCATATTGAGATCCGGTATCATTTTATACGAGATCATGTTGAGAAGGGTGATATTGCAATCGAGTATGTCAACACCAAGCATCAACTCGCCGATATGTTCACAAAGCCTCTTGGTGAAGCAAGATTCAAGGAGTTGAGAGGAGAACTAAATGTGGTGGACATAAGCAATTGGACTTAGTGGATTTCTTGCATACCTACCCATATTAGACAATAGTAATTTGGTTTAGGTGTAGGCATGGACATAGGGGAAGTGCGGTCCTAATACATTGGGCTATCCCTTCCCCCATTATGCCGATAGTAAGAACTCATTTGCATCTCTATATTCGTTCTATGAATTGTGAGCTTAAATGAAGAGTAGTGGCGGTGAACCCAAGATATATCTTCGCGGTGTCACACCACATACACTCTTACATGGTGGCCTAGGCCACCGCCCTCCTCCTTATGAGGAGTTGATCTTATTTGGCTCTTATTTGGGTATTTAGACCTTTTTGCTTTGGGAGAGTGCTCAAATTTGGCCTTTCGTGTCGATTCTTGCATTTTTGGGTAAACTCTCTCTCTCCAGTTTCGAGTTCTATCCTAAGCCTCAACTTTATCCTAAGCCACTCAGTCTCAAATACCTTTTATTTCATGCTCTCGACAAAGTTGTTGGTCGGAACCGGTGACAAATCCTTTTTACGGCTTCAATTTGAGCCATAAAAAGTTTTTGCCCCCTGGCACCGGTACTACCGGCCCATGGAGCGGTACTACCGCTGGCTCGGGTGCCTCTGCCCCTGCCAGCGCGTGGGACCGCTGCCCGGGCCGCGCAGGAATCGGGGGCGGTACTACCGCTGGATCGAGCGGTAGTACCGCTCGTGCGGATTTTTCCAGGATAAGGGCACGGGCGGATGGGTGAAAGTCAATCCTTCATTTTCCCCATCCGCCCCTCTCTCTCCTCCTGTGAATCCGCCGCCGCCGGCCATCCTCTCCGCCGGGACCGAGCTCCCCCGGCCGTGGTTCTTGCACCCCCGGCCCCGGGACCTCTCGGGCATCTCTCCCTCCCTCGATCCTCTGCCATGAGCACCGGTAAGCTCTCTCCCTCTCTCTCATCTAGTTGATGGATGGAGATGACTAGATTGCTTTCCTCGTGGTGTTCTTGACAAATTGGTGTGGTAGAGATGCAATCTAGGATGCCTAGAACCCTGTGTATGAATCTTGTGAAGAATCTATGGCTAGTTTTGTAGTTCTCCATCTAGATTTGTTGGATATGACTATGGATGTTTTTCATGTTCCTCTGTGAATGTATCACCATCTTGTGCCAAATCCAACCTTCCTAGATGTTGTACTCCCACCTAGCATTTGTTTCCTCCAAGTTATGTTCACTCGTGTTCTTGGTTTTTCTACCATGAAATATTTGTGTGTTTCTCATCTCCATGCTTTCCTACCCCATGCTATTCACAGGTGGTTCGAGTGGTTCTAAGACTCGGGGAAAGAAACCTAGGGTTGACGAGATGGACGAGGAGTTTGATCCCACAATGGAAGAAGTGTATGGTCCCTCGGTCACCAAGAGCAAGAAGGCTGCTCCGAAGAAGAAAGCTGCTGCCAACAAGAACAAGCACTTGACAGCGAGTGGATGTCTGACAAAGATTACACTTCCATGAGGAAAAGAGATCCATATGCAGTTGATCGAGTAAATTTGACTCCTCAGTTTCGGGGCACCAATCCCTTCTTCCATACCCGTTTTCAAGAGGAGTGCTACAATGAGATACTTTATCGCAAGCCCAATGACAATGTGCTAGAGCTGAGGTACATTGATATCCCTCACATGGAGAGAAAGCCCGAATACTTTGGAGAAGCATTGTCTATGTGCCATGAGTTTGGGATTGTTCCTTTCATCACTCTCCAACAAAATTATGATGAAGCTCTAGTTTGCCAATTCCTCGCCACCGTCTATTTTGGCACCGAGGAGCCCCGCTACATCACTTGGATGTCGAAAGACAAGCAGCTCACCGCTCTTTGGAGTGATATTGGATCCATGCTTGGATATGAAGATTTTGGTCCCCATTGGACCGATGCTCTTGATAAGAAGTACTTCCGGGTTCACCTCAATCCAAAGCCTTTGCCCAAGGATGATCTTGTTCCCCTCTATTTTGGAAGAAGTACACAGTTGGCAACTCGGATGCTCTTTACCCTCCGTATGAGATCATGCATCGCATTTACCGGGAAACCATCAATCCCAAGGTTGGAAATTTGGATCAAATTCACAGCTACCTAGTTACCTTGATGGTCATGACTCATCGTATGAAAACCAAAGGGAAGAAACTGGATGTTATGGATTATCTTTGGAATGAGATTTGGAACGTCACCATTTTCAAGAAGAATGCTTGCTTCGGCCCCCTCATCATGAAGATTATCCTTTGGAAGTGGGCCAACGAGCATCCCTCTGAGGGTCTTAGTGACCACAACACTTGGATCATCCACAAGCCCAAGCAACTCCGTGTCAAAGATCATACGGAGAAGGTCAAGGATACCAAGGGTACCAAAACTACTAGGGGCAAGGACAAGGAAGTTGTAGGTGATGAAGGTCCCTCTCGGGCTGCCAAGGAGAGTGGCTTCACTTGGATGGCTCGTCAAATGAAGAAAGTGTTTGGTTTGTCCAAGGCTATTGAGAAGAGGGCATGGGAACGTGAAGACAAAGAGAAGAACATTCCAACTTATGAAGAGTGGCAAGCAAAGAACTCTCAAGGCGAAATCTTCACTTGGTCGGACTATGATGGTGATGAAGAAGAAGTGTCCTCTCGTCGTCGCCCTCGCCCCCCAAGCAATGAGTAAACCCGGGACGTTAGCATCGGTTTCTCTCCTTTTTGGTGTCTTGATGCCAAAGGGGGAGAAATATCTATTAGGTCTTCGTGGGTTTTGCATGGGAAAGTCACAAGTGTTGCGCTCTTCTTGATTGGTTTGTTTATGCGCTTGTGAACTTGGTTATTTGTCGTTTTTATGTTGTGAACCTCGTTTGTTATGCATGGTGTAAGACTTGTTGAACTTTAAACTTTATTCCCATGCTTATGTTTTGATATGATCTATATGTTATCTTGCACAGTTTGTAAAAGTTAGGGGGAGTGTTGATCCTATTTGTTGTGAATTTGAGCATTCAAAAGCTATCCGTTAATATGCACACATTTAGGGGGAGCTCTGTCTAAATTTTTACAAATTGTTGTATTGTCATCATCCACCAAAAAGGGGGAGATTGAAAGAGCATGTATTGCTCTTACTCGTGTTTTGGTGATGCTGACAATACAACATGTGCCTCTAACCCCTTGTTTAAGTGTGATCAGGTTTATGCAAACATTGCCATTGATCTCGCATCAAGAAAAGGAAGAAATCGAGTGTTTACTGTCCTTGGGCGGTAGTACCGCCCCTTCGGGGCGGTAGTACCGCTGTGCCTTCCTGGTTTACAGGGGCGCGGCAGTACCGCTCGCAGTGCCGCTGAAATGGGGTTCGGGCGCCCATGTGCGGCAGTACCAGCGGTACTACGGGCGGTAGTACCGCTGGATCATGGTGGTCAGCGTTGGTTTGACCACCACGGCGGCAGTACCGCTCGCAGTACCGCCAAATGGAGCTTCAGATGGCCATGTGCGGTACTACCGGCGACTGGGCGGTAGTACCGCTCAGTAAGTTCCAAATGCACAGTCAGCGTGCAGCTTTGACCACAGCGCAGAAGGCGCCAGCGGTAGTACCGCCCGGAGCAGCGGTACTACCGCTGACTCGGGAAAAAGGGCTCCAATGGCCAGAAATTGGAAGGGCTATATATGCCCTTCACCTACCTCTTGCTTGGGAGCTCGCCTCTACAAGAAAAACACCATTGTTGCAAGCTCAAGATTTCTTAGATCTCCCAATCCCTCCACCCAAACTCACTCATACTTGGAGGATTGAAGGAGAAGGCCCGGATCTACTACTTCACCAAAGCGTTCTTCATTTCCCCTTCATTCACTTGAGGGATTCGAGCCTAGGGTTTCCACTAGGAAAACCTAGGCATCTTGTTGTTCTCACTTGCTTGTTACTTTTGTGTAGCAGGTGTTGTTGGTGATTGAGAGCCCCAATCCTTTTGTGGGTTGAGCCTCAAGTTGTTGTAACGAGCTTTTGTGCTCCGGATTCCGCTTTGGAGGATTCCGATAAAGAAAGGTGGACCGAGCTTTTGTGCGAGGTTCATCGGAGAATAGGGTGAAGCCTTTTGTGGCATCTTGAGTTTGAAGCTCACACCCCTCCAACGAGACGTACTCCCCTAAAAAGGAGGAACTCGGGAATACATCCTTGTCTCCGCGTGCTTTCCTATCGGTTAATCCTTTCTAGTTATTTACTACTTGTATCTTATCTTGTTTAGACTTAACTTGTCATATAGGTAAATTCACCATAGTTGCATATCTAGAGAATTTACCTTTTAGTCAAGCCTTAATCGAAAAAGAATCAAAAAATTGGAGTAGCACCTATTCACCCCCCCCCTCTAGGTGGCCATACGATCCTTTCAATTCGGCATGGCAATATCATGAGAACAACATTGCGAAGGGTGCTATGTATACTGACAAGCAAGCTCTGAGGGATGCAGTCATTAAATGGGCAGTGTCCACCCACAGGGTTATGAAAACTGTGGTGTCAAGTCAAAAATATTTGACAATGGAATGCGAGAAAATAAATTGTCCCGGCAGGGTGCATGGACATCTCCCAAAGAATGGCTATAGTTGGAGGATAAGTGACTTCGTACCTCACTCATGCCAAATTGATAATATCCCTGAAGATCATCGTAATCTTTCTTCCACGCTTATAGCTCGGTTGCTATAGCAGCGATGGAAGTGAGTGCAGGTATACTCAGCACGATAAAGACACTCAACTCAGCTCGGTTGCTATAGCAGCGATCGAAATCCAAGCACCTATATAGATATCCAAGATTTGTTCAAGCTAGAGTTCCCAACTGTGAGGGTGCAGCATCGAGTGTTTTTCTCATTCGCCGTATGCATCGAGGCTTTCAGACATTGTCGTCCGGTGATATGTGTAGATGGCACCTTTCTCACGGGCAAGTATAGGGGACAGATCCTGACCGCCATTGGTCAAGACGGTAACAATCAAGTTGTGCCCCTCGCATTTGTTTTTGTGGAGAGCGAGAACATTGACAGTTGGACTTGGTTCTTCAAGCAACTGAAAATAGCAGTTGTGAAGGATAAGCCGAACGTGTGCATCCTTCATGACAGGCATGCAGGTATACCCAGCGCGATAAAGACACTCACCAATCCTACGCCTGAGGAACAGACTCCATGGCAGGACATGCAGAGCCGTTGGTGCATGCGCCATCTAGGTGCCAACTTCTACTCGCAGTTTAGAAATAAGGACCTGATGAACCAATTCAAGAAACTCTGCAAGCAGAACCAAGAATGGAAGTACACGAAGATACGTGGCAGACTTGATTTGTGCACACAGAGACATGTTCGGGACAGGAGGGCTGCACGAGCAGTAGCTGTTGCTGCACAGTTAGCTACAGGACCAGCTGCCGAGGAGGACGAGCCTGCTGGTCTTTGCGACCTACCCGGATTTGACCCGCCTGGAACTAGGAGAAGACTTGGGAGGTCAATTAAAACTTTTCAGCAGTGGATAGAGCATGAACCTTTGGAGAGGTGGTCTTTGTTGCACGACACACATGGAGCAAGATACGGTGTCATGACAACGAACTTGGCTGAAACATACAACTTTGTCCTCAGAGGAAACCGTGCGTTGCCACTAACAGCCATCGTGGAGGGTATTTTCTATGGCACAGTGAAATATTTCAGAGAAAGACGTGAAAGAGCTGAGAAGCATATGATGGACAACCCGAGCTCGCCTTACTGTGAGAAGGTTACGAAGTACATGAATGAGAAGCTGACAAAATGTTGTTCCCACACTGTAACTGCCATTGGGAATCAAGAAAGGAGGTTTGAGGTCCGGTTAGCCCACAACAAGTTCGGATGTGCAAACGAGGTGAGGACGCATGAGGTGAAGATTGGTAATGAGGTTTGGCCAACTTGCGAGTGAACCGGCAACAAACCAAAATTGCTTCACTTTCCTTGCTCCCATGTCCTCGCTGCCTGCAGGCAGTTACGGTTGAACGCAATCTCCTTCGTGTCTCCATATTATATGAAAGAGGCAGTTATCAATACTTGGACAGGTGAGATGATGGGATTTCGATCAACGGGTAACTTCAACACTGTACCCCCTGGTCAGAGGCGGTACATTCCAGCTCCTGAGCTATTGCGTACAGGGGTAGGCAGACGGCAGCATCTCCTGCACCAGCAGCACGAGGAGCAGCCGCATCACCGACTTGACCCGCGTCCACGTCTAGCACCACAGCCCAGGCCACCTCCTCCTGACCAGGCAGGAGGTTCGGCGTGGCAGGGTCCCACTTCCGGTTACGGGTATCGGCCACAGTCTCCTCCTCAGCACCGAGGTCCCGCCCCGGAATTCCCGGTTCACAGTACGTATATTGTTTTCATATTTCAATTCAGACTGCGTATTTCTTCTGTACTAATGATTCCATCTGTAGGAGCCAATGGACATCACGCGGTTACGTCCGGACAGCAGGCGTCCGGATCTGGGTCAGGGTGGGGGAGTGACCACAAGGCTTGGGCCACGCGGGCGAGGCAATGTCCACCTGGTTCGGCATTTTCGACACTCCAGAATACCCCACGCAGCCGCCACAGGGTCCCATTCACCAGACTCCTCCACCATACCCCACACAGGATACACAGGACGACGGGGACTTGACAGTGCCTCGTCAACACCGGGCACCCCACAGGTTTATGTGGTCGACGCCCGTCCAGCCCCCTCCTCGTGATCCTCGGCGACTAGGGGTCAGTGATATCTTCGGGACATATTCGTATTTAGGATGTATGAGACATATCCGTATTTCTATTTGTATGTGAGACATATTCATATTTATATTTGTATGAGACATATTATCTATGTACGAGACATATTATTATATATGTACGAGACATATTATTATTGATACGAAACATTCCACATTGCATCGATAAATTAATTTAACATACAACTAGAGGTCTACGTTACAACTTCACTAGTTCTAAATACTGGATAGAACAACTACTTGTAAATAATACATGGAACTCAACGATAACTAATTCTAATCAACGACTTCACTTCTCTCTGCCACGTGTTCGTGATGGAGGCATGAAGTCGTCATCACTATTTTCATCGGCGACAGCCTTCGATGCACCAACACTCTTACACTTACGTCTAAAGTTGCCTCGTTTAGGAGGCATGAAGTCATCGTCACTGTTCTCATCAGCAACGGCCTTCGATGCGCCATCACTCTTAAACTTCGGCTTGACATTACCTCGTTTAGGAGGCATGAAATCATCATCACTATGATCTTGACCGGCTTTCTTCGATGATCCACCACTCTTCGCCTTTGATATAGCCCTCTTCACGTCATCAGCGTAGCATTTATATTCTTGACGCCCGTCAGGACATGCGCCAAAAAGAATTTCCATCTAACCAAAATAAGGGATCTCTTTGTTCAGAAACTGTGCGTCGGCAGGCCAGCGCTGGACATTAACAATATCAGAGGAAAAGAAGTTAGTACGATAACACTAGATTCTAACATAATATAACTTCGGTACTCAATTACCTCCACGTGAAATGCATAGGCCTCCGGCGAAAAATGGATTATCTTTGACTTAAGTGTCATACGCGTGTCCCGAAGATCCGCCTCGATATTTTTTAGCTCATACACTATCTGCCACTTCCACCGCCACCTTTCAATTTCATCTAAAATTTCTTCAGGGGTCATCTGCGGGATTTTGTATTTTTTGGCTAGAGTTTCTCCCAGCTCACGAATGTTGCCCCACTCACTAACTAGCTCGCTATAACAGCTCTTGGCCCTACCCTCCCTAATACTACCTTCAGTCCATCTTGCGGCTTCATACAGAATACACCATGACCTATATGGATCCAAACTAGGACTCGAACTACCAGACATCGTTCCTATGCGACCAAGAAAATAACCACGCACCACACGCCTCCATCACAAAATATGCTGGGGTATATATAGGCTCACCCGGGAGAAGAAGAGCGGGAGAAAAATGGCGGGAGAAGAAGGGCGGGAGGAAAATGGCGGGAACAAAATGGCGGGAGAAAAATGGCGGGAGAAAAATGGCGGGAACAATTGACCGGAAAACAAATTTACTCCACGAAAAAAAAAATGCATACACTTGTCGTCTTCGCCAAAGACGACAGGGCTTCTAGTCGTCTTAGCCAAGGACGAGTAGAGCCTGTCTTGGCGTCTTCTGCATGGATCTGACGACGAGTGGCCTGTCGTCTTCGGCAAGGACGACATGTCTTCTAGTCGTCTTCGCCTATGACGAGTAGCTCATGTCGTCTTCCCCAAGGACTACTGGATAATATTTTTGAAAAAAAATATGCGTATTATTTTAAGAATTAAATAAATTTCGCGTATTATTTTTAAAAAATTAGCTTAAAACCAGTAACACTAGCTATGTCTTGCCAAATGAGTAAGACCACTCATCGCATATTGTCCAGTTTCTGTTATGCTAATTAATCTTCTCCACCATCAAAAGGCTGCTTGCTGCTGCTGCTGCTATGGCCAAGCAAATCCGACAGGCTGCTGGTTCGCATACATTCCCAAGGGAATGGCCATTCCAGGGACATAGGACGGGACCAGAGCCTGCATCGTCACGGGCGGCACCCCAGCGCCGTCCTCCTTGAGGTCATCCCCAGGCATGATGTCCAGCAAGAAATCAAAGATGTCGGTCCTAGCGACCGCTGCGGCAATGTCGTTCTTCTGCAGCGTCCTCCTCTTCTTCTCCTGGGCGTGGAGCCACGCCCTCAGCGTCAGCTCTAGGATGAACATCTCACAGGCCTTCGCAAAGACTGCTGGCGCCTCACCGGCGATCATGCGGACATCCTCGTCAGCCTTCATGATCCTCTTGATCCTCGCAAGGGGGAGGCTATGGAGCTTGAACTCGGACATCTGCTCAATCTCGGCCATCTGTTCGGCCCAGAAGGTCTGCAGCTGCTGCTGTTGCTGGTCCTGCTCCTGCTGCTGGAGCACCTGGAATGGAATCTGGTTCTGATCTGTAGGCTGCACTGGATAAACTGGAACACCCTGGGTACCTGGAGGAAAGACACCGCCTGCTGGTGGTGCTCCAGATACCATCACTACAGGTTGGTACGTTGTTGCTGCATATGCTGGAGGTGCATCGCTAGTGGCAACTTCTTCCTTTAGCTGTGAGTATTGATCCATGCCCAAGATGCACTTCTTCTGGAACTGCTACATAACGTCACAATCAGTCATTTACAACAAATTACATTTTTTTTAGATAAAGAGTGTTTATTAATATCGAGAAGATACAACATGCACCCAGCCTCTGCAACAACGCAATAACCGAACCATTACGGATGCACACAGCCAAAAGACAATAAGAAGAAGAAATAAAAAGAAAAATCCGCTAAAGAGTTACAGTCCTTGCAGCAGCCGCGCAACCACCACCAAAATAACACCTGATGTCCAAATCTTCAAAAGCAACGCCTTCAAGAAGAACAGTGCCAGGCACAACCAATTAAGGCCAGACCTTGGGTTTTCACCCTGAAGATAATCCTCGCTCTCAAAATAATGTCTTCAGCAAGACCACTGTCAGGCACAACCAATTAAGGCCAGACCTTAGATTTTCACCCTGAAAGGTAGGACGTTGGGCTTCACGTATGTTGTCGCCCCCACTTACATGCCGCTGCTCCAAGTCATGAAACACTAAGCCAATTCCTCATCAGCACAAAGAATCAAACCACCATTGCCAGTCCTCAGAACTCGCCTTCCATGTCATTCTCCGCCAGCACCATGGAACGAGAAAGCGTGCTCCATGAAATTAACAGCCAGCAGAGCTTCAAAGCGCTCCCTCTGAAACCAAACGGTCAGATAAAACATGGGTGCGTCCGACCGAATACCACCCGATCCAGCAATCTCCAGGCATGAAACGCCCAATGGAGTTCGCCGGCGGAGCCTTCCGGAACACGACCGTCCAGCAAGTTCGATGGGGACGAACATCCGGTAGATCTTCATCTTGGCGCCGCGAGAGGAACCCTAGGACCACATCCTTATTAAGGGCCGATCCGACAGTCCCCACACCGCCGGCCGACTTCCGGCGAAACGAAGCGAGCAGGTCAACCTCCGGCCCAAGAACCAGAGGACGCCCCAGATCCGGCCGACAACGATCCAGGAAGACGTCGTCTTCCAACGCGAGCCGCCGCCACGAAGGCAGGCTGCGCCGCCGCCCTGGACCAACCAGCCGTCACCATCCTCGTACGTGCCTCCCAGCCGTGCGTCGTAGCGCGCCGCCGCCACACCGGAGCAGCCGCCGCCACGCCGCACAGCCTCCGCCCGCCCAAGTGTCGGCCTCCCCGCGCGCAAGGATCCCGACGGGGACGAGTAGAGGACGCCCCCCCCGCGTTCAGCAGCGGGAGCGTGGCCGCCACCGCCGACGCCATGGCGGCAGCGGCCGGAGAAGACGGCCGGCGGCGGTAGTTCTAGGGATTTGTTTTTCGCCTCCAGAGCCGCCACGCGCAGCGGCCCGGGAGGTTTTTTTCTACGCCCTGTAGTCACAACAAATTACATGTTTGGTTCAGTACAATTACTGTTAAATTTAAACAAGAGCTACAGTGCGGTAAGCATGACATATAATTGCAAGAAGCTAAGTATCATCTAAACCAGGAAACTAAATATTTCTCATCAGAACCAGAATGAAAAATATTGCACCGATTTTTTTTGGGAAAAAACATATAAAGCACAACTTGTATGAACCATTATGCAATTATGTTCTTTCTCTGCTGCTCTGATGTACCAATAAGCTAACAATTTGTCTCAACCAGTTAAGACCACCTTTGCTTTTAATGGAAGACAACTCTGGTTGCAACTTCCAGAGATAATAATAAATCAAAACGATACCTAGATTTCGAGGTAAATGATACTTGAACCAAAGTACAAAACAAAGACACCAGTAGCTGATCATGTTATCAGCAGAGCTTTCAGCTATCATCTAATTCATAATTAGGAAATGCAACTAAACATATGCATGCTTTGCACATACTGCAATTCTAGATGACAAATCTATCATGAATCAAGGAGATATTTTTCGTGGCTATTATTGAGCAATCTGTAGAGAAATCAACCTAATAGAGAAAAACCAAAAAGATTGAGCATTGGCCTTCATCACGTGATCAGCTGATAATTTCTATCTTGATAATGGTAAATAACCAGGAGGCCTGAGGGCATGAAAACTTCTATTGAACAAAGAAAATTACCTAAAGTTGCCACTTCATAGAAAACAACCCGGACTTTTTTAAATAGCATAGGTACAGACAAAAGGATGGATTTGAGTATTGAGAAACTAAATTTACACATTTTCAGTAGGTCAATCATCCAAATGACGTTGCTGAGTTTCAGCACTATATCATAAATTCTACCCAAACCATGCACGTACACAAATTTAATTATACAACCTGCATATGCCATCTATTGGGATTTTACATTACATATGCAGATCACATAACTTGATATTAAATACAACGTGCAATTTTATCCCATCAGGAAAATTGACATATCACATAATACTGTACTACTACTACATACAAATTATTTACAGTGGCGCTGTAAATCATGCCGCAAAGGTGACTAGCAAGGCCTTTCAGGCGTTCTAGCTCCAGATCACCTTAGATGCTGATCTAGCACCGACAGCGACACAACGGGGGAATCTAGGGCGCGTTTGGTAGCCTGCAGCCAGCCGGGCCAGGCCCGCTGGCTGCAGAACCAGCCTGGTTGTTTGCTTGCCTGTAGCCCGTTTTTTGGCTGGCACGCTGCTTAAAGCACTCCCGGGCCAGGCCCGATAGGAACTGCCGAATCGGCAGTTTCCATGGAGCCAGGCCGCGGGACTGCAAAAAGTGGAGACGAGCGTGCGCGCGGGGAACGGCGAAATCCTTCCCCTGTTTCGCGCCATACCTAGCTCCTTTCCCCCTCTCTTGCCCGGTCACCTCCGCACTTTCCCAAACCACACCGGCGGCTCCTTCCAGGCGACCACACCGGCGGCTCCTTCACCTGCACTTACGGCGGCTGGCCCGCGGTTGTGGCACTGGAGCGGCTGCAGCCAAGGATCCGCGCCGTCGTCTCCACGGGAGGCAAGCCCTGCACTTGTTCATCGCCGACAGCGCCGACCTCTTCATCATCTCCAATGGTGGGAGCCAAGGTAAAACTCTTCCCTACTAGTGTTAGAACAGAACGGTACAGTAGATCTAGAACGTACTCATGTCAGATCCATTCTATTAGGACGACGCAATGGCGTTGACCAAGCAGACGGCATCACTGGTTGCCGTCATTCAAGCCTGGATGATGATGATTCACAAGATCTTAGTTAAGCGGTATGCTTTTGCTAGACTCCCATATGGTCCTATGTTAGCTCGAGATCGGGAGAGGATGGCAAATCTGAACTTCATCTACAACACTTGTGAGATAGAGTCTATTCAAATGCTTAGGATGGGTAGAGGACCCTTCTATGAACTTGTCAAGAGGTTTAGGGAGGGGGGTCTGCTCAAGGATAGCATCCACACGTCTGTGGAAGAGCAAGTTTGCATCTTCCTTCATGTCGTAGGCCATAACCAGAGGTTCAGAGTCATCCATAGCACCTTCAGAAGATCAATTGAGACAATCTCCCGGTACTTCAAGCAAGTACTGTACGCTATCGGTGAGCTAAGGCATGAGATGATCAAGGCACCCACAGGACAAACGTCGGCGAAGATTAGAGATAGCTTCAGATGGTACCCGTACTTCAAGGTAAGCATTGGTCTGTTTGTGCAATCAGTGTTGCGAAATGTTAGGACAGAGTATTCACTAACACTTCTTGCCATTTGCAGGACTGTATTGGCGCCATCGATGGTACTCACATCACAGCTAGAGTGTCCAAAGAACAATCCAAAGCTTTTAGAGGAAGGAAGCACTACACCAGCCAGAATGTGCTTGCAGCTGTGGATTTTGATCTGAAGTTCACCTATGTGCTGGCAGGCTGGGAAGGATCAGCACATGATGCAACCATTCTTGCTGACAGCATGTCTAGACCTGACGGGATCAGTGTACCTGATGGTAAGTTTTACCTTGGTGATGCTGGTTATGCTTGTCGCCCTGGAGTTCTACCCCCCTTTCGAAGCACCAGGTACCATCTGAACGAGTTCAGTTCAAGATTCGCTCCTGCGACAGCCAAGGAATTGTTCAACCTGAGACACTCGAGTCTTAGAGTGACAGTCGAGAGAGCGTTTGCTGCACTGAAGAATCGATTCAAGATTCTGGACCAGAAGCCATTTCACACCTTCGAGACCCAGGTGAAGCTTGTCCTTGCATGCTGCATCCTACACAACTGGATCCTGGGGTGGGGTTTTGATGAGCATGTCCCAGATGAGGAGGATGTGACACCTGATGACATTGATCAAGGCCATGGCGTCGCCGCTGATGACAATGAAGCTTGGAAGAGCAAGCGGATGGAGTGGGCTGAAGCAATGTGGGCAGACAGAGGCAACAGCAGGTTCTGAAGATGAAGCATCACCGTGAAGAAGAAGAGGACCATGAAGAAGAAGATGATGAACTGTGAACTATCTACCGGTCTGTAATATCAGTACTGCTAATTGATTCGTAGTAGTTAGGGCTGTGGTATGGATGAACTGGACTGCCATTAGTAGTTAGGGCTGAATTATGGATGAACTGCATTTGCCTATGTCCTACCGTTGTTTTGCTTGCAACCAAACAAACCGCCCTGCAGCGAGCAAGCCGTTTGGCCGTAGCTGCAGGCTACCAAACGAAGAGCACCAAACTTGCTCACTGCTGCGATGCGGGCTATCAAACAAGATGGACAACACGTATTTAGGGGTGGCTACACTCAGCACTGCCCCCTGGAGCCTACTCCCAAGGCAACGAGATATGGCTGCAGGCTACCAAACAGGCCCCTAGTGTAGCGCGGTAGCACAGAAAAGGCGAGTCCAACAGGGGGGCTTTAACAGGCTTGAGCCTGCCCTCCCAAAATGTAATTTTTTTTACTACTAGTCATCAGGCCCATTAGCAGCTGAGCAGGCTTCTAGGGTTCCAGGTTCCAGCCCAACACGAACGCATCGTATCGAACAGCCAGCAGCACATCTCTACCATCCCCATTCCCCAGCACGGCAGCACGCAACACAAGCAGAGCGGCCACGACCGGCGAGGCGGCGAGCCGGCGACAGAGGAGCCACGGCACCGACGCCTCGAAGGAGGGGCTGGGGGGCCGGCGGAGCGCCGCACGCCCGCACGGCCGCACCAACAGAAGGCGACGCGCGGACGGCGGACGCACCCAGCCGCGGACGGCGAACCCTAGCAGCCAAATCCAGCGAGAAGTTTGGGCGCATCCAAATCGTGAGCATCCTTAGCTATCTCTCTGTAATTTATCTATGTGTACTAGCTGTCTAGCTCCAGCCTCCAGTTAATTTATCTATGTGTAATATATTTTCAGATTTGTTAAAATGAAGAGAAAGCATGGCAGCATCCTTAGCTATTATACACCTAGTTCTATTGGTAGCACTGAACCTGAACCTGAGCATGTTGCAATCAATGACAGCCTCCCTTTTCATACTGCACCTCAACCTGAACATGAAGAAGCTCAACCTGAACTTCAACCTCAACCTCAACATGAAGAAGCTGAACCTGAACATGAAGCTGAAACTCAACCTCAACATGATCCCCAAATTGTTCATCCTAGTCAAATTATTCATGATGAGAGTACAAACCAACCAAGTCAGCTTATTCAAGAATTTCATCCTAGTCAAATTATTCATGATCCAGGACTTAGAATACCAATAGATGATTATGCCCCCGAAATTAGAAGTGATGTGAGAAGAGCTTATTTGTTGAATGAGCGAAACAAGGCTGTAGGGCATAAATTCAAGAAGACACTAGATGGCACTATTTCGAGATCATTTCAGGCACACTGGTTGGATAAGTTTGATTGGTTGGAATACAGTGTGGAAAAGGAGGCTGCTTTTTGCATCTATTGCTATCTTTTCAAGAAACCATCACATGCCTGCAGATTGGGAAATGATGTGTTTACAAAAGATGGTTACACTCGATGGAAAACAGGTTTGGATAATTTTAAAAAGCATGTTGGGGGTCTATCTAGTCGCCACAACATTGCTAGGGATGATTGTGATGATTTCAACAATCAACGAGCAAGTGTGGCTACCAAATTTCGTGTGTACAGCAAGGAGTCTGAGATATTATATAAAATCTGTCTAACTGCATCATTAGATTGTGCAAGGTATCTCATAGCACAAGGGGAGGCTTTTCGTGGGCATGATGAATCCTCCACTTCCATCAACAAGGGCAATTTCTTGGAGTTATTAGACTGGTACAAGAACAAGAAGGATGATGTGAAGGAGGCATTTGATAAGGGGCAAGGAAATGCACAGATGATTTGTTCGGACATCCAAAAGGACCTTGCTGCATGTTGTGCAATAGAGGTGACCAAGGTTATTAAGGATGCCATTGGAGATAAGAAGTTCTCAATTCTTATTGATGAGGCTAGAGACATTGCTCAATAAAGGAGCAAATGGCAGTGATTGTGAGGTAATGCATACCATGTTTTGTCTTGTTTTATAGTACTGTACTAATATTGTTTACTTGTTGTTTACTAATATGGTTAATTTCTTGATGCATGTAGATTTGTAGATGATCATGGGTTGCTACAAGAGAGATTTCTTATGATTAAGCACATCACAGATTGTACATCTGCTGGAATTAAAGAAGCTTTCCTTGCTGTGTTGGATTATCAGGTTTGCCAATTTGTAGGCTACGTGGACAGGGCTATGATGGGGCTTCTAATATGAGAGGAAAATTCAATGGTTTGCAAAAATTGGTTAGAGATGAAGCTCCGTATGCATTCTATGTTCATTGCTTTGCTCACCTGTTGCAGTTGGTGGTTGTCACAGTTTCTCAATGTAGTCCTGCTATTGCTAATTTCTTCAACATTATTCCCTTGATAGTGACTCAAGTTGGTTCATCTTGCAAGAGAAAAGATGCATTACTTGCAAAACACCAGGATGAATTGTTAGAGTTGTTGGAGAATGGGATGATTTCAGCTGGAACCGGGCTGCATCAAGAGTCTAGCATAACAAGACCAGGAGACACTCGGTGGGGCTCACACTTGAGAACCTTGCTTCGCATATTCACAATGTGGAAGTCTGTGGTGGGTGTTCTAGGAATTATAGTGATTGATGCTCGGGAACATACATGTCAAGGTGGGGCTTTTGGTTTGCTTATTAAGATGCAATGCTTCGAATTTGTGTTCATCATGTTGGTCTTAATAAACATGTTAAACACCACAAATCAGCTCTCACTAGTTTTGCAAAGGAAGAATCAGAATATTGTTGAAGCCATGCGTCTTGTCTTGGATGTGAAAGAAAGTTTGCAAGGGACGAGGGACAATGGGTTGGATTTTTTATTCAGCCAAGCCAAGAGCTTTTGTGAGACACATGAGAAGTGCCAAATATGGATGATCATGTTGGAGCTTTGGGTCAAACTGTTCGCACCACCAAGAACACAACGACTCGACTCCACTATTACAAGGTTAGCATATTCAATGTTGCCATTGATGCAACTCTCGCTGAAATGAATCATCGATTCAATGAAGTTTCCACCGAGTTACTTGATTATATGGCCTGTCTTAGTCCAGCAAACAACTTCTCCAAGTTCAATGTTGACAAACTTATTCGGCTTGCTGAAATTTATGCTGAGGACTTCACAGAAGCTGACAGGTTGTTGCTAAGAACTGACCTCCCAAGATTTCTTATGAACATTAGGAGAAGTGAAGAATTTAATGGATGTCAAAATCTGTCCAAACTTGCTGAGTTGATGGTTCAAACAACAAAACACACATATTTCCCATTGGTGCATCGTCTCATTGAGTTGGCTCTCATTCTTCCTGTGGCAACGGCATCAGTTGAACGCATATTTTCTGCAATGAAGATTATTAAAACAGATTTGCGCAATAAGGTGTCCGATGAATGGCTAAATGATCTAATGGTGTGCTACTGTGAGAAAGAGATATTCAGAAGCATTCATGATGATCAGATCATTATACAGTTCCAGAAATTAAGGGATCGTAGAGGACATCTGCCGCGCGAGTATGATGTGATTTCTTAGAGGTACATGTCTGTTTACTAGTTTTATTAGATTCTATGCTTTTAACTTGAAAATTTGTATGCTGGAATTATCTTACAGATATTGGCCTATTTTGTGGTATTGTATGCTTTTAACTTGAAAATTTGTGGTATTCTATCTTACATAATTTTATGTCTTGTATATTGGCTTATTTTCGTCGTTTAGAAGTCATTTAGTTAGTCATCGTCAAGTTTGAGCCCGCCCTGCAAAAAATTCCTGGACTCGCCGTGCACAGCAACAGGTAAGATAATTCCGAGGAACTAAGTAGCTGGACTAACAACGAAAAGTTATATATGCAATACCCAGAACCTGCATGGAACTACGTGAGCAAGTTTACAGAGACAGAACTACTTACACAGTAGTAGCACATACTCGCCCCTCAGTTTTTCTGATAAGTAAAATGATAGCGATTGTTTTATCCAGTTTTGCTGAAAACCAAAAGTAGCGGCGTTGTACAAGAGGAAAATGAATCTCCTTTCGGCAATTTTGCCTACACTACAGGCAAATGGTACAACTACTAGGCAAGAAACAGTAAAATCAAACAAGTACAGTAGCTCTCCAGATTAAACCTAAGCAGCACAAGACCTTTCCATGAACCACCCCCACCCCCAAAAAATTCAGTTACATGTTAGAATTGAGAACAAAAACATGTCGATGACAGGCGGCTGACGCCGCAAGACAAACAGCGACAGGCAGAGAGCGATCGACCCGAGCGGCCCGAACCGTCCCCGAACGTGAAACCACGAAACGGACAATCTTGCAGCGCACAACCCCGCAGCAAAAACACAAACATATCAACGTCGCCGCCACCCAGGACGGAGGAAACAAGGGCTGAGAACATGCTCGTCGGAGGAAGGGATCAATGGAACGGACGGACGGACGGACGACGCGGACGGGGACGGGATGGGGGGGTGGGATGGGGATTGGGGAAGGAGGGAGATTTGCTTAGGGCTTGTTTACCTCTAGTGTATTTTAGGGGATGGGAGGGGACTATCCCGGATCCCAAAAATCTCCACTAGTCTGTTTACTTCTAGTGTATTTTAGGCCATGGGAGGGGATAATCCTCAAATATCCAGTGGCGGAGCTAGAACATCTTGAACCAGGGTGCACACATGGTTCCATAACACATTTAAAATAATTTTTGGGGGTGCATATGTGGTGAATAATTGCTAATTTACAAAGGAATTTTTCTCCTCCCGGTGTCCTGTGCACCCGGCTGGGTCAAGGTGGATCCGCCAGTGCAAATATCCCCTACCAACCATCTCATTTTTTTCCTAACACAAAAACTCTAGTCCATGCTAGTGTATTGTAAAGGAAGAGTATTTGTGAGCATTTGTGGGGATTGGGTGTTCACCAAATCCCCTCACATCCCCACTCTTCCCATCCCCTAAAAACTCTTGAAATAAACAAGGCCTTACCAGGGGAGGCGAGGAGGGAGGGAGGGCACGGCGCGCGCGATGGGCAACACCTGGCGAGCCCTAGGAGGGAGGGAGGCGACGGGGAGGAGACCGGCTTGACTCACCTGCGCAGTGCGTGTGAGACGCGTGTCCTTCTTGGTCGTGGTGGCCCGGCACCGCGGCTCAGGCTCCCTTGGCATGGTGGGGCCGAGGACGATAAAGCCTTTTAGATAACGTTCAGGTCTATCTTGTCAAGGGAGATTCATGTGGTGCGAAAATATGGTGAGAAGTTCTCCCTTCGTGCTAAAACACACTAAAGTTCTACTCTCTCCGTTCACAAAAGGATGTCTCAACCTATCCCAAGTCTACAATCAATGTCCACCCCTTCCTCGAGAGCTCCTCCACTACCCCCGCTTTTATGAGAGTCGCCTCTGGATGTCTGCGCCAATATGAAGCCCATCTCGCCGCGATGCCGTCTTATTGAGACTTTATAAGAGTAGATCTTGTAGGTTAGTTTAGCTTCATGCCGGTCGTAGGACAAGCGTCGGGAGAAAGATGTCAGAGCCCTCGGGACAAATCTGATATTGGCTGCTACTTCTGGTGCTTATGGTGGTGATCCCATGGAGGGAGCTAAACGTGACGACGACCAAGGGTGTTGCGTACTCCATCAACAAGGCCTTCTTCGGTAGCCTGACATCGGTTCGGGACATGGCTCTGCGGATCTCCTCTGCTCGCATCGGCGACGTTGGGGGGGGGGGGGGGGAGATGGTGCTCTGTTGTGTTCGACTCCGATCGCTGCTCTGCCCGGGAGACGGATACCGCAAGCTGGTGATCACCCTTGTTGGCCATTGTTTGGCGGCCGACTCTGAAGGTCATTAGGTGGCCATACTCGCCGAATATGCTTCCCAACATTGCGTCAACCTCCACGAGGAGGCCTTGTGCGAAGCTCGTTCACTTTTAAATGCATGTTTTCGCGAACACAAAATGCAGTAAGTGTGAAAATCATAAATAAAAAACTAGTAGCATAAATTTTGTCCGCTGAGGAAAAGAAACATGAATAATAGACGGACCCTCTCTAAAAAAAAGTCGGACGAGAAAAAAAAACTATTTGGAAGAATTCCACGCGTTCCGTTGGAATTTTTGGGCCGCTCTTTTCGTGGGCCGACGAGTAGTAGGAAGAACTTGACGTGAGGCAAAAGCGTGGAACGAACTCGTTACCAGCCCATGTGCAAGCGCAGCAGCCCGTGTCCCTCGGTAGACCACACTCCCATATTCCCACTGGAGCTCCCTCGCCCGGCCGCCGCGCCGCGAGTCCGACGACACGACGATTCCCTGCGCACCGCCGCCCTACCCTAGTCGCTCTGCCACCACAAGCCAAAAGGGCCAGAGCGACCGCCGGCGCCGCAACGCCTCGCCTTTTTATATCTTCATCTTGCGCTCCCGAGTCCCGACCGAAGCATAAAGCACAGGAATACCGAGAATGCCACTTTATCTCGCCTCACCCTGCACCCCCGCCGCCGCCGCCAAGCTCGTCGCCGGCGTCCGCGCGTCCCCTCACGGACGCCACCTCCTCCGCGCCGCTCCCCACCACCCGCCGGTACTCACTCGGCCGCCTACCCTCCCCGTTTCCATCCAAAGCTTATCTTACAGTTTCCCCTGCTTGCTCATCTCGTAGTACGTTTGGTTTGGTCTCTGTGCTCGCAGGGCGGCCGCCGCGTCTCCCTGTCGTCATCGACTTCGGCCGCGGAGCGCGGGCCGGGTCCAGCCATGGCCGCGGCGGCGGAGGCTGGGGCGTCGACCGCGCCCTCCAGCAGTGGTAGGTGTCTCCGCACTTTGTTGGGTTTCATTGTGGGACTCTGTTCTATTTTATAATGCTGCGATATGATTCATTTAACTGCTTAAGTAGATTTTGCTTCGATGGTGTAGGATTGAGTTTGATTTTGCATTAGGTTGTCTCGGAGATGTGTTTGAAATCACTTGAGCCCTTACAAATCCCTGATGACGACGATGTGTCAGAAACGGATAAGTAGAAACTTTTGTGCAACATCGAGTTATTAGCTTATATAAGCAACCTGCTGCCAGATTTTTAAAAGTGGGTTGGTGATGCTTATCTGCCGTGCAATTTGTGAGGGTCTTATTTGTTGAGGAATTTGTGAGTGACTTCCTCTTTCCCTAGCTAAGTCCAAGAATGATTAGCAATTAGTCATGTATTTTGTTTGCATACAAGTCACTAGGCCCTTATGTGCTAATTTCATTACAGATTTGATAACCCCCAAGGCACGTGGTTTGATTATACATGCAAACAAAAAATATTAGCACATTGTACTGCACTTGCTAGTTCATGTCTTGTCTTGACAACGTTTTGTATTGGTTGTTTGGGTCTATCTGGAAATTCAGAAGTACGGCAAACATGTTTAATTTGTTTCTGTGAGCAAATTGATTAGTCTGGGTGGGGCTTATGTGTTTGAACAAAGTAGTCAAGTAGCACATGTCTCAAGAGTTGTATATTCTTTTTATTTAACTTTATCTTACATGACTTACGGACATGTCAGCAATGAACTAATGATATCTTCCAACAGCAACAGGAGTCAAGCAAGCATTGATATCATTGTCAGATAAGACCGAATTGGCCAATCTTGGAAGGGGTCTTCAAAGCTTGGGGTAATCTTTTGGGATTCCCCTCCCCTGTTCCATTGTATAACTGGTGGCACTTGCCTTCTTGTTTCAAGTTACTGTGAGACTGTGTTAAGTCTTTCTGCGTTTTATAGCTTGTCCATGCATCTCTATGACCAGTGAACTTGTACATCAATGCCTACTTCAGGTAGTGCTAATTTATCACATATATTACCTTTTACCTAAGCTAGACATTGTTCGATGTAGGCTTGTTATTAACAAGTTATTCTCGCCTAGCTACACATTTTTATAAACTGGCAGTTTGTGTCAGAGTTGATTTGCTGATATATTTATGAAGCTTAATTTTCTACAAGAGAAGCGTTATCCAGCTTAGATTTACCAATGTTGATTTTTGTATCCATTCTAGTTATGAAGGATCTTATGAAGATTTTGCTTATGTAGGTTTTCAATTATCTCCACGGGTGGTACAGCGTCAAGTCTCGAAGCAGCTGGAGTGAATGTTACAAAAGTTGAACAGATTACACATTTTCCTGAGATGGTATATTTAAATTTTTGTTCTGCTGCTGCAGCATCTGTTGAAATGTTTTTCTTCCGGACATTGTTTATCATAGTGAACAAAGCAATTCCTGAATCAAATTTATTTGCAAGTGTTGTAAAATTGCATTTCATGAATTGTTTCTTCAACATACTATAGTTGCTACTGCTGGTTGTCCATTCATGCAAAACTGGTGCATTGTCATGGAGTCAGACATAATAAGCATTATGTATTTTCAAATCTTTTCTCTTAGATGCCTCCTGAATCCTCATAGTAGTTGTTGTATAATTGATAGATGATAACAGTGCCAATTCATTTTTGCTGTTGCAGTCCATTTCGGCCAACCCTGTATTTTGCCTCAGACTAGTGATTTAAAGAATGTCGAGCAGCATATTGAGTATTCTTTTGTATTTTCCATCTCCATGTAATTTTCTGTTTTGGTGATTGCAGCTTGATGGAAGAGTGAAAACATTGCACCCCAGTATACATGGTGGTATTCTTGCCCGAAGAGACCAGGAGCATCATCTTAAAGCATTGAATGAACATGGAATTGGTGAGTTTATTAGTCCTTTTGCCCCATCTTCTCTTAATTGGTTCGATTATTCCAAGTGTCATGCTACGAGATAACAATCTTGACTTGTATTGTCAGCTAACTAGGACATTTTTTGGGGCACAGGGACATTTGATGTGGTTGTGGTGAATTTGTATCCATTCTATAATAAGGTCACCTCTGGTGCAATTTCTTCTGAGGATGGGGTTGAAAATATTGATATTGGTGGTCCTACCATGATCCGAGCTGCAGCGAAGGTGATTGATTTGCTCATTTGAAGTTATAAGCTCAGATGTGTGTTGCAGTGTCGCATGCTATGTTCACGCAACATCAGTTCACGTTGACGTATATTGTGCTTGCTGATTATTAGAAGTATATATTTATTCATCTATATTTGAGATTTATGTAGTATTTGAACAGGAACTGATGTACTTCATAATTGTGGTATCCTTGTTATACCTGACAGAATCATAAGGATGTTCTTGTGGTTGTGGATCATGAAGATTACCCTGCTCTATTGGAGTATCTGCGAGGAAAGCAAGATGACCAGCAGTTCCGCAGAATGCTGGCATGGAAAGCATTCCAGCATTGTGCTTCTTACGATTCAGCAGTCTCAGAGTGGTTATGGAAGCAATCTAACAAAGGTATGGCTCTTTTGTTAGTAAATGATCTGATAGCTATCTGATAATTTTGTCAAACATAACATTGTCATGGTCTATGTAGGAGATATATTTCCCCCAAGTTTTACTGTTCCCCTATCGCTGAAGTCTACACTTCGTTATGGCGAAAATCCTCATCAAAAGGCGGCCTTCTATGGTGACAGGAGTCTTTCTGTATTCAATGCCGGTGGTATTGCAACAGCAGTTCAACACCATGGAAAGGTGAGGAGGTCATGTTTTTCAGTTCTTGCTTGGGCAGAGGAAAACACACATTATTTAAACATACACGTAGAGCATTCTGTTTTTAAGTTAAGTCAAGTATTTGGCTTATTCAGTAACCTGTTAGTGGAGGTCATGCTGCCCAAAAGTACAGCGATGCTTTTTCAGGGGTTCTCACCAGTGGATCTTTCCTCTTTACAGGAAATGTCCTATAACAACTACTTGGATGCTGATGCTGCATGGAACTGTGTGTCAGAGTTCGAGAATCCTACTTGTGTTGTGGTTAAGCACACGAATCCATGCGGCGTTGCATCCCGACAGGATGTGCTTGAGGCATACAGGCTGGCTGTAAAGGGAGATCCTGTGAGCGCATTTGGTGGGATCGTTGCATTTAACACCATAATTGACGAGGTGTTCACTAGATTCTGAGATTATATTTTGCAACTTCTAACGATTTTGTGCTTTTTATGCTGGCCATGGTGCATTCATGGATGCTCATTGTTAATGTTTCCCTTTATGTAGAATCTTGCGAAGGAAATTCGCGAATTCAGAAGTCCAACAGACGGTGAGACGCGGATGTTCTACGAGATCGTGGTCGCTCCAGGATACACAGAGAAGGGCCTCGCGGTCCTCAAGGGGAAATCAAAGACGCTGAGGATTCTCGAGGCGAAGAGAAGCGGGAAAGGGATGCTGTCCCTCAGACAGGTTAGCGGCGGTTGGCTAGCCCAAGAATCGGATGACCTAGCCCCAGAAGACATCACCTTCACGACGGTTTCCCAGAAGGCTCCGACGGACAGCGAGCTGTCGGATGCCAAGTTCGCTTGGCTCTGCGTGAAGCACGTCAAGAGCAACGCCATTGTGATTGCCAAGGTTAGTGTGTCTTTCCCATTCTGCCGAGGAAAATAAAAAAAGAGTAAATTGCAGTTTGGACTACAAGTGTTGCGAAAACGCCCGGCGTTTTCAGCATTTTTATTGCAACATTTCGTTAGACTTGCACCAGTTTACGACTCTGGTCTTATGCTTTGCCCGCCTGCGGACAGCTACATCATCTGTTCATGTGGCGTCTGCTGGGGCCTGGCTAACCTGTCTAGTACTAGTGCAAAGCGCTACTTTAAGGTCGAGATACCTGGTGTTCTCCGCAAAGAAATTATTGCCCTGTTTTTCTTTTACTTATCGACCGGCGTCTGTGAAATTCGGCAGTGCAAACTGCAAACTCGAAATTCATGTGTGTTTTGTTTGATCGAGTGAATTGACGACGGATCCTGTGAGTGCAGAACAATTGCATGCTGGGCATGGGGAGCGGGCAGCCGAACAGGGTGGACAGCCTGCGGCTGGCCTTCAGGAAAGCAGGGGAAGAGGCCAAGGGCGCCGCTCTGGCCAGCGACGCCTTCTTCCCATTCGGTGAGAACAAAACAACTACAGCAACCCTGCTCGAGCTTTACTTGCAAGTTGAATTACAGTACTAATTTGGTGGTAAATCGATTGACGCGAAACTGTATTATATATATTACAGCCTGGAAGGACGCGGTGGAGGAGGCGTGCGAGAACGGCATCGGCGTGATCGCGGAGCCCGGAGGCAGCATGAGGGACAAGGACGCCGTGGACTGCTGCGACAAGTACGGCGTCTCCCTCGTCTTCACTGGCGTCCGCCACTTCCGGCACTGAGACCAACCCGTCTCTCTCTCTCTCTTACCGCGTTCCTGGAACCATTGTCCCGAGTGGAGGAAGGAAACTTGCCGAGCTTTTCGCAATAAGACGCATGCTGCAGCCTGGCTAGCTAGTCCAGCGTAACAGAGGAATGATACTATGATTGATATGCCACTGAAAGAAAGCAAGGCGTTGCATTATGCTACGGACGAACACAGGTGGCGCGTGAGAGCGCGTCACGCCTTATTACATGCATTTCCTGACTGACTGACTGAAGGAGCGGTGCGTGGGTGATTATTACTGCTAATTCGGGTACATGGAGGTGGGTGAGGTCGGCAGGTTTCGACGACGGCGCCGCCATGGATGGGCCGCCGGGGCAGAGCCTCTGTCTAGCACGCCTTCTGACAGGTGCAGATCCTGTAGTGGCAGTAGCCGGCGGTCCAGCCGCTGCCTTGCTCTTTCATGCAAGTGCCGCTGCAGATCTTGTCCGAGACGCACGGAAGGAGTGGTGCTGGCTCTTCCCCGTGCACACCCGCGCCTCCGCCACCATGCCGCCGCCGTCGTCTGAAAGTAATTTCACGAGTTAGTCCATGGAAACGCAGCAAAGTTCTTAGAGAAGAGTGCTCTCGAGGTCAATCGGGCTTACAGGAAGAAAGCAAGAGCAGCATCAACAGCGCTGCCGCGCACACGGTCGCCTTGGGCTTCAACTCCATTTTATTCAAGAGTAGCTGGGATAAGGTAGAACAAGCTGTATATAGCTGCTGATGATTCTGGCGCCTGTGTATCTTGTCTGGACGAAGCAAAGCTCTCTTCTTCTTATAGGAGGTGTCGGCCGGAGGAGCTCGATGCCATGAAGGTGTACACGTACGTGGCATCCTGCATGCACATTGCACTTTGCCACCCGTCGAGCTGGGTGCCGCATCGTTCAGCTCCTAGTGCCAGGTGACCAAAGGGGGTGAGCATAAGCTGGAGTACGTACGCTTATGCCGTAGCTATGGCCAAATAATGTGTCAAAAAGAGAAAACATATCGGCTGGCTTAATCGGAACGCCTGTTTCTTATGTTTGATAAATTTTAGTTCGTTCGAGAAAGCGAAAACTCTTTAAGCGCAGTAATGGATAATCTAAATTGGGCGATAAATCCTATCCATTATCACTATTTTCAAAGCATTTGTTGTTGCGAGTTCTGTTGGAATAATGGATAATCGAAATTGGACGATAAATTCTATCCATCATCACTATTCTCATAGCACTTGCTGTTGTGAGTTCTGTTTGAAATTCGAATTTTATTGTGTCCACATTTTTCTTCTTCTTAGAATTACCGAAAATTCTAAATAAGTTATGCAACATAAACACCGGTGTACATGCTACGTTCTCGCGTATGCCCCGCGGAACGTTCTACATCGGAAGTTTTCTAATGTTCAGACATGAAAATTGTTAATTTGGCTCAAAATTATTAAAGAAGCTATTGCTTGGTCTCAAACAAAGCTGGTAGATTTAGGTTGTGTTTTTTTGAAACCAAAATCAGTTTCAAAATTTTATCTTTCAATATCATAGTTGTTAAAAAACATCTCTTTAGCAACTCCAGTTCATCTTTTTTGAAACAATCACCCTCCACCTTATATAACTATTTCATAAATAAATGATTTACAAAGATAATCGAGAGGATTGATAGTCACGGCACAAGCCGACACATATCTTATGAACCGAATTTGTAAACCGGGTACCCTAATGGGCTAGACCATCAATTATACCGGTAATAATAATGGTCACATGGTGATTTAACTTTCTTAACACATTTCTTGTGTTCCTTCTAGAGGACAAGCAACATGATGGTTGGTCATATGTACGACGACAAAATAGTTCGGAGGCTTGTCAACCAAATGTTGGTGAAGGGGTTGTAGTTTGAGTTGGTGTCGACCGCCTGCCACATGACATGGTATGTGTTATAGGTCAAAAGAGATGATGATGGTATTTGGAGGGGCAACATAATGGATGACAAGTAGCAAACGAAGTGGAGTCTTTTTTCAGTGAAGGTCAGTTCTCCTATTGAGTCTATGGAAATGGAGTAGCCATCTGATGATCTTGACTTTGTTTTTGCATGGAATGCCCCAATAATATTGAGGCCTTCGTCATTAAAGTGCGACGAGAAATTTCGACATGCACCTCTAGAAGAGAAGGACTTGCCATCTAGGAGCACCATAGTATTTGGAACCGCACAAGTAGAGATGCCCTGCAAACAAGGAACCAAGCAAAACATGCTCATCATCCGCACTCGTGATCAATCTGTTTTGAAGGCCACCCTTGACTTCATACCGCAAAATTTGAGACACAAAAGCATTTTGATTTAGGTGGTGGGAGAAAATTGCCGAGAAAGCGGTGGTAGTGGCTCTAGCAGAATCCATCTTTCAAGATCGAAGGAGGTGGATTGGCCATCACCAATAGATTTGGGTGACAATGCGAAGAATAAGAAAAAATTGCAGAAAGGTTTGCTAAGGAGTTTGAGTTTCGGGGAGAGGCAGTGGTGAGTGGTGGAGACACCAGTCTATCGATCCTTGATAGGTTTATAGAGTGAAGCATTCTATAGGTCAGCCTGGGCATTGGGAGATCAGATTCTCACTTACTGATTTCCACGAGACTAACTCCGAGAACGGCCAGATATATCAGGTTCCTAGAAACCTCAGTGCAATTGGTTATAATTATGGCAGTGATGAAATTAGGCTAGTTTCTTCTTAGACATCATTATTTAGTTGCTCAACTTCCTTCCATGGTGACCGGCATATTTGGTGCGTCACAACTTATACTCTCTGCGCGTTGATTCGTCCATGTTTCTTTCTATAAGATGTTGTTAATCATAATTTTTTTTTGACTGTAACTACGGCGGGCTCTTAGAGCTAGCCTGAACCATTTTCATTTATAAGGTAGAACCAGATACAACACAACGGCTACTCACAAGTAGCACACACACAAAGAAAGAACAGGGGCGACAGAGGAAGAAGACCCGGAACGGCCAATGATCTAGACACCACTGCCAAGCTTTACAGAGGAACACACCACAGAAACAGACTGAGAGGAGCTCAGTCGAAGGTTGTCCGCAGTCGAGACAACAAAGAGAAAAATCATCCGCTTGCCCAGCGAGCACTCCACACCTTGAAGAACTAGGAGAGTCACACATGTTGTCGAAGCATCACACCGCCGAGGTAACGCCGCGACACCGAGCGCCGCCGACCGCATTGAAGGGCAAATATTCCACCGAGACAACAACTGCACCTCCTCTTGGCCTCGAGCAGGACACTCATCGCTAGAAGAGCAAACCTGGGCACTCTGCAAGACAATAAGAACCTCAAAGCCATCGAAGGACCTCGACCAACTCAGACCTCGCCGCCAGCACACACAACCCAGGGAGAGGTCGAGGAGGAGCGAAGGAAGAAAGCTTGGCACTTGGATACAGAGCATTGCGCGAGCACCGGAGCTCGCCCATGGCACCAACACACCAGGGAGTGGGGTCACAATGGCGCTTCCAAGGAAGAGAAGCGACGCCCACGGGCGTCGCCGTCACCGGCACTAACCGGAGTTAGAGCAGGGTTTTCACCCTGACCCAAACCATCCTAGCCACCCACCAAACCTCAATCAACAAGAGGGGGGCTCCGATGCGACGCCTCCAGGGAGGAGAACGACGCCCAAAGGCGACGTCGTCGCCGACTTTCGTCTGGAGCCCCACGCTCCACCTAGCGACCCGGAGCCATGGCGGCCGAGACGGAGCAGAGGAGCAAGCACCGGACTAGGGGCAGAAGGTGGAACAAAGGCAGCGGCGGATCTGGCGAAGGTGCCACGAGCAGTAGGATCTGAGCAGGGATGGTAGATTGGGGGGGCGCAGCACCACGAGACGGGACCCACGGCCGCCGGCCGCCGACGGGCCAAGCCCGAGGATGGAGCCAGCGACGGCGAGGCGAGGGCGGGTGGTGGCGGCGGGCTTTAGAGGCGGCCTCCCTCCAGACCAAGAGTAGAAGCCGCGAGGGATCGAATCCCCGCCACCCCCTTCACCGGCGCCACGCAGCATTTGCCCGCCGGCGGCCTCTGGGGGCGACGAGGGGAGGGGATTGGGGAGGAGGTGGCGGCTCTAGGGCTAGGGTTTCGCCCCCCGGTCGCCTGGAGGAGGCGAGGCATCATTTTGTACCTAAGTTTGAACACCAAGACCACACATGGGCTTTGGGGTGCGTATTTCATCCCACACAACTGGACATTTATCCAGAACACGATTTGTCGATGTGTCATTTTGATCGATTGTAAGTTTAGATTGTTGGAAACAAAACATGAAATACATTGGAAGGTTGTCGAAGACATCTAACGATAATTGGTTATAACACAAATGATGACAGATTACAGGAGACGGGAACATGCTGAGTTATATATGTGAAAAGAAAGACGCTGAAGGCCATGACATCGACAGGGAAATCTAAATTAAAGGCACGAAAGTTGTTTTTGTGAAAGTCAAAGGTGACGACATTACATAAACAAAGCCGTTGAGAATTTTACAAGAGTGTAAGTGGCCGATTCAGATGCACTCGCAATTTTAGCTAAAACTCTAATTCATTTGTTTTTCTCATAGAAATTAAATGAAAATATTGACAACTTGAGACCGGTGATCTTCCTGTGCCAACACCGGCTACGAAGGCGGACAAAGATTTTGAAGGATGGTGGTTTCATTACATTTCCATCTAGAGGGTGGTCTTGGAGTAAGAACAGTGTTGAGTCCTATTTTGCAAATAAAAATGAAAAATAGAAGAAAAAATAGGAGAGAGAAGAAAACCTCAAGAGAAGTAAAAGTCATTTTCGAAGGTTTAATTGAAGGTTTAGTTAAGAAAACGCTATCCACAGGAATGTTGCGCGTTCGGCTAGAGAATGATAGTATCAACCTGCACTAATCTGACTATATTTCAGGAAAACACTGTTCTAATTTTATACGAATACTGATGGGGAAGGGCAACATGAGGGTCTTCACCAATGTGGCGCTGTCTCTGGCTGATGTCCTACAATTAGTGCGCATGGATATATATTTTTTTAGAAACGAAGGCAAAAGTTTTGCCTTATATTTATTAAGAAGAAGGTGCCCGGTTTATTAGTGGAAGAAACCGGACGAAAACCATACAACGAACATCAACACTAAAGCAAGGTGCCCACACAAATGCATAGAGCAACACCTATAGCAGGCAACATCTAGAAGCAACCCGACCTCTAACAAACTCGCCCAACCTATCACAACCACGAACAGACAACACGACTACCTCAAAAGGTCACAACAATCAAGTAGAAGCGGAACTTTTTCTCGCAACGCCAAGCTTCTTCTTACTCATCTTCCTGAGAGACTTCACCACCTTCATGATTTCACCATCTGAAGCTATCCCCGCCAAGACGCGAGCAATCTCCTTGCGATATCCAGGGTGAGCCGCCTCCAAATAGAGAAGCAAGTCACAAACCTCTTCGCCCAGCAGAATCTTCGAGCTAGGCGCCAACAGTAACCTGGTCACTCAAAGATGAGGAAGTGAGGGGAGCAATCAAACATCCACTATCAACGGAAGCAGACAACTGGCAGGCCTCAGACGGGTGTGGCGATGGCGCAACGATGGCTGATTCCCCACATGGCTCACCCAAAGATGAGGAAGTGACAGAAGCAACCGAAACTCCACTATCCATAGAGGCAGGCGGTTGGCAGGACTCGGATGTAGGGGGTGATGGCGCCACATCCACCTCCACGGACTTCAATGAGCCCAACTCCACAGGAAGCACCGTAGATGGTTCCCCACCAGGCTCCTGCAGCTCAGGCATGACCTGCACAAATGGAGCCACAAACTCGATGATGACTGCACTCCTCGGGACAGGCGACGTCTCATGCAGACCACGAGGAGAAAAATCTCCAAAGAAGCATTCAGCCCCCTCATCAGCGGAAACAATCGAAGAGACACTCAACGCAACCTGAAGCTCAGCTAGAGCATCACGAAGCTCAGATCGAAGTAGCTCAACCTTCTGAAGTAGCTCCATGCGCAACATGGCAACCTGTGACTCAAAAGTTGAGACCAAAGAATCTTTGCAACACGCAGATGGGGACCTCGGCGGCGACGACGAGTGGCTAACGACCTCTGGTGGAGGACAAGGCTGCTCGAACGGGGAGCGGCTTCGCTGGCCAGGAGCGCGTGTGACCGGAGAGCAAGCATGAGCGGCTGGAGAGCAATCATGAGCAACCGGAGAGGGAACACGGCAGAACCTCTCCCGATGACCAGCACCACGGCAATGAATGCACCTGAATGGCCCGCGATATGCTCTGACTTGGTGGCCATACTCCAAGCAACGAAAACACCTTCCTTGAGCCCAACGCTTGAATGTGAGGCGACGCTCGAGACCCTCCTTTGACGACTCAGGGGGAGGGCTGATACGTCTCAAACGTATCTATAATTTCTGATGTTCCATGTTGATATTATACCAATTGTTGCAACTTAATACCAACGGGGAACTCGGTATGACAACCTGGAGGTGGATTATTAGTCATAGACGCTGTTGGATAACGGTCTATGTATTTTGTCGTAATGCCCACATGAATATCATAGTAATCATCATGTCATATATATGCATTGTCATGCGCTCAATATTTTGTCAATTGCCCAGCTGTAATTTGTTCACCCAGCATGTTAGTTATCTTTTATGGAGAGACACCACTAGTGAACTGTGGACCCCGGTCCATTCTTTTACACTGATAATACAACCAACTGCAATCATTGTTCCTTTTCATTCTCTGCAATTAAACACTATTTTCCACACCATACGTTTAATCCTTTGTTTTCAGCAAGCCAAAAAGATTGACACCCTTCCTGTTTCGTTGGGACAAAGTAGTTTGATTGTGTTGTGTGCAGGTTCCACGTCAACAGCCGAACTCCCTTCCGCACGCAAGTACTTTTCTGGCACCGTTGACAACCTTCAGAAGTGCTTCTTGCTCCTACTGGATCTGATAACCTTGGTATCTTACTGAGGGAAACTTGCTGCTGCACTGCTTCATACCTTCCTCTTGGGGTCTCCCAACGAATGTGTGTCCCACGTCATCAAGCAATTTTTTTGGCGCCGTTGCCGGGGAGCAAGAATATTTCTGCAAGGGGAGTTTCACGCTTCCAATCTCTTTACTTTGTTATTGTCTTGCTTAGTTTATTTTTATCTAGTCTTGTTTGCTTTATTTTTCAAAAACACAAAAAAAATAGTTGCTTAATTCGACTTGTTTTTTTTTCTGTTTTGTTTTAATTTTGCTAAAATGAGTACCCCTGAAATTGAAGTTCGGTCCTTTAAGCAACAAGGTGGAGAAAGTTTAAAAGATGCTTGGTATAGGATCAGTGATGCTTACCATAGATGTACTAAAAAATATTCTACCATGATCCTTCTTAGAAATTTTTATGTTGGTATCACTAGTTGGTACCGGTATGTTCTAGATACTCTGACAGGAGGCAACTTTTTGGGGACTCCTGCTTTGGAAGCATGCAATATAATTGAAAATTTGGTAGGAATAGCATCTATTAATGATCTTAAAATTGAGACTACTTTGGAAGATGTTATAAAAAAATTGGAGTAAAAAATTTGCCGGATTTGCTTGGTAGTTCTAGCAAAGTTAATGAATCACTGGGAGATATTAATGAAAGAATTGCTATTTTAGAAGCTAGCACTGGCCATTATAATCAAAACTTCAGGATTGGTGAATTAGAGGAAGCTATGGATACTCTAAGTTCAACTTTCTCCTTTATCAAGTTTAAAAAGCAGAAAGCTTTTGTGGGAAAAGAGCAAAAATTCATGTATGTTCGAAAAGTGCCTCAACCGAAACCCCCTAATGTGCTTAAAACTGATAAAACGTTTAGTAAAATTGAGGGTGAATCACATAATGAATTATTTAAATTTGTTTCCCAAGAATTACCTAAACAAAAAATGCCTATTGTTACAAGCTGTGTTTTTGAGGAAGCTTTTGATGATTTGGCTGCCTCTTCACTTGGAAACACTTGATTCTTACTTTATGCGCCTAGCTGAAAGGCGTTAAAGAAAAGCGCTTATGGGAGACTGAAAGGATCGAGTAGGTTGACTAGAGGGGGGGGGGGGGTGAATAGGCAACTACAAATTTTCTTTTTCTTTTAATACAAATTTGGGAATTGCTCAAATATAAGTTCTCTAGAATGCAACTAGGTGAACAATCCTATATGATGAGCAATAAACAAGCTAGCAAGATATTCTACACAAATAAGCTAGCAATACAAGTAAAGGAAGGTAAAGAGATAACCACACGGTGACGCGGAGATGTTCTACCGAAGTTCACTTCCCAATGGAAGCTACGTCTCCGTTGGAGCGGTGCGGAGTCACAAAGTGAACTCCGAATAGCCTTGATATGGCACACCGTATCTCCCTCGTGTTATCCTCCGATGAGGAGTTCCACGAGCCACTATATGATGCCCTCGAGGTCGGCAACAAACCGTTACAAGGATGAGGCACACTCCACAACCGAATTGGAGGCTCTCACCAAATTCCCGCGGCTCCCAAAGCCACAAGAATCACAAGGCCGGGGCACGACTCCACAACTCAATTGAAGGCTCCCGGTTAGTCCCCGCGGCTCCCAAAGCCACAAGAACGACCAACGACCGTCTAGGGTTCCAAAGAACCCAAGAGTAACAAGTTCCTCAAAGGAATGGATGGGGAAATCAAATCTCTTTGGTGGAAGTGTAGATCTAGGTCAACTCTCCCAAGTCCTAGAAGGACAAGGTGTTTGAGTGGGTAGGGAGAGAGATCTACGAGTTTCAAGCTTTCAACAATGGTGGGTAAGATATTTCTGGTCGTGGTGCCTCTCTTGGAGAAGAAGAGGCGACTTAAATAGGTCCACTGAAAAACTAGCCGTTTATTGCACAGATTCGTGCAATCCGGATTTGGTTCGGAATTAATCCGGAATTCCGGTTGATTCGGAATAATCTGGATGTAAACCAACTCGAATCCGGACTGAGTGCAGTACCGAAAATAGCCCGGAATGAGTTCGGAATCCATCCGGAATATTCCGAGTCGGTCGGAATTCCGGACCAAATCCGGTTCATCCGGATTTCGTCCAGTTTGGCTTGTTTTTCAGCAAATCTATTTCCGACAAATTGCACCACGGTTGTAGGAAGGCTGTGGGGTGCAAATATGGTTTGTGAGCATGATTAAAGATTTCCCCAAGCTTTCCAAAGAGTAACCCCTCTTGATAGTACGGCAACCCTACGACTCAATAAATAAAATCTTCGGGCCACCGACTTCGATCTTTTTCTCCTTTTTGAGGGGTCAACATGGCCATGTGCTTTTCATCAATTGTACCTATAGTACTTTAGCACACGGTACGACCATCACTTATGTTGTTAACAAACACACAAAACTAGATTAGGAGACGCATGTCCTTTCAATCTCCCCCTTTTTGGTGTTTGATGACAACATAAGGATTTGCATAGAGATATATATAATATGAATGATGCAATGAATTTACAAAATATAGACGGCCCCCCTTGATGTGTGCATACATTAGAGTTGCATTTGAATACACAAAATGCACACAACAAGAATCAACACACCCCCTACATTTTATAAACCAACAAGATGCGTAACAATGGAGATGATAGAACTATTTGATATAGTTGCACGCTCTACATAAGACATGATAAATGAAATCATAAAGACTAGATCCAAGATATGTAGATGAACAACATAGTCTTTCAACATTACAAGCACAAATACCGGGCAAAGTATGTCTTACCACATACGCACCAAGTTACAACAAGAAACAAATAGTTCTTACACATATGAAAATAAAGGAGCACAAGCTTATAAGATCAAATGAAGTGAAAAGCCAAGAAGCTTGTGCTAGCCCATGCAAAACCCCGGAGCACCCTAATAGAACTCATTCTCCCCCTTTGGCATCAAGACGCCAAAAAGGGAAAACGAGCGAAGCTAATACGCAACCCAACTACTCATCCTCCTCGTCCTCATCATCATAAGCAGCTCCAAATAGGAAGTCATCATCTGTCACGGATGGCATAGGAATGTCCAGAAACGCCGTGGGGGCCAAAGACGGATCATCCTCCTCAGAAAGCAAACCAGCTGCCCGCCTATCCGCATTCTGAATGCGACGGCCCTCCTTGGCTAACTCGCGAGCGTCGTGGCTGTAGGCATGGGCATCCCGGCAGTTGGCAAACTTGGAGATCGCACTACCTCCCTTCCTCCCCGGAGCGGGAGCGGAAGGAGGAACGGGAGCACGGGAGCTGGAGGCACGAGCACCAACCAAAGAGCCTTTGCCCTTGGCAAACTCAGGAATCTCAGGACCCTTGATGAACACAGGAGCAAACAAATCTGGCTTCACAAGCTCACGGCAAAGCATAATAGTCTCACCAGCCACATGGTTGATGAACTTCTGAATGAGAGGTGCATATGCGGGAGTCCGCTTGCACATAACCCCAGCCTCAATCTCACGGTATATGAAATCCATCACATCAATCTTCCGCTGACGGCTAGGCTTGGTGTAATGCATAAGGTTAACCATATACCCACGAACAGCAGAAACATCACCAGCCTTGTTCATAATGTTCTCACGGAAGATCTTAGCAAGCATGTTATAGAATGGATACATGTCAGTGATAAAAGGAGAATTGACCTCGCCATACTCTGGGGGATAGCAATCATCAAGCACAGCCTTGTCATACTCGTTGGAGGTGTGAATTTGGAAGCCATAGTCTCCATAGATGTTCTCCCAATCATATCCCAAGGCATGAGCAAAAACTGACCAGGGGCTTTCAAATTTGGTTGTCCCGGACATCCAAGTTATGGTACGCACACTATCAT
This sequence comes from Poa pratensis, assembly GCA_947311845.1. Classification (NCBI taxonomy): domain Eukaryota; kingdom Viridiplantae; phylum Streptophyta; class Magnoliopsida; order Poales; family Poaceae; genus Poa; species Poa pratensis. The sequence goes on along the minus strand of CAMZMU010000086.1, from coordinate 38,035,518 downwards.
TTTTGAAGAAAACGGTGCAATAGAATTGACTAATAAGTTCGGGACAATAGGATTGAGAGACCAAAGCTACCTTCAAAATGTCCATCTTCTTAAGTGTCGCATAAATATGAACAAGATCGGTGTCCTTGTGCTCATTGAGATAATCCTTATCAAGTGGCTTGACCGCAACAACCAAGCTCTTCTTAAGTGTCATGTAGAACTCATTCCACATCTTGAACTGAGTGCGAGTCCAAAACCTCTCATCACCTTCACAATTCTTGTCACAAACCGGTAAGGATTGAGACTGCGAACAATTTTCCACTCCTTCCGAGGCATGTCCTTGAAATCCTCAATGGGAACCTCCTCTTGTTCCATCTCAACAGAATCAATCTGAGGCTGCTTGCTCCCTCGGCCTTTGCCAGGACGGCGATTAGAGCCACGACGAACAGATGACTCAAATTGCTTCATAGCCGGCTTGGAGCGAGGTTTCTTCCTCAAACCCTCACGCCTTTCATCACGGTCAGCACTATCACCTGTGAGAATAGAGCATAGGTACGCAGCAATGGATAAGAAAAACATATGCCAAAAGTTTTAAAATTCGAAATTTTGGTGAAAATATGAAGTGCAATTTCAAGACACTGTGAATTCGGAATTGGTCCGGATTTGAGTCGGAATATTCCGAACGGGTCGGAACATTCCGAGCCATTCCGGGCTAATTCGGATGCACACGATTCGTTTCTCAAATTAGCACTAGATTGAAAAATGGAGGCAAAGATCCGACGATATAAGCCTATAAGGACGAGAAATCCCTAAGAAACTCGGAACCCATCTAGATTTGAGTGAAAACAAAGAGGAACACGAGTTAATACCCGAAGACATGACGAAAATCAAAACTGGTCGGTGGAGCCCTTCCAAGCTTGAAGGAGATCAAGCTAGGAGAGGATCCGGAGCGCCGGACGGCCGGAGGGCAGCACGGCGAGGTGGCGGCGAAAACGGCGGCGGAGGAACCTGGGACGAGTCGGGGACGGTATGAGGAACCGAAGCAGACAAGGTCAAACGCGAACAGGTAACCAAGATTTTTGAACATCCGGAATAGATCCGGAATTTGTTCGGAATTCCGGACCATCCGGAAAATTCCGATGTGATTCCGAATCATTCCGAAAACTGAGAAACGGTACTGGACATGGTCCGGAATGAGTTCGGAAATGGTCGGAAAATTCCGAAACGTCCGGAATTCCGGACAAATTCCGAGATGATTCCGAAAAATAAAAAGGTTTAAAGAGATTTTCTCAATAGTTCTTTTTCAAATATATTGGCATATGTTTAGAGATGAACAGATAGATTTGATAAGAGCATAGACACAAGGTAAGAGTTATGGTTTCTACACATGCTTGTTGGATGAAGAACGAGAACACGATGAGCTACAACAAGCATGATTCGAATATAACAAGATAAAATTGAGGAAGCAATAATAAAGGTCTAACAACACCCAAATTTCACGAGGAAATCCAACTCCTCAAGAAGAGGAGGGCGGTGGCCGTAGCCACCATGTTTGAGTATATATGACTTGACGCCGCGAAGATATATCTTGGGCTCAAAATCAAAACTCATCTTTGAAGCACATTTGGTCACACAAGTGACTATGATGCAAGATTTGTCTATTTGCGCATTATAAGGGAAGTGTTGACTCATGAATTGAGCTACACTCCCCCTATGTCTATGCCTACATCCAAACCAAATGAATATCGTCTAATATGGGTAGGTATGCAAGAAGTCCACTAAATCCAATTGCTTATGTCCACCACATTAAGTTCTCCTCTCAACTCCTTGAATCTTGCTTCACCAAGAGGCTTTGTGAACATATCGGCGAGTTGAAGCTTGGTGTTGACATACTTGATTGCAATATCACCCTTCTCAACATGATCTCGAATAAAATGATACCGGATCTCAATATGCTTGGTCTTCCCATGAAGAACCGGATTGTGAGCAATTTTGATGGCACTTTCATTATCACATAAAAGAGGCACTTTGTCACAAATGACACCATAATCCTTTAAAGTTTGCCTCATCCATAATAGTTGTGCACAACAACTTCCGGCGGCAATGTATTCGGCTTCGGTGGAGGACGAGGCCACACAATTTTGCTTCTTAGAAGACCAACTCACAAGGGACCTACCAAGGAATTGGCAAGTACCCGAAGTTGATTTTCTATCCATTTTGCAACCCGCCCAATCCGCATCCGAATAACCTACAAGATCAAAGCTTGTGCCTGGGGATACCAAAGACCAAAGTTAGGAGTATCCATCAAGTATCTTAGAATCCTTTTAACCGCGGTTTCATGACTTTCCCTAGGACTTGATTGGAATCTTGCACACATACCCACACTAAACATAATATCCGGTCTAGATGCACAAAGGTAAAGCAAAGATCCAATCATAGAACGATAAAGCTTTTGATCAACTTCCTTACCATCCGGATCTAAGTGAAGATCCGCCTTGGAGTCCATGGGAAACTTATATGGCTTGGCATTGTTCATGTCAAATTTCTTGAGCATGTCCTTAATATACTTGGCTTGACATAAGAATGTTCCTTCTCGAAATTGGTGGATTTCAAAGCCAAGAAAATAATTCAACTTTCCCATCATGGACATCTCAAATTCCTTGGTCATTAGCTTGCCAAATTGATCACTAAATTCACGGTTAGTGGAACCAAAGATAATATCATCAACATATATTTGGCATACGAAAAAATCTCCATTTACCCTTTTTGTAAAAAGAGTGGGATCTATTACCCCAATTTCAAAGCCACGGTCTACTAAGAACTCCTTGAGATGATCATACCAAGCACGTGGAGCTTGCTTGAGCCCATAAAGAGCCTTATGTAGTAAGTAGACGTGGTTAGGAAATTTAGGGTCTTCGAAACCCGGAGGTTGTTTAACATACACCAACTCATTTAGTGGACCATTTAAGAAAGCACTTTTAACATCCATTTGATATAAGACAATATTATGAGTAGATGCATAAGCAATTAGTAAGCGAATGGATTCAAGTCTAGCAACGGGGGCATAGGTTTCACCGTAGTCGACTCCTTCGATTTGGGTGTAGCCTTGTGCAACCAATCTTGCTTTGTTGCGGATGACTTGACCATGTGAGTCTTGCTTGTTCTTAAATATCCACTTGGTTCCAATGACATTATGGCATGTGTCTTTGGGTTTTTCAACTAATGACCATACTTTGTTGCGCTCGAAGTTGTTCAACTCTTCATGCATAGCCGCAACCCAATCCATATCTTCAAGAGCATCATATACCTTGAGAGGTTCTAAGCTAGACAAACAAGAGACATGACCACAAAAGTTAGATAATTGTTTGCGTGTGGACACACCCCTACGAATACTCCCAAGGATATTTTCTTTGAAGTGGGAAAGATGATCCAATTTTGATGCACGCCGGATGACCCGGCGTTCCATGGCTTGACCAATTGTTTCACCAACACAAATATCTTCATCATTGCCTTCATCTTGCTCATGGTCAACCCTAAGTGGAGTTCTTGGGTTGTGGGTTCATTATGTTCTCGTTCACCACTAGAGTTGGGTGGGTCTTGACCATCTTCTTGATCATGTGAATAATCATGTTCTTGTTCTTGGATAGTTTCTTGATCAACTATTGAGGTGGATGGCTCAACTTGAGTAGAACTTGTTCCTTCTTCTTGAGTATCATCAATAGGTCCTTCAATAGGAATAAGTTCTCCAATCCCCATAGTTCTTATGGCTTGAGATGGAGCATCATCACCTACATCATCATGATCAATATGCTCCGTTGGGAGCCATTATCCTCGACAAACTCCACGTTCATAGATTCTTCAACACACCCGGTGGATATGTTGTAGACCCTATAAGCATGAGACTTTGCGGCATATCCAACAAGTATACCATCAAAAGATCTAGATTCAAATTTAGCAATTTTGCAACCTTTAATGTAAACATGGCATTTGCAACCAAAGACTCGAAAGTAAGATACATTTGGCTTTTTACCGGTGAGGAGTTCATATGGTGTCTTTTCCATGAGAGGACGGAAGAAGAGCCGGTTTGAGTAGTGACAAGCGGTGTTGATGGCTTCGGCCCAAAAGTTGTATGGGGAATGAAATTCGGCCATCATAGTTCTTGCCATATCAATAAGAGTGCGGTTCTTCCTTTCGGCGACACCATTTTGTTGGGGAGTATATGCAGCGGAATATTGGTGTTGAATGCCCTCCCCACTTAGGAAATCATCCATAGTGTAATTCTTGAACTCCGTACCATTGTCACTTCTAATTGCCAAAATCTTGGAGTCATATTGGCGTTGAACTAGGGTTGCAAAGTCAATGAATATCTTTTGAGTTTCACTCTTCTTCTTGATGTAGAAAGTCCAACAATATCTTGAATAATCATCCACAATCACCAAACAATATTTCTTGCCACCAAGACTATCATATGTGGGAGGCCCAAAGAGATCCATATGAAGGAGCTCCAAAGGCCTCTTAGTGGAGATAATGGTCTTCTTGGGGTGATTCTTTTCATGCATCTTTCCGGCTATGCAAGCACTACAAGGACGATCTTTGGAAAAATTAACATCGGTTAGTCCTACCACGTGTCCACCCTTTACAAGAGTTTGTAAATTTCTCATACCGACATGGCCTAGCCGGCGATGCCAAAGCCAACCCTTGTCGGATTTAGCCATTAGACACGTGGCAATTTGAGTGGTCTCTTTCGAGAAATCGACCACATACAAACCGTTCTCACGAAATCCAACAAAGGCTACTTTAAGAGATTTTGTGAAAAGGATGGTCACGTGGTATTTATTAAAGATAACGGTGTAACCGGCATCGCATAATTGACCAACGGAAAGTAGATTATATGAAAGGGATTCAACAAGGAGGACCTTCTCAATTGATAACTCCGGTGTGATCACCACCTTGCCATATCCCAATACCTTAAGTCTTGTATTGTTCCCAATGGTGACATGAGAGAATGAGAGTAATTGTTTCAATAAGCCCTTTACTACTTCTTTGCTTCCGGTCATGTGAGATGAACACCCACTATCAATGAGCCATGAAGATCCACCGGAAGAAAAGCCCTACAATAAATCAAGTCTTTGATTTAGGTACCCATTTTGGAATGGGTCCTCTTTTGTTAGTCACAAGGGTCTTTGGAACCCAAATAGCATAGTGATAATCATCTCCATATGAGGTACCAACATATTTAGCAAAAACATAACCATTTCTAGATTTCATAAGCACATATGAGGGGTTATATTTTCCGGCAAAGTCATTGTGAGTGGCATTGCCCCTTGTGGCTTTACCACCCACAATGGGTTCAACATTCTTCTTGCCCAACTCCCCCTCCTTCACAAAAATAATATCTTTTGAAGGGGAGGTAGGCATCTTCTTCTTGTTTGCCTTCTTGGACTTGGGAGCAAACCCAAGCCCTTCCTTGCTAACCACTCCCTTTTGATTGGTCAAAAGATCATTGAGGTTCTTTTCCCCTTGGATACAAGTGGCTAGACCCTTTTCAAGTTGGGCCTTCAACCTAGTGTTCTCCTCCATGAGAGATGCTTTAAGACATAAAGGGTTAGTAGCACAAGCATTGGCATCTTTATCATTATGAGGAGTGGTGAAGCTAGCATATATAAATTGAGCTTGTAATTTAGCATATGACCCCTTGAGCTTGGTGAGCTCACTTGAGGTCACCTTGTGGGTTTCCCTAAGTTGCTCAAAATTCTCAAGGAGTTTGTTATGACTCTACAAGCTCATCATTTTTAATTTTTAGATCACTAGCAACTTGAATAGAGGTTTCACGGGTTTCTTTTGCCTTGGATAAATCCTTGGCTTGGATCTCCTCAAGTTGCTCCCGGAACACTTGTTCCTCAACAAGTTGCTCTTCTAGCTCACCAATTTTATCGGCATGATCACGTGCATGCCCCTCAAGCTCATAAATCCTATTCTCCTTCTCCTCAAGGAGGTGTTTGGCTTCTCCATATTGGTACATGAGAGCCTCAACCATTTTCTTGGTTGGACCTTGGAGCTTGTTTATAAAGAGGGTAATTGTATCCTCTTTCTCCTCATTTTTCCCTACATCCTCAACACAATCCAAGAGAGATGGTTTAGAGGAGATAGTAATTTTAGGTGGGGAATTCACCTTGGTTTCCTTGGCCATGAGGCACATAGGCTTGGTGTCGTGGTGGGAACACGCAGATGCCTAGGGGTAGGCTTATTCTGGGGCCGAACGGATGCTTGTGGTTTCGGGGAGGGATTGCGCGATGGAGTCGCACACGAAGAACACACGAAGAACACGAAGAACAAGCAAGAACAAGAACAAGAACCGCAAGAACACAAAGCACACACGATGTACCCTGCTTCGGGGCCCTCGTGAGGAGGTAAAACCCCTACTGCAGCACTATCCTACTTGGTGTATTCTCCTCTTTGTATATGATTTGTACATGTGCTCCTCGAGCTGTGAAGATCTAGCAATGGCGAGGAACTCCAGGAAGAAGAAAGCTCCAGTGAGCAAGAGGAAGAAGAGAGAGCCCAGGGGTTGTGTCGCGTCTCTCCCTGGTGCCCTCTCCCTGGTGCTCCTTATAACGTGGAACCCAGGGAACAATGAGTGGAGGAGGAGGCACCACGCACTGTAGCACAGTTGACTCCTTTGTCTTCTAGCACTTGTCTCCGGCATCTCCGGGAGATGCCGTCCTTGCCTTTGTCTTCTAGTTGTTGTCCTGAGAATCTCCACGTCCTCTTCTTATCTTCTCCTGAAGATATTTGTGGAGCCACGGACGGGGATGTCCCGGTTGAGGCAATGATCCAGTTGATGACGACCCGGTTGGAGATGATCCTGTCGAGGGAAGCATGTCACGTCGGTGAAGATGACCCGGGTAGCAATATCCTCGGGTGATGGCCAAGGTGCAGATATTCAGGTCCAGCCGAGTTTACTCTTAACCGGGTCTTGAGCCTAACCGAGTTAACTGCTAACTCGATCCGGTTCGAGATATAAATCACGTCGATCCGCTCAGTGGTGCACGCTGGAAGAAATAAGCAGCCGAGGTGAGGACTTGGTCGGGGCTATCTCGCTCTCTCCGAGATTATCCGTCTCGGCCTGCTCCTGGTAACCGAATGTTGGTCTGCTCATATACTGGAGATACGGCCCACCCGAGGCTAGGGAAGCTGGCGTGCGGAGACAGGGCCTTGGCCCAAACCGAGGTGTCCAGTGCTTGTTCTAGCCGAGGCACACAAACCTCGGTCATATCGATCCGGTGATGCTTCGGTCCAGCTGAGATCCGGACTAGCTGGGAGCAGCGATCGGTTCAACGATTGGCTCTGCTCTACCCTGGGAGAAATAACCAGCTTTGACCAGCATACGGTACAGGCATGCATGCATGCAAGCAAGTCCCAACGTCCCCTAACTCAGGTTAGCAGATGATTCGGTCCAGTGTGTGTTTTTCCTGTCTTTTCCTTTATTCTTTATTGGTGCACTCTTCTTTATTAACACAACAAGACCAGCAACTCTGGGGTACCCGGGATTACATCCCCGACAGTAGTCCCCGAGGCTGCGGGGGACTCGCAGAGTCGCGCGCAGTCTTACAAAAACAAAGTATCACAGAGTTGATGCCAACAACAGCCATCACCAACAAATAATTTCAAGCTGCCCGCATAGGCATGTGTACGCCGGTCGTCTAGCCATGCCCTCCAGGCCAAGTGTGACATCCGGTTGAATGAGCTCACCCGAATCAACAACGAGATGGACAGTTTGCACTGGAAATGTGTTGACTGCATGGGCATGGCCATACATATACGTCTCTGCCGACATTGGGCAATTTTGGCATACTGCCTGCATGGCCACCATTGGCTGTCGGTTGTTAGCCCTCCTGGCCTTTACCGAATTGAGATGCCGCCAGCGTCGGTTAGCCCTCCTGGTTTCTACCGAATTGAGATGCTGCCAACGTCGGTTAGCCCTCCTGGCATTTACCGAACTGAGATGCCGACAGCATCGGTTAGCCCTCCTGGCTTTTACCGAATTGAGATGCCGCAAGCATCGGTTAGCCCTCCTGGCTTTTACCGAATTGAGATGCCGCCAGTGTCGGTTAGCCCTCCTGGCTTTTACCGATTTGAGATGCCGCCAGTGTCGGTTAGCCCTCTTGGCTTTTACCGAATTGAGATGCCGCCAGTGTCGGTTAGCCCTCTTGGCTTTTACCGAATTGAGATGCCGCCAGTGTCGGTTAGCCCTCCTGGCTTTTACCGAATTGAGATGCCGCCAGCGTCGGTTAGCCCTCCTGGCTTTTACCGAATTGAGATGCCGCCAGCGTCGGTTAGCCCTCCTGGCTTTACCGAACTGAGATGCCGCCAGCGTCGGTTAGCCCTCCTGGCATTTACCGAACTGAGATGCCGCCAGTGTCGGTTAGCCCTCCTGGCTTTTACCGAATTGAGATGCCGCCAGCGTCGGTTAGCCCTCCTGGCTTTTACCGAATTGAGATGCCGCCAGCGTCGGTTAGCCCTCCTGGCTTTACCGAACTGAGATGCCGCCAGCGTCGGTTAGCCCTCCTGGCATTTACCGAACTGAGATGCCGCCAGCGTAAGCTGGACCGACATAAACCTGCAAGAATGTATCTCATATGTCTCGTATCTCGGCCCCTCTGGGCATTTCACATGTCTCGGTACCTCGGCCCCCTTGGGCATATCACATATGTCGGTTCTTAGCCACTTCGGGCGTATCACATATCTCGGTATCTCGGCCTCTTTGGGCACATCACACATGTCTCGGTATCTCGGCCTCTTTGGGCATAACTCATATGTCGGTTCTTAGCCACTTCGGGCATATGCCGACATAGATGTCTCCAGCCACTGCTGGTTTGACATAACCATATCTCAGATGCCGGTTTTAGCCATCTTGGGCGTATACCGACATAAATGTCTCCAGCCACTGCTGTACTGACATACAACCTGCAAAAACATATCTCAAAGGTTGCCGCTGGCTAACAAACATAAACAAAGATCTGGTATGCAAATGATGCCATGATACGTTGGCAAACAGAATAAACAACGAAGTGAGATATGGAATGATGTCATGATATTGTGACAAACCGAAATGAACGGCGATTTGTGATGTGGAATGATGCCGTGATACCGTGGCAAACCGAAATAAACGGCGATCTGGAGGATACCGATAATGCCTCGATAACTTGGGTAATTTGAGATAACCAATACAACCATGATACTTCGGATTACCCGGATACCTCGAATTTCCAATGTGATTCGGATTACCAATATGATTCGGATTACCAACAGGATCCAGATTTCCAATGTGATTCGGATTACCAATATGATCCGGATTACCAAATGTGATTCGGATTACCAATATGACCAGATTTCCAAATGTGATTCGGATTACCAATATGACCCAGATTTCCAAATGGGATTCGGATTACCAATATGACCCAGATTTCCAAATGTGATTCGGATTACTGGAATACTCCGAATTTCCAGGATACCTCAGTAACGAATGTTCTTAACAAAACCGATGTCACCTTTCAACGTTAGTCCAACATACATATCATGAAGAATAATTGACGGAAACAACCATTATACTTAACCGAGGCAAACTAGCTATAGCACTTGATAGAAAACGAATCTAACAGCAGATACTATTCACAAAAAACTAGACTCGGTTTCAACCGAGTCCCCGAGTCACTTTTCTTATCTAGGAGGTGGTGTAAAACAGACTGGCTACCCAGTCCCCGGGTCAAGACATCTTGTCCGGGGTAAAACACTTAGACAAAAAGCGAGGGGGCAGTCCCCGAGTACTGTTTGAGACTACGCAGAAGCATAAAGCAGACATATAAACGATACTTACAAGGCCAGGTTGTTGAAGAAGTTGAGGAAGACGCTAATGCCAGTATGAATACCCAGAATAGACTCGGATTTCCAAGATATGATTCGGATTACCGAAACTAGATTCGGATTGCCAGGTTGATTCGGATTCCAGAATATGCCAAAACTTGATTCGGATCCCAGAACATGCCAAAACTTGATTCGGATTACCGAAACTTGCCAAAACTTGATTCGGATTCCAGAACATCTCAGGATTCCAGAACAGCTTGGATTCGCACTGTACCCAACTCGAAAATGAGTCAACATGCGGGGACGATGCCGAAGTCGAGTCCCCGAGTCACTTTTCACACCACGGATCTGTCGACGATGTCAAGCTAGAGCGCGGGGACAATGGTGATGTTGAGTCCCCGCGTTGAGGACGAAGATCCCATCCGAAATTAACCCAACAAGCGCCACTATCAGCCCCACGGTGGGCGCCAACTGTCGTGGTGGGAACACGCAGATGCCTAGGGGTAGGCTTATTCTGGGGCCGAACGGATGCTTGTGGTTTCGGGGAGGGATTGCGCGATGGAGTCGCACACGAAGAACACACGAAGAACACGAAGAACAAGCAAGAACAAGAACAAGAACCGCAAGAACACAAAGCACACACGATGTACCCTGCTTCGGGGCCCTCGTGAGGAGGTAAAACCCCTACTGCAGCACTATCCTACTTGGTGTATTCTCCTCTTTGTATATGATTTGTACATGTGCTCCTCGAGCTGTGAAGATCTAGCAATGGAGAGGAACTCCAGGAAGAAGAAAGCTCCAGTGAGCAAGAGGAAGAAGAGAGAGCCCAGGGGCTGTGTCGCGTCTCTCCCTGGTGCCCTCTCCCTGGTGCTCCTTATAACGTGGAACCCAGGGAACAATGAGTGGAGGAGGAGGCACCACGCACTGTAGCACAGTTGACTCCTTTGTCTTCTAGCACTTGTCTCCGGCATCTCCGGGAGATGCCGTCCTTGCCTTTGTCTTCTAGTTGTTGTCCTGAGAATCTCCACGTCCTCTTCTTATCTTCTCCTGAAGATATTTGTGGAGCCACGGACGGGGATGTCCCGGTTGAGGCAATGATCCAGTTGATGACGACCCGGTTGGAGATGATCCTGTCGAGGGAAGCATGTCACGTCGGTGAAGATGACCCGCGTAGCAATATCCTCGGGTGACGGCCAAGGTGCAGATATTCAGGTCCAGCCGAGTTTACTCTTAACCGGGTCTTGAGCCTAACCGAGTTAACTGCTAACTCGATCCGGTTCGAGATATAAATCACGTCGATCCGCTCAGTGGTGCACGCTGGAAGAAATAAGCAGCCGAGGTGAGGACTTGGTCGGGGCTATCTCGCTCTCTCCGAGATTATCCGTCTCGGCCTGCTCCTGGTAACCGAATGTTGGTCTGCTCATATACTGGAGATACGGCCCACCCGAGGCTAGGGAAGCTGGCGTGCGGAGACAGGGCCTTGGCCCAAACCGAGGTGTCCAGTGCTTGTTCTAGCCGAGGCACACAAACCTCGGTCATATCGATCCGGTGATGCTTCGGTCCAGCTGAGATCCGGACTAGCTGGGAGCAGCGATCGGTTCAACGATTGGCTCTGCTCTACCCTGGGAGAAATAACCAGCGTTGACCAGCATACGGTACAGGCATGCATGCATGCAAGCAAGTCCCAACGTCCCCTAACTCAGGTTAGCAGATGATTCGGTCCAGTGTGTGTTTTTCCTGTCTTTTCCTTTATTCTTTATTGGTGCACTCTTCTTTATTAACACAACAAGACCAGCAACTCTGGGGTACCCGGGATTACATCCCCGACACTTGGGGATCTTGTTGTCATTTGGAGCGGTGAAAAGGGGTGCCAAAGAAGGAGGAAGGTTGCCCATTGCAAGAGCCGCCATCCCCACTTCCTCACTTGTATCATCATCCTCCTCTTCGCCACCGGACTCATACTCTTCTTCATGTGTTGCGGTGACAAGAGCCTTTTGAGGTTCTCTCTTGATGAGGTACTTGATGGGCTTGGTGAAGAACTTCTTCTTCTTTAAGATGAGTTGGACTCCAAAATCTTCTCTTCTCTCATAGGGGCAATCCTTCACAAGGTGATTCTCCTTTCCACAATTAAAGCACATTCTTTTCATTTGTGGGGAGAAGTTGCTTCTAGGGGAGAAGTTGCTCTTGATATTCTTTTTGTTCCAATACTTGGTGGCAGCAAGAGCAAGCACCTCATTGAGTTCTCCCACAAAATCTTCTTCATGATGACCACTTGTGCTTTCTTCATATCTTGGATGTTCTTCCACATGAGCCTTCAAGGCAAGGTTCTTTGTGCCACGAATTTGGTTGATGGAAGACTTGGAAGTGGCCTTCAAGGTATCATAAGTGACGAATTGTGCCAATATGTCATTGGGAGACATTGTTTTGTAATCCGCTCTCGTATGGAGATTCATCACCATATTTTCATTGTATGGAACAATGGTCTTGAGAAACTTGGCTTTTACCCATTCATCATCCATATATTTCTTTCCATTTTCCCTACATGCCACAACAAGCTTGGTGAGTCTTCGGAAGAGATCCGATGGTGTCTCTTCTTCTAGCATGATGAAGTTGTCCACTTGATGTTGAAGGATGGCGTCGTTGGAGCGTTGAAGGCCCTCATTTCCTTCATATACCGATGCGAGAAAATCCCAAGAATCCTTGGTGGTTTTGAGATTCCGCACTTGATCTTCATCATGGGCGGTCATGGCACTCTCAAGGATGTACTTGGCGTTTCCATCAAGTTGTTCATCAATCTCTTCTTGCCTTGTCAAGTTGGAGGGATCAACCGAAGTATAACCATTTAGAACCACCCTCCAAAGATGCACCGATGAGCTGCGAAAATAAGACTCCATAGATTTCTTCCAAGTGAAATAACGAGTATTATCAAGCTTAGGAGGTGGCCTACTTAGGTTGGTTATATGAGGTTGAGTGAGTGGAACTTGAGTGAGATATTAAGTAGGTGGAGCAAAGTTATGAGGAGGCTTCTCACCAGTTTTAGGTTGATCTTTGTTATCCTTAACAACCAAGGCCTCAACGTTAGAAACACCGGTTGATGAGGAGGCATTTTGATTATTAATGACCCGAGTAAACACCTCGTCCACCATTTTGCCTTTCATGAACCCAAAGAGTTCAATCATGGCTTTCATGGTGACCGGGGCATTATCATCGGGAGGGGTTATCCCCGCTTCACTTAGTTCTTTCTCAAGTTGTTCTTTATCATTTTTCTCTTGTTGTTCCCTAGAAAGTTTTAACTCCTCGTCGCTAGTCATCCTCCTCTTTAGGCTGTTAAGCCCTTAATAAAGAGACCTTGCTCTGATACCAATTGAAAGGATCGAGTAGGTTGACTAGAGGGGGGGGGGGGGTGAATAGGCAACTACAAATTTTCTTTTTCTTTTAATACAAATTTGGGAATTGCTCAAATATAAGTTCTCTAGATATGCAACTAGGTGAACAATCCTATATGATGAGCAATAAACAAGCTAGCAAGATATTCTACACAAGATAAGCTAGCAATACAAGTAAAGGAAGGTAAAGAGATAACCACACGGTGACGCGGAGATGTTCTACCAAAGTTCACTTCCCAGTGGAAGCTACGTCTCTGTTGGAGCGGTGCGGAGTCACAAAGTGAACTCCGAATAGCCTTGATATGGCACACCGTATCTCCCTCGTGTTATCCTCCGATGAGGAGTTCCACGAGCCACTATATGATGCCCTCAAGGTCGGCAACAAACCTTTACAAGGATGAGGCACACTCCACAACCGAATTGGAGGCTCTCACCAAATTCCCGCGGCTCCCAAAGCCACAAGAATCACAAGGCCGGGGCACGACTCCACAACTCAATTGGAGGCTCCCGGCTAGTCCCCGCGGCTCCCAAAGCCACAAGAACGACCAACGACCGTCTAGGGTTCCAAAAAACCCAAGAGTAACAAGTTCCTCAAAGGAATGGATGGGGAAATCAAATCTCTTTGGTGGAAGTGTAGATCTAGGTCAACTCTCCCAAGTCCTAGAAGGACAAGGTGTTTGAGTGGGTAGGGAGAGAGATCTACGAGTTTCAAGCTTTCAACAATTGTGGGTAAGATATTTCTGGTCGTGGTGCCTCACTTGGAGAAGAAGAGGCGACTTAAATAGGTCCACTGAAAAACTAGCCGTTTATTGCACAGATTCGTGCAATCCGGATTTGGTTCGGAATTAATCCGGAATTCCGGTTGATTCGGAATAATCCGGATGTAAACCAACTCGAATCCGGACTGAGTGCAGTACCGAAAACTCAGCTCGGAATGAGTTCGGAATCCATCCGGAATATTCCGAGTCGGTCGGAATTCCGTACCAAATCCGGTTCATCCGGATTTCGTCCAGTTTGGCTTGTTTTTCAGCAAATCTATTTCTGACAAATTGCACCACGGTTGTAGGAAGGCTGTGGGGTGCAAATATGGTTTGTGAGCATGATTAAAGATTTCCCCAAGCTTTCCAAAGAGTAACCCCTCTTGATAGTACGGCAACCCTACGACTCAATAAATTAAATCTTCGGGCCACCGACTTCGATCTTTTTCTCCTTTTTGAGGGGTCAACATGGCCATGTGCTTTTCATCAATTGTACCTGTAGTACTTTAGCACACGGTAAGACCATCACTTATGTTGTTAACAAACACACAAAACTAGATTAGGAGACGCATGTCCTTTCAGAGACAACCCATGATTTTATTTCTGCAATTTTTCTTTTCTTTTTGAGTCAAGGAGTTGTTTACTTCTGTAACAATTCCTTTGTATCTTTATTTTATCGCATTGTTGTGCCAAGTGGAGCCTCTAATAGGAAGATGATGCCAGATTTGGATTTCTGCGCAGGAACAGATTTCTGCTGTTCACCGTTTTACTTATGTAAAATCACTGGAAAATTATTTAAATCTGCAAAAAAAATTGCGTGATCCTCAGATATGTACGCATCTTTCGTTAGTTTTGAGTTTTTCGATCTGAGCAACGTAAGTGCCTCGAAAAAATTCGTCTTTATAGACTGTTCTGTTTAGACAGATTCTGTCTTTTATTTTTCGCATTCTCTCTTTTACTAGTGTTGAGTGGAATTCTTTTTTAGGGTGAAGAGCTTCACATAACATCAGTGGCAGTAGTTAATGTTAAAAGTAACGGTCATGTTTGTGTCCTTATAGAACATGTGAGTTTTTGATTGTGCACTAACCTTCTAATGAGAATTACTCTGAGTTTGGTGTGGTGGAAGTTTTCAACGGTCAAGAGAGAAGGATGATATAATGTGATCAAGAAGAGTGAAGAGCTTAAGCTTGGGGATGCTCCCATGGATCACCCCAGCATATTTCAAGAAGATTCAAGCGTCTAAGCTTGGGGATGTCTTGGGCATCCCATTCTTCATCAGCAACTTATCAGGTCATCTCTAGTGAAACTATATTTTAATTCTTTCACATCATATGTGCTTTACTTGGAGCGTCTGTGTGCTTTTATTTTCAGTATTTTATTTTTATTTTGGTCAACTTGATTGGACCCTAGCATTCTTGATTGGGAGAGAGACACGCTCCGCTTTTTCATATGAATACTCCTATTCTTCACTTATACTTGTTGAGTATTCTTATCTAGCTATTGTTATGATTTTAGCTCCTGTTTTGCATGCATCTCTTATTCAGAGCTGTTAGTTCTTTCAAAGAAAGTACTCTCTGGCGTCACTTATAATTGTTTGGAGAGTTTATGTTGAAATAAGTTGATTGGTGTTTGGTTGGAACAGAAAATGTTGCATGTGGTAGATGGTATAATGGAAAAAGCTTACATATTCTTGTAGATCACTGTATTGGATAATTTGATACTTGTCAATTGTTTTGAGTTATCAAGTAGTTCATGGTTAAGCTTTTGTATCATGTAGTTAAAACCTATTAATGAAGAACTACCGTAAAGCTCGTTGAAATTTGGTTTGCATGATTGGTATCTCTAAGGTCTAGATATTTTCTAGTAAAAGGGTTTGGTTAACAAGGAAGACAATGTAGAGTCTTATAATGCTTGCAATATGTTTTCATATAAGTCTTGCTGTGTCGGTTGATATCACGTGTTTGCTTCAAATAACCTTGCTAGCCTAAACTCTGTACTGAGAGGGAATGCTTCTCGTGCATCCAAAACCGTGAGGCAAAATCCATGCCATTTGTGTCCACCATAACTACCTATATGTGGTATTTCCTTGCCACTCCAAGTAAATTTTTCATGTGCTACCTTTAAACTATTCAAAAATTATTACTCCTATTTTGTGTCAATGTTTACCAAGCTCATGAGGACGGGGCGGATGTCTTTATGTCAACTGTCAAATAGACTTTACCACCAGACTAGCGGCATATACATCCGCTTATCCATTAATTTTGCAAAAAGAGCTGGCAAATGGGGTGCCCAGTCCCAATTAATTACAACTTTAACCGCTTAATTCTCTTCACATTTTTGCCCTGATTTATCAGTCAAGTAATGACGAACAGTGAAATATCTGCATGTGTAAACAAAAGAGAAGAGGGATGATCTGCCTTGCTGGTAGAAATAACGTCCTTCATGAGAGCCGCTCTTAAAAGTCTGGTTGGCAGGGGTCATATTGTACTTTCCATTTTCTGATTCGTTGATAATTAACAAACACCTCCCAAAACTTATTTTTACTGTCTATATGATTTCAAAAACTTAAAAAGCTCTAGCACATGATTTAATCCCTGCTTCCCTCTGCGAAGGGCCTTTCTTTTACTTTTATGTTGAGTCAGTTTTCCTACTTCTTTCTATCTCAGAAGCAAACACTAGTGTCAACTTTGGTGCAACAATTTTTATATGCTTGTATATTGCGCTTATTATATTGCTTTGTGTTGACAAATATCCATGAGATATATATGTTGAAAGTTGAAAGCAATTGCTGAAGCTTAAATCTTCCTTTGTGTTGGTTAAATACCTTTTACTTAGAATCTATTGCTTTATGAGTTAACTCTTATGCAAAACTCTTTGATGCTTGTCTCGAAAGTACTATTCATGAAAAGTTTTTGCTTATATGAAAAGTTTTTTCTCTTATAGGAACAATGGACATGGGTTCTTGGGTTCACTTAATACTCTCTCTCTCATCTACAGTGATTATCATGTTATAGATAAAGTACACACAATTGTCATGTTTTAATGGTAGCTTTTAATGACGGCTATATGTCCTAAAACACATAGTTGAAAGCAATACTCATTTGTGTGCTATGTCACCCCCGCAAGGCTAGCATGGCTGCTGTCACTCCCACATCATACTCTTTCTTTTTACCCCAGATAAAGGATGTTGGGCTGTATTTCGCATGTCACTCAATACATATGCCGTGTCACATCGGCCATCCCGTACCTACATACATCATACTTCATAATGGACAATATTCTAAACACTAGTGCAATGATTCATACTTCGTGTGCATGACCACATCTCTCTCATCTATCAACACTTGGTGGTGTCAATCACCTCATGACAAGGATAAACAAGGCATTATGCATAAATCAAACCATCACATGCATCATAGAATATCTCCAAAGTATGACAAATCATAAAAGCTCCAACACAACGGTAAATGTATAACAAATCATCTCATACCACAATATCCACCATAGGAATTACATAGATGACCATAATCATGTTCAGCAGCTCATACGGTACTAATTAGTGAAGCTCAAAGAGAGGAGAGATACATAAGTTACCACCACAAACCCAAGTCCAGGGGGTGGACTACTCCCCCTTCATCATGGAGACGGTGGAGAAGTCGTTGGAGAAGATGGAGACCACCCCGGCAGCGCCTCGCCGGAGTTTTCCCCCTCCAATCTACAGCTTCAGGTCTCTGTTTCGGCGGCGCTCTCCTTCGCGAAAGCCCTGGGGGTCTATATATAGTCGTTTTTAGGTCAAGACGAAGCTACGGGAAGAAGGATCGACAACAGCGGAGGCCCGAGGGCCAATTTGGTGGGTCCCACGCGGTCAGGGAATCTGGCCGCGTGGGCCCACCCCTTTCAGCCTTCTGGTCTCCGTTTCTTCGCTTCCTTTGCGCCTACGTTTCGTTCCTTCCAAAAAAGTGATCCCCGTAAAATTTCAGGTCATTTGGACGTCGTTTGGTCGCCTGAAACGTAAAAATATAGAAAAAGGGGTTTTCTGACAGTGCAGGGTTAATTCCAGAAAAATGGGGACATTGTTAATTATCCCGAAAACTTAATATAAATCATGAATATAACCCTTATATGATGCAAATAACATGGAATAACATGTAATAAAATGTAAAGTTCATGTATGCATTTTACATGCATCAACATCCCCAAGCTTAACCCATGCTCGTCCCGAGTATGAAGGTGATAAAACTAACATGGACTTTGCATTTTAATACTATCAATAGATATCAAAGGTGATTACTATTGCTACATAGAGTCAAATGATTCATTCTTCAAAGGAATAACAATAAGCAAGATAAATTATGAAGTGATATCAAATACTCAATGTAAAGATGTCCAATGATAAATTCACAAAGTGTAACATAGAAGAAAGTACTATGGACCAAATGTATGCATAATGAAAAGTAAAAACATCCTATGGTGGTCATAGAGTACTTCTTATGAAAACTGAATATAAAAGGTGGACACTTTGGATAGATAAATAAGTAGAGGTAAAGCATGAATAAGTTTCATCTAACTTCCAAACACTTCTACTTAAGTTAATGCTTGCAATGTGGTAGTCATTGTTGTGGAGCTCTCATTACCCCTATCATAGCATCTTGAATGATTAATGTTTAAAGTGAAAGCAAATATGAGTGGTGTGCTTGACAATGTATTGGTTGAATGTCTCATGTCCCTTGAATACAAGTACCTACACCATGTGTTACTCACTTTGGTCCACAAAGTAAATTCAAATAAAGGTCATTGCAAGTAATAATAGTGTCATCAAGAACTGCACTGGGGTACATCTTGTCCCATGACATGAACAAGCCCATGTCAAAACAACAAGACAAACAGACAATGAACAATCTCAGCACTCTTTTATTTACTATGGGTATAGCTTTTTATTATGAGGTGCATCACTGAATGAACATTATGGTTATGCTGTAAATTTCCACCATGAATGATGCATGGCTTAGATTAGCGGCCCAGGCATTTCTCTAACCATTTATACCAACTCTTTGAACTTACTAAGTATCCACATTCATTTCACCCATGATAGGCATCCATAAACAAAAGTACATGACATCAACTAAATATAAATAAGTGCAATGTTGAAAGCTTGCCATATGACAGCACATATGGGCTAACTCTCAACCAAAACTATTGTCAAGCCCACAACTTCATAATTTTAATCACAATGGTTCATGCTTATTAAATGCAATAAAAGTAAATTGTGCATCAAGTTCGTGAGAGCTTTTAACCAATTTTTCCCATGACAATCAATAACATAAGCATTTAAATTCAGAAATGTAGATAACACAATATAACATGATAAATATACTTGGAATAGCATAAAGCTAATAGGTAGATATGGTGGACTCACTGGAAAAACTTTGGTTGAAGGTGTTGGGAAACAAGCTTTTTACTTGTTGTAATTTTTGGGCTAGCAATAGGGAGAAAGTTGACCATCTAAATGTATGCATAAGTGTCCATAGAACTAATCAATCCATGTTAAACCAAGTAAAGTTAAAATTCAACATCTAAACATGGTAAAAGATAGCTCTTGACAACACACTTGCAAATTAATATTCATTCAAAGCACATGAATTATGCAACTATATGTATCTTTTAAAATCAACTCAAACATCCCTATCACAATATATTTAATAGCATCCAACATAATTCAACCCAAACTTCCAGTAGCTCTCTCATATATAAATGATAGTGGTGGTCTTATTTAACAAACCGAAATAACAAAAGCAAAAAACAGACGCTCCAAGTTTATACGATAAAGTGCTTTGATCGAAAAACAGAAGTTAGACGTGTGCAAACCGAGAGTGTGTTCGTTTAGTGGGGTTGTCTTGACATCCCCAAGCTTATGGTCTTCACCATCCTTGGATAGCTCTTGGTGCAGCTCCTCTAATCCCTGTTGAAAAAACTCAAAACACCGTTTCTCCCATTTCTTTTCTGTGGGGTGATATTAGTAGTGATAAACAAATAGGTTCCTTGCTGCATAAAATCCTTAGCCAAAAATTCATATGAATGTACAGAGAGTATATAATATTGTATGCCTACTCATAAACTCAATTGAATCAAAAAGATTCAAGCAAAAAGCTCAAAGAATGCATCAAACAATATCAAGACAAAATCTGTCCAGAAAAACAGCAGCAGAAAAACGCATTTTTCAACCCTACTTAAACTCGTCAGAAAAATCTGCAAACAATCTCGTATACAGAGGATGAAAAGCTGAAGCTACGGTTCAAATTACAGCTCAATCGGAGTTACAGATAAAAAATAAAAATCAAACCGTGCACAGATTCGTGCAGGAATAATATCTCCGAACGCTATAAGCAACTTCTTCATACCAAAATGAGTAAAACTTGGCACTTTATTAAAAATTCCAGAATCTAACTAAACACTAAGTCTCTTGTTACAGCAAGAGGACACAAAGAAAATCAAAAGTAAAAACAACCGGGTTGCCTCCCGTAAAGCGCTTTCTTTATAGCCATATAGCTAGGCTTCTTACTTGATGTTCATGAAGGTTGACGTTCATGAGGGAACTTATACTTTGATGTGTCCCTCTTCCTTGGAAAGTGTTCATGCATAATACCAGGATCCCATGGTGTTCTCAAACCAATCAAAATAGTAGTCAAGTTGAACCCTAGTTGAGAGAAAAACAAAACACAAAAGTAATAACAACGAAGTCTAACTTTCTTTCTATGCATTGGCATTTTTGTATATGAATAAATCACCATAAATAGAAGTTTCCCAATGCATATTAACAATTTTTACTTGCAGCATATGATTATTAGCATAAAGAGGGTTTTTATCGCCTCCTCTTTCATAATAGTTGCAAGTAGTAGAAATAAATTCAACCATATAACCACAAGAATCATTCAACTTAGATAATTTAGGCACATAAAGAGGATTATTAGATTTATTATGGAATTCATTAGCATGCTTCCCTCTTTCAAAATAGTTAATAAGATCAATATTAAATTTAATATCATGGTTGCAACAAAGATTTGGAACTAAAGGTAATTGCAAACCACATAAATATTTCTCAACATAAGCAAATTTCTCCTCTATGGTGTAATTAGGAGAATTTAAGAACAAAGTAGGACTCTCATGAGTAAGAGTACCATCACAAACAGCAAGTATATAATTTTTATCCTCACATAATTTAGTAACAACTAAACATTCTGGTTTATCAATAAGCATAGGACCATCATCTAAAGCATTATCATATAGCATATCTAAACCATACTCCTCATCATTTTTAAAATTATTATCAATAATGTTCTCATTAGGCATAGGTTGATAGTCCTCCTCATCATCAGAATCATAAAAGCAAAGTTTATCATCAACAAAATCTTGAGTGTTACTATCATTTGTTGAAGGTGAAGTTGGGAGATCCAACTCTTCATTCTCTAGTTGTTCATCATTTTCATCATCCTCTTGGGTTGCACGGGCATCCCCAAGCTTAAGCTTTTATCCTCCTCTTCCTGCAAAATATTAGTACTTTCCATGGAAGCAAGAATTCTTTCTTTAACATAAACATTATCACTAAATTCCTTTTTGCAAAGTTGGAGAAGAATAGAAATGTGTCCTTTCATTACACGAGCTTCATGACTAGTTGCAACAAATTTATCAATAAGAAAGTCTATCTCATGAGCTGCAACATAAGCAATATATTTCTCAACTTGTTTTATATCATGGCATGCAAATTTACACTCTTGATAAGAAGCAATAATAGGATCACTATTATACTTACATTGATAGAGAGAGTGTTTATAGTCTTTTCTAAAGCAGCAAGTTATATAATGTAATTCACAAAACTCAGTGGCCATATCATTAAGATGTTCAAGCAATTCAAGAATTCTATTTCCTTCTTTGGTTGATCGATATTCATAGTAAGCTCCCATAGTTTTGACATAACCTTTCTCCATTTTTTTTGGGTTTTTGATATATAAACTGAAAGTAAAACTAATGAGAAACTCACAACCAAACAAGTTTAAAGGAACCTCCCCAAGCTTAGATGATTGCAAGATATAAAACAAAAATAAATCTAAAGTCTAGTGCACACAAGAATAGAAACTTAAGCGCTACGCTCCCCGGCAACGGCGCTAGAAAAGTACTTGATAACCCCCAGGAGCAGGGGATCACTGTAGCACCTCTCAATGTGGAAGTAAGGTATCGATCCGCAGGAGCAAGAAGGAAAAGTTATCTATTCCCTACAACTAAAGTGTCACAAGTTTTAGTTGATTATGCACTAAACAAGTTTAAAGAACAAGGTGGTTGATTTAATGGATGGAAGTTTGATGTAACAAAACAAGAATGTAAAAGTGTCCCAATCCTCTTCAATGCAAGAGGACAAGACAAAGGTTTTCTCTTATAGGAATAATGGACATGGGTTCATGGGTTCACTTAATACTCTCTCTCTCTCATCTACGGTGATTATCATTGATGGAGGGATAATAACCCGGTAGACCCATGCAGAGGGAAACGAGACCCGCCAGGAAGGAGGCCCGGTCAGGGCAGTTAGCCCTCAGCACGGGCCGGGTTATGTTTCTGGGCCGGCATCTTGGCGGTGACCCGGTTAAGGAAGGCGATATTCTAGAAGGTACAAGAGGCGGTTCCAGAGGCGGTTCAAGACTTGGAATACACGAAGAGCAAAGGAGCTAAAGGTAGGACTTGGAGTTCGGGTAGAACCCGGCTCTACTGTGTACGCGGTCAGAGGGCCCGGTATCTATATAAACTGGCCCCTGAGCCATAGCTAGCAAGTCTCTGATAACCCCCAAGCTTTAGGCGAGAGAACCATCGAGAGAGATACATAAGCTTTGTAACCTAGATCGAGATCCGGCTCTGTTGTCGTAGCCGGGTTATCGAGATCGAGACCAAGATTAATAATAAGATAGCAGGAAGTAGGTCTTTATCTCCAATGGAGAGGCCGAACCTGGGTAAACCTGTGTCCCCTGC
This sequence comes from Poa pratensis, assembly GCA_947311845.1. Lineage (NCBI taxonomy): Eukaryota > Viridiplantae > Streptophyta > Magnoliopsida > Poales > Poaceae > Poa > Poa pratensis. Next base: position 38,012,519 of record CAMZMU010000086.1, on the reverse strand, counting down.
AATGCTAAACAATCTCCCAGACGCCAGAGTCGCCTTGCCCAAAAATTCAAGCTACCCCAAAGTAGCATCTGCCGTGTTATCTACCCCACGACAGTTGGCGCCGTCTGTGGGAATCGCGGCCAAAGGTGTCACCATCATGGGAGAAGCAAGGAGAGGGGTCGAAAACTTTGTTTTTGGCCAGATCACAGTCAATGAGCAAGGAGAATCCATCGTCGATGATTTTGGCTGGGGGCCGGAATCTGATCTGCTTGAATCAGGTGATGTTATTCCAATTGGCAAATTTAATGTTTTTGTGGGCATGATTACAACTAGATCTGCTAGTGATGGAGATTATGAATCTGTGTCAGGAGCCGCCACAATTGTTCAATCTGATGGAGAGGAATCAGTTGGCACAGCTGAAGTTGAGAAGGTCCTGAACACGCTGGAGGAACGGCTGGATGACCCGGCAGAAATCCCGGGTGACGCGGTGGAACAAGCCGGGTCGGAATCAATCTTGCCCCTGTTCGAAGGCCGGTTTGGGTATGATGCAGAAGAAGAAGATGATGAGGAACAAGAATCAAGTCCAAGCCCGGTTCGTAGGGTAGCGGTGTACACCGCGCCTTCGTCCAGCATGCAACCATCACCATCAGCTGCTGTTCCACCGGCCTTTACCCCGGGTCAACAGCAGCTGCCCCCAATTCTGGAGTTGGCAGAACAGAGAGTTGATGGAGAGCCGGCTTCGGTCTCAGAGGAAAGCGAGGGTACGGCAGATACAGAAACAGTTTTGGGTTCCTGCATAACCGGGCCCAGGAGAGGAAAGAAGTAACACAGCAGCTGCCCCGGCCTTGTTTAACAATGGCCTGGTCTTAGATCCATCAGCACTTACAAGGTTGGTTACTCCAGAAAACGCAGCAGTTAGAGCAATGGAATTGGATACAGCACGCCGAGCGTTGGAGCAGATGCGCAGGGACGCTGAGGCAGAGAGGCAAGAAATAGAAGCAAGAAAGAGGCAAATAGAGGATGAGGAAAACGTCTCAATGAGATACCAGGGCGCACCGGAGGAGGCACCAGAGCCGGCTGGCCCCGGAGAAAACGCTATAAACCCAGCAGTATTGTTTAGGACCCCAGAAGATCAACCAGTTGGTGTCACCCAGGTGGCTCCAGTTGTAAGGGCAGATGTAGAACCAGATAGAGGAACAGGAGCAGCTGGGGTTGCAGCGGCAACGGCGCCGGGTCTTCTCGCTGGGGTAGCCAGGGGAAATCCGGGTCTGCCGCCCAGAACACCAAGGTTTCACACGCCGGCGGGTCACTATTCAAATCCGGCGGATAACGTGTATGCAGCAACTTTGGCGCTTGATCGTATTCCATTGGGAGACACGCCAGCGGAGATTGAAGCCCGGCGCGCCATTGACATGTTACGCACTGCAGTTGTCCAGCAAACTCAGTATTCAAGGGAGAAAAGTGCATTGCATTCCACAACGTATCGTAGCAAGAGTCGCAATGGAGGTAACCCGCCATTGGCCGGGCCGTAGCGGCACAGCAGCAAAACCCGCCCCAGCAAAATCTAAATCAAAACAATCAGCAGCATCAACCCGCCCCAGCAATTTCCATAGCTCAGCAGATAGTCAATAGATCACGCGCGGGGAGAAGTGCAGGCAATGCAAACCCGGTAGTGCCTGCAGCAGGAGTACCACAAGGAGGACCGGGTCCTGCACCAGCCGCGTCTGCAAGCTCACCCGGTAATATCAATATTTCGGCAAGTTCTTCTAGTTTAGCCGGGCCAAAATGTCTTTCAGATTCCATTAGAGCAGAGCCTTTCCCTGAGAAGTTCAAGGAGCCAAGCAAGATATCCAATTATGAGCCCAGCATGGACCCGGCCAGCTGGTTGAGCAGTTATGAGATGGCAATGTGTATACGCAATGCCACAGAGAATGTTTGTGCCAAGTACATGTATTTGATGATGAGCGATGGAGCAGCGAAGTTGTGGTTTAAAAATCTACCAGAGAAGTCCATTAATTCTTGGGACGAGTTGAAGGCGGTTTTCACCAAGCACTTTCAGGGTACGTGCAAGCGTTTGTTTTCCATTGAGGATCTTGATCGTTGTATACAGAAAAAAGGCGAGTCAGCACGTCATTGGATGGGCCGGGTTACGGAGATCCTGCACTCTTCATCTGGTATTGAGCCCAAGGATGCAATTTCATCAATGGAGAAAACTTGTAAGTATGCACCACTTGTCCAGAAGCTGGGTCGCATGAAGGAAGGGCACCGGGTTAAGCCGGTCACCATGGCAGAGTTGATGGATGCTTGCAATAGGCATGCAGCCACTGACAAGACTCAGGATGAGCCTGAGGAGGAGAAGGGGAAAGGCGCGGCAAATAATGGTGGAAGGAACAATAACAATAACAACAGAATCAGCATAAGCGAGGTCATAATGATGGAAGTTCAGAGTTAGTAGCAAACACCAATACCGGGTTTCAGAGGCAAAGGATGGACGGGAACTACCAGGAAAACAGAGGTTATCAGGAAAATAGAGGTTACCAGGACAACAGGGGTTATCAGGGGAACAGTGGAAATCACAATAGTGGAGGTAGTTACCAGGGAACACGCCCAATGAGTACTGAGGAAGCTTTTAGGATGCCGTGTCCTCGCCATAGCAAGATGGGCAGACCATCCAATCATTCATTGGCACAGTGTGTGGATTTGAATAGGTGGAAAAATAATGAGGTGCAGAGAGCTCTGCAGGGAGCAAACAGAAGTGGAGGACCCGGCCAGGGTGGTAACCCGGCTGCGGGGCCTCTAACAGGAGCAAATGCGGTACCCACTGGAAACCCGGGTCAGGGTCAGAACCAGAATATGAGTAACCAAGGAGGATTTTCACAGCAGCCAAGGCAACTTGGTCAGTATCACATTTATACCAGTGGCACAACAAAAAGAGAGAGAAAGATAGTCAAAAGGGCGGTTAATACAGTGGCAGCTGGAATTCCAAGGTATTTGAGGTGGTCAGAGCATGCAATTACTTGGAGCAGAGCAGATCATCCGAGGTGGTGGAGCACCCGGGCCTGCTTGCGCTAGTTGTTGCTCCTCAAGTTCATGGCTTCGAGTTGAAAAAGGTTTTGATGGACGGTGGCAGTAGCATCAATATTTTGTACTGGGACACGTTGTGCGCATGGGTTGAAGGAGTCACAGTTGCAGAAAACGTCAACAATTTTTCATGGTATAGTTCCGGGAAATCAGCCACACCAGAGGGTAAAATTTCATTGGAGGTAGCTTTTGGCGAGTCTATCCATAACTTCAGATCAGAGTGGCTCACGTTTGAGGTGGTAAAGTTTCCAAGTCCATATCATGCATTGTTGGGAAGGCCGGCTTATGCCAAGTTCATGGCAAGGCCGTGTTATGTGTATCTCCAGTTGAAAATGCCGGGTCCCAATGGGATCATCACTGTTCATGGTAACAGGGAAATAGCAGCAGAGTGTGATGAAGGGGATGCAGCCCTGGCAGAACAAACGTGTGCAAGAGAGGAGTTGAAAGCTTACAGATCAAATGTTGACCCACAGGATAACACGGCGCTCAAGAAGCCAATGACAGAAGATGATAGGGCAAAGTTTAAAGCAGCAAAGGACACAAAGATGGTGGATTTTGTGCCTGGGGATTCCTCCAAGCAGTTCGCCATAGGGACAAACTTAACTGACAAATAGGAAAGCGCGCTCATCGAGTTCATCCGTGAGAATCGGGATGTTTTTGCGTGGACACCTAGTGACATGCCAGGCATTCCAACTGAACTCGCTGAGCACCGTTTACATGTTGATCCCAAGGCTAGGCCGGTAAAACAAGGTTTGAGAAAAATGAATGCAGAAAGGAGAAAAGCAATTGGAGAGGAGATAGCCCGGCTTTGGAGGCCGGCTTTATCATGGAAGTGTTTCATCCAGAGTGGTTAGCTAACCCGGTTTTGGTTCTGAAAAAGAATAATGAGTGGAGGATGTGCATTGATTTCACGAGCTTGAACAAGCATTGTCCCAAGGATCCGTTCGCACTGCCGCGCATTGATCAAATTGTGGATGCGTTGCAGGTAGCGAGCTCTTGTGTTTTCTGGATGCGTATTCAGGTTATCATCAGATCAAACTTAACAAGGAAGATTGGGAGAAGACGTCGTTTATCACCCCCTTTGGTGCTTTTTGTTACAAGACCATGACTTTTGGGTTGAAGAACGCAGGAGCAACTTATCAGAGGTGTATCCAGAATTGTTTTCATGATCAGATTGGGCGCAATGTGCACGCTTATGTTGATGATGTGGTGATCAAGTCAGAAAAAGCCGGGTCATTTATTAATGACCTTGCAGAGACATTCAAGAATCTGAGAGAGTACAAGATGAAGCTTAATCCTACGAAGTGTGTGTTTGGGGTTCCAGCGGGCAAGTTACTTGGTTTCATTGTGTCAGAGCGTGGAATTGAGGCAAACCCGGAAAAAATTCGTGCAATCCAGAGTTTGAAAAGGCCAGAGGAGTTGGCTGATGTTCAGAAGCTGACAGGCTGTGTGGCTGCGTTGAGCCGGTTTATTTCCCGGCTTGGAGAAAAAGCTATTCCGTTGTATAAGCTGTTGAAGAAGACAGATAACTTTGTGTGGAATCAAGAGGCAGATGAGGCCTTTGAGGCCTTGAAGAAGCAGTTGTCAAAGCGCCAGTTTTAGCGGCGCCGGGTCCCAAGGAACCCATGCTTTTGTATGTTGCAGCCGGGCCTCAAGCTGTGAGTGCCGTGGTGGTGGTTGAGCGAAAAGAGGAAGGAAAAGAGAACCCGGTACAAAGGCCGGTCTATTATGTCAGCGAGGTCCTATCAGAAGCAAAGCAGAGATACCCACATTGGCAGAAGCTAGTGTTTGGTGTTTTCATGGCTAGTAGAAAGTTGAAGCCGTATTTTCAGGAGCATCCAATTACGGTGGTCAGTTCTATTCCCTTAGCAGATATCATCAGAAACTCCGAAGCTACAGGAAGAATTGCCAAGTGGGCAATTGAAATGGGGGATTATCACATTGATATGTGCCTCGCACAGCTATCAAGTCTCAGGCGTTGGCAGATTTTCTTAATGATTGGACACAGTTGAATGCACCACCTCTCACCCCGAGCTCAAATCTTGGGTTATGCATTTTGACGGGTCTAAACAAGAGCAAGGTTCAGGAGCTGGAGTGGTGTTAACTTCTCCCAAAGGTGACAAGTTGAGTTATGTTTTGCAAATTCATTTGATTGTACCAATAATGTGGCAGAGTATGAGGCCTTGTTGCATGGTTTGCGTATGGCAAAGGAGATGAACATCAAGCGTATTAAGTGCTATGGGGATTCAGATCTTGTGGCGCAGCAAGTTTCAGGAACTTGGGACAGAAAAGATGCAACTATGGCGGCTTACAGGCGAGAGGTGGATAGAGTAGCTGGGTTCTTCTCAGGCTATCAAGTGGATCACATTGACCGCAGGAAAAACGATGCTGCAGATGCTTTGTCAAGACTCGGCTCACGCAGAGAGCCGGTTCCACCTAACGTTTTCTTGGACGAGCTATGGGCTCCATCAGTCAAGTCCCAGGATGAGGAAGAGTTGGCAGACCCGGATTCGCAGCTGGTGGCTGTAACCCGGGAAATTCCGAGTGGACAGAACCGTATCTTGCATATCTTTTGAGAGGGGTGTTGCCCCAGCAGGAAGTCATAGCCCGGCAGATCGTGCGCCGGTGCAAGGCCTATGTGGTCATAGATGGTGAGTTATATAAGAGAAGTGTTTCAGGGGTATATCAGAGATGTGTGTCTGGAAAGGAGGGCCGGCAAATTCTGAAGGAAATTCACGAGGGAGATTGTGGTCATCATGCTTCAACTAGGTCCTTGGTTGCAAAAGCTTTCAGGCACGGTTTCTTTTGGCTCACAGCCCAGGCAGATGCAGAGCGCTTGGTGAATAGATGTGATGGATGTCAAAGGTATGCAAGACAGATTCATGTGCCGGCTCAGGAGTTGAGAACAATACCTTTGACTTGGCCCTTTGCAGTTTGGGGGCTTGATATGGTGGGTCCTTTCAGCATGTCTCCTTGTAAGAAAACCCACCTCCTCGTTGCCATTGACAAGTTTACCAAGTGGGTTGAGGTCATGCCTGTTACAAATTGTGAGGCGGCAACAGCAGTGAAGTTTCTGAAGCAGATCATACACAGGTTTGGGTATCCCCATAGTATTATCACAGACAATGGTACTAATATGTCCTTGGGAGAGATGGCAAAGTTTTGTGGAAACAATGGTATACGTTTGGATGTTGCTTCTGTGGCTCATCCTCAGGCCAATGGGCAAGTTGAACGAGCTAACCAGGAGTTACTCAGAGGATTGAAACCACGTCTCCGGGTCCCGTGTCTCAGAGCCGCCGGAGCGTGGGTGGAGGAATTGCCATCAGTTGTTTGGGGAATCAATACAACACCAAACAGATCCACAAAGATGACCCCTTTCTTCATGGTGTATGGGGCAGAGGCAGTTTTGCCAAGTGATATTATTCATGACTCGCCTCGCGTGGCGGCTTACGTGGAGACAGAAAATGAGAAGACCCGGCAGGATTCTGTTGACCTGCTGGAGGAGAATAGAGAGAAAGCATTGGAAAGATCAGCAATTTATCAGCAAGATTTGAGGCGGTATCACAGCGCCGGGTTAAAACTCGCACCTTCCAGGAAGGTGATCTAGTGTTGCGATGGGTGCAGTCCAAGGAAGGGATGCACAAGTTATCTCCTCCTTGGGAAGGGCCCTTCATCATAAGCAAGAAATTGAACAATGGTTCATACTATTTGGTGGACGCTAGAGAGAAATCAGAGACAGTCAATGACTCAACGCACTCTACCTTTTCTATGGAAGAGCGTGAGAGGCCGTGGAACATTGCGCAGCTGCGCCCATATTATACTTAGCATGAAAAAGATGTATCAGATGTAACACACGATGTAACAGGCAGCAGGTTTCAGACGCGCTCTTTTCCTTACCAGGGTACCTAAGGGGACTGGAAGGTTTTTAATGAGGCGGCTTGCTGACCTAACCTTTTCTATCAATAAAGTGAAGGTTGAAGCAGAAATTTGTCTTGTCTCAGGTTATGTTTCAGTTTTATAAGCCGGTTATTTTTCTTTGTTCTATATGTAGTTCTGGGTCAAGCTTGGTCCTGGGGGCTTGTCATTGAGATAGCTAAAGTTATTTCCCCAGGACCCGGCTCATAAGTATCCCCGGGTTTCAGTTTTGGTTGCAGTTGTTTAAGTTTTTTATTTTTGAGGATGCCCAGAGAGTGCGTCCCACCAGTATTTTGGATCAATGGGGTACTGAGGCATAAGCCCTTTACTTTATAAACATTGATCCAGGTCTTGGGGGCTCTTACTGCAAAAAGTCTGTAGCTGCAATCCCAAGACCCGGCTTTTATGCCACTAGTATTCTTGGTTATCTTGCTGTGTAGCTGATGTGACTCGCACTTATATGGCCTGATTGCACACCTGGAAACTCAATCAACCATGAAGCCCATTGGGACTTGGTTCGACCCTGTTTTTCTCAGAGAAGTTGCGCCAGGATATCCATGCGAAAGCCGGCTCACAGTTAAAGAAACCAAAAGGGTCATCAAAACCACAGAAGATAAGTAATTGGATATTTCTCATGTCATGTGATTCCACATAGTTTCACCAAAGTTTAAAACAAGTGCAAAAGCATACATCACAGGCATGGTATCAGAATAGCTAAGTTATTACAATAATGTGCCTCAAGGGCCAAATGACATTAAGTTTTCTGGCAGAGACACAGCATCTGCATAAGTTTAAGAGCCGGCTTCTGGAGCCGGGTTAGTGGAAGGAGTTGTAGCTGGGGTGCCATCTTTGGCGCTTGCGAGTCATCCTTGGCCGTCTCTGCTTCTGCTTCCCGGGTCTTGGGGGCTCCATCAGTGCGCCAGGTGACAAGTGAAGGGACTGGAAGTAATGTTCGTCTTCATCTTCCACTGGTGCACGTGTGGAGGTGGCACAGTGGGAGTTGAGGAGCTTGGCGCAGCAGAAGCACTTGGAGCAGTTTTATCACCAGCAACAGATTCTTGTAGCTTTGTAGCAGGTCGATGCGTTGAGGCTCGTCGTCCACAATTTCTTTATTCGCCTCGTTGTAGCCATACTGGATGGTGTTAAGCTTCAGATTGTTGGCAATTTGGGTAGCCACGAACCGGGTCTGCTTCATAACCCGGCTGTAGGTCTTCCTGTCAAAAGGAGTGCCATCTGCATTGTACTCAGGAAAGCCCGATGCCAGAGGAGCCGGGTCAAGTTGGGGATAGTAAGCTTAGCCAAAGCTAGGCTGCGCATGGCCCCGGCCCTGCATGCAGATTTCTTCAGCAGGTGAATCCAACCAGGCATTGTGGACAAATGGCCCAGCACTTCAGTGTAAGTGCTGGGCGGGTTTTCCCAGTTTCTTGCAGCCTTGATGACCTCGCAACTCCCAAAGTATAATTGGCGGACCAGTGTATACATGCATTTGACTTTCTCAGTTGCGGTCTTGCGGATGTTGCCATCACGTGCACCTGCAAAAGGGAAACAGTGTCAGGCATAGTTTATATGCCAAGCTTGGAACAGACGAAAACTTTACCGGGTTTTGAGAATATTGTGCTTACCAACAAGGGAGGCAACCATGGCAGTAATCATCTTCTTCAGGCGGGTCAGCTCGTGGTAGCTGTATTCAATTTCTGTTGGAGGCTGGTCAGCTGCTCTTGAAAGTTTTCTTCATGCTCTTGCATGTCCCGCTTCAAGTCTGAGTTCTCCTGAGTCAAGGCAGTTATTTTTTCTTCCAGGGCTTGAAGTTTGTTTGCCCCTTCAGCCCGGGTCTCAGTCTCAGCTTTTAAGGCTCCTTGTAGCCGGGCCACTTCTTCATTGGCTTGGTTCACATGTTCCTGTTAAAAAAAAAGTGCACAGTTTAGCCTCAAGTTACTAAGGAATTATTAGCCTGGAACTTGGGGGCTACAAAGTTTCAAAAGTTTGCAACAGACAAGTAAAGCCCCAGGTTGCCGCAAGCGTGCTAACCCGGTGCTTGGGGGCTACACGGGTGAAAGTTTTAAAATTGTTCAAGTGATTAGTCCCAGGTTGCTGTGGACAGCTAACCCGGCACTTGGGGGCTACAGTGTTGAAAAGTTTTTGTAAAGGATGTTGGCGTTTCAAGCACCAAGTTTTTCAACAAGTGATAAATTTGGAGCTTGGGGGCTAGGCAGAGTATGGTTATGCAAGAAGAAGGTAAGTAAAGTTAAAAGCACACCTGGTACCGTTTCTGAAGCAGAGAGACAAGCTCAGTCTCCAAGTTCTTATGATGAGCAAGGCGAGAAAAGTATTCCTCGCACAGAGCCGGTGTGGACATGGAGTTCAGAGTCGCCAGATCCAAAGAAGCAACCGGGTCCTTGCCCTTTGCAGAGGGATCCACCTTGATTTCTGGTGCTGTGACCTTGGCAATGGCAGTGGACACGCCAGGAGCCGGGCCTTTCTTAGACCCGGTGATCTGGACTTCTGGGTCAACTTCTTTGGTTCCAGACCCATGCCCGGGTGATTGCGCGTCTGGGCTTGGTTTTGGAGCAGCTGGCGGGCTTGGTGGTGTGGCTATCACGTTCTCTGCGCCAGATTCTTCCTTCTGGGCTTGCTCTTCAACATGTACTTCCATTTGGGAAGGTTCAGCTGTAGCAGGTGGAGGAGAGGCAGCTGGAGAAGATTCCGGGTCTTCCTCCACGATAGCTTTGGCACTGAAACAAAGGAAAGGTGGTTAAATACAGAAAAGACTGCAAAGTAGTGAAAACTGAAAAGAAAGGAGAGTAATCCTAACCCGGTATTGATGAGGAAATCCTCGGGCGTGCTAGCCGCGTCCGAGGAAGAATCTGATAAACCAGAACGTTTAGGAACCCGGATTTTGCCAGCCAAAGGGTACTTTTTGCTGGGCGTCTTCTGGATCGATTTGGCCCAGCTTGATAAAGAACATGGAGGGATACCTGTGCTCAGTGACATGGCTTGCGAGACCGGGTCCGCGGTTTTTGTTGCTTCAGCTTCTTTTCAAGTTCCTTTTCCTGTGTTGTATTTGAGTTTGAGATGAGTTCATCATGCAAGTTGAGGAACGAGAAAATGGCACCTTTGCAATTGCAGCCCGGGTCCTCTTTTGAGGAGTGGGTGCAGCAGTTTGAGGACCCGGCAATACGTCCGGAGCCGGGTCATTGGGGCCTGGAATGAGAAGAGCCGGGTTATCAGTAGAATTGTCCTTTTTGGGGACTTCGTTGTTAATCAGCTCGAGGAAGAGCCGGCCTACGGAGTCTGGCTCACCTTCTTCTTCTTCATCTTGATCATCACTTTCTGTGTCCTCCTCAGCAGAGGACGTAGGGGTGTAATCTGCACTCCACCACTTGGGGTCCTGACAAAAAGAAGATATCGTAAGATAGTTTGCAAGAAATACCGGGTTACAATTAAAGAAGTGAGTAGATGACAAGTTGTACCGTAGGAGGTTTGTTCTTGGTGCTGAAAGGGGCGAGCCCGTTCATTGCAATATCGGTCTTCTTTTCGCCAAGGAGCCTCTTGGCGTTCTTCACGATTTGGTCATCCAGCAGTGTGATTTCTGAGTAACGCATGTCGTCAGTGGTCTCTTCTGTGTATTCATGGAAGAGCCGGGTCCTGATGCTGAGGGGTTGGATGAACCAGCCGATCCAGCACTTGACCAGGTCAGTCCCCCTGAGTCCATGTGCGAGCAGGGCTTTGGCCCGGCGGAGCGTGGGCTCGAGCTTGACCCGGTCTGCGTCTGGGGCGTAGCTGTTCATCTTTGCTTCGTAGGTCATGCCCGAGTTCAGAAAAGCCGGGTAACGAGCATCATCTGACGCGGGTGAAGTGTCTTTGAAATAGAAATATGTGTTTTGCCATCCCTTTGGATGGCTGGCAAGAGCAAGAGCCGGGAAATCACATTCCCTCCGGCGCTGGATCGCCACTCCACCGTAAGGGCCAAGGTTGTCTTTGCGGGATGGGTTGCAGTAGAAAAATTCTAGGAAAAGTTCAAGGCTGGGGGCTATTTGCAAGTAATCCTCGCAGAAAACTACAAAGTTGCTTATGTTGAGAATGGAGTTGGGGCCTATGTCTTGCGGCCTAAGACCGTAGTATTTTAAGACCCGGCGAAAGAACAGGGAACCCGGTGGGCGGAAACCGCGCAGGACATGATCTAAGAAGGCTACCACTTCACCTTCCTTGGGGTTTGGGCGGATCTCCTCTCCAGGGGCGCGCCACTGGATCTCGTTCTGAGCCGGGAGTTCGCCCCGGTTCACGAAAGACTGAAGGGTGGTCTTGGTCGCACTGGACCTTGTCCAGTTCACTGGAGCGGCTGCGGGAGCCGCGGATCCAGATGCACCAGCAGCAGTACCAGAAGGTTTCTTTGCGAGCTTTTTGGCCGCACGGGGCCCTCCAGATTTTATCTTCTCCTTCGTCATGGATTTCAGCTCTGGAGGAGGACAGAGCGCAACAATGGCGTTATGAACCCTAGTTTGGATGCGGAAGTGAATAATGAAATACGGAGCCAATCTAGAAGAAATAAAGGTTGGAATCGGTGCGCGGAATGGATAAAAGTAAGAATCGAGGTTACCTTGGAGATTGACCGAGATTAGAGGGCGCGATTGAAGATCGGAGTTCCGGCGGCTGCGGTGGCAGTGACGCGAGCGTGAGGTAGGGGATGAACGTGAGAATGGGGAAATTTACTCTGGGGGTTATGGCCAGATATTTATAGCCACGGTGAAAACCCTAGGGGTATTGCGGTAAAAATGAGCGGATAAGATAAGCATCTTCTCCGGGAAGCCAGCGACAAACAGACAGGACAAAAGGAATATTCTTTGACTCCAGTTATGACTAGCAAGTGGTCCAGTTGAGTTGAGATTTTCGCTAAGTGTTGGGTGGGAGACCCGGAGACATATGACCTAGTATGAGAAAGCCGGGTTACGGTATGACCCGCCAAGAAGAGTTGGCCCAGTTAAGCAGAAAGATAAAATAGTGCGTTATATGTATTTGTTGTTTTTGTATTTCAGGCGGTTAACCCGGCAAGCCAGGGTACCAGCATTGATCAAGGAAGCAACACAAAGTTGGAAGCAAAGCATGGCAACCTGGTTACCTGGTTAACCTGGGGGCTACTGATGGAGGGATAATAACCCGGTAGGCCCATGCAGAGGGAAACGAGACCCGCCAGGAAGGAGGCCCGGTCAGGGCAGTTAGCCCTCAGCACGGGCCGGGTTATGTTTCTGGGCCGGCATCTTGGCGGTGACCCGGTAAGGAAGGCGATATTCTAGAAGGTACAAGAGGCGGTTCAGAGGCGGTTCAAGACTTGGAATACACGAAGAGCAAAGGAGCTAAAGGTAGGACTTGGAGTTCGGGTAGAACCCGGCTCTACTGTGTACGCGGTCAGAGGGCCCGGTATCTATATAAACCGGCCCTGAGCCATAGCTAGCAAGTCTCTATAACCCCCAAGCTTTAGGCGAGAGAACCATCGAGAGAGATACATAAGCTTTGTAACCTAGATCGAGATCCGGCTCTGTTGTCGTAGCCGGGTTATCGAGATCGAGACCAAGATTAATAATAAGATAGCAGGAAGTAGGTCTTTATCTCCAATGGAGAGGCCGAACCTGGGTAAACCTGTGTCCCCTGCAATGCTAAACAATCTCCCAGACGCCAGAGTCGCCTTGCCCAAAAATTCAAGCTACCCCAAAGTAGCATCTGCCGTGTTATCTACCCCACGACAATCATGTTATAGATAAAGTACACACAATTGTCATGTTTTAATGGTAGCTTTTAATGACGGCTATATGTCCTAAAACACATAGTTGAAAGCAATACTCATTTGTGTGCTATGTCACCCCCGCAAGGCTAGCATGGCTGCTGTCACTCCCACATCATACTCTTTCTTTTTACCCCCAGATAAAGGATGTTGGGCTGTATTTCACATGTCACTCAATACATATGCCGTGTCACATCGGCCATCCCGTACCTACATATATACATCATACTTCATAATGGACAATATTCTAAACACTAGTGCAATGATTCATACTTCGTGTGCATGACCACATCTCTCTCATCTATCCACACTTGGTGGTGTCAATCACCTCATGACAAGGATAAACAAGGCATTATGCATAAATCAAACCATCACATGCATCATAGAATATCTCCAAAGTATGACAAATCATAAAAGCTCCAACACAACGGTAAATGTATAACAAATCATCTCATACCACAATATCTACCATAGGAATTACATAGAGGACCGTAATCATGTTCAGCAGCTCATACGGTACTAATTAGTGAAGCACAAAGAGAGGAGAGATACATAAGTTACCACCACAAACCCAAGTCCAGGGGGTGGACTACTCCCCTTCATCATGGAGACGGTGGAGAAGTCGTTGGAGAAGATGGAGACCACCCCGGCAGCGCCTCGCCAGAGTTTTCCCCCTCCAATCTGCAGCTCCAGGTCTCTGTTTCGTGGTTTCTGTGTTTCGGCGGCGCTCTCCTTCGCGAAAGCCCTGGGGGGGGTCTATATATAGTCGTTTTTAGGTCAAGACGAAGCTTCGGGAAGAAGGATCGACAGCTGCGGAGGCCCGAGGGCCAATTTGTTGGGTCCCACGCGGTCAGGGAATCTGGCCGCGTGGGCCCACCCTTTCGGCCTTCTGGTCTCCGTTTCTTCGCTTCCTTTGCGCCTATGTTTCGTTCCTTCTAAAAAAAAGTGATCCCCGTAAAATTTCAGGTCATTTGGACGTCGTTTGGTCGCCTGAAACGTAAAAATGTAGAAAAAGGGGTTTTCTGACAGTGCAGGGTTAATTCCAGAAAAATGGGGACATTGTTAATTATCCCCAAAACTTAATATAAATCATGAATATAACCCTTATATGATGCAAATAACATGGAATAACATGTAATAAAATGTAAAGTTCATGTATGCATTTTACATGCATCAGGGACCTTAGAACTTAAGGCTATGGTGGGACTTTTATGTCTTAATAATTCTTGTGTGCTCATTTACTTGGCCATGAGATCCATCATAAGGTGTTTTAGTTCATTTACTTGGCTACACCTATTTATGGCTCCTTCCTAGAAGAAACAATTAAGACTGAAACATGTGCTTCACTAATTGTGACAACCACACGAATGAAATAACAATTGCTAGAACATTTGCTCCCTTGAGATATTTGCTACTTGCTACTTTGAGAAACTTGCTTGAGAAAACTGCTGAGAGAAACTTGCTCTAAGAAACTTGCGTTTGAAACTTGATTGAGAAACTTGTTACTAGATAAACCCATTCCACATCACTTGCTTTCATTAGTTAGTTCCTTTCATATTTAAACTTATTGCTTTGCACAAACGGCCATATAAGAGGGTTATAGGGCTTTAGAGAATAGATAGTTTACCTTCAGCTCCTCGTGGGTTCGACACTCAAATACTTATCGAATTGTGCTACAGTGATTCCTTGCTCTTGGGGATTATCAAGCACTTTTCTAGCGCCGTTGCCGGGGAGCGTTGTGCTAAGCTTTTATTCTTGTTTGCATTGCATACTAACATATAAATCTAAAACATTATTATAAAATGGAAAACAACCAAACAATTATAGAACTGTATAATATCTATCTTGAGTTAGGACAAGAAGTGTTTGAGGAGAAAATTAAATTTTATTTGCATAACAATCATGTTTGTGGTAGTACTAATTCGTTGAACACCTTTATTGCTAATGCTAAGGAAAACCTTAAGCTTGGGGAAGTTTGTTTTGATGAATATGATATTTTTAGTCCCCCAAGTTTGGAAGAGAAAATTTATTTTGATGATACTATGTCTCCCATTTATGATGATTGCAATGATGTATATGATATTTTCAGTCCACCTACTATTGAGGATGAAAGTGATTTAATTGAGTTTGATGATCCATTATGCTCATTAGATGATAAGTCTTTATGTGGTGATTCTATTCAAAACTATGTGGTTATGTTTAACTTTAATGCTTGCAACTATTATGAGAGAGGAAGAGATAAGAATCCCCTTTATGTTTCTATGTTATTTAAAATGCAAGCTATTGATTATTATATGCATTGGTTACCTTAAATTTGTTGTTATTTATTCATATATAAAATTCCAATGCATAGGAAAAGGAGTTAGACTTAAAAGTTAATGGTTTAATGTTTTGTGTTGTGCTCTTTATGCTTTTATTTCCTATTATGTTTGATCACACCTTTATATCTTGAGAACATGCAAAATAACTTTACCTACTGTTTTCTAATTGCTAGTTTAAGATTTTCACTTTATATAAAATTTGGGAAAGTAAATGAGAAGGATGAGTAATGGAGAAGTTGGGGTCGACCTTGAACATGTGTTGTTCATGCCAATGGAACCATTGCAAAGTCTCTATCATTAAAACTTTTCCCAAAGCTAAAACCAAATAAAAAGAGTGTTTATGTTGTATATATTTGCTTCTTCTTTTGCCCTTTTGCTAAATCAAAAACAACAAAAATATTTTCTTTCTTCTTTATTTATTTCTCTTGATTCTTTCTTAGTTCTTTTTGTTTCTTTTTTATTTCTTGTATCTTCAATTTAAGTTTTGGTTTTTGAGTCAAGGTGCTTGTTTACTACTGTAACAACACCTTTGTATCTTATTTTTCATCTTTATGGCAAGAATAACCTCTTTTGAGAGGTAGGATCAAACAATAGTGATTTGCTGTCCAGAAAACAGATTCCTAAGCTTCACTGCGAAAAATGTTAGAAATCACAGAAGAAGAATTTTGACCTGATATTTTACAACAGCAATATTCAGTTATTATTACACATTTCATTAGTTCAAAGTTTTCTGATTTGAGCAACGTAAGTGCCTCTGAAAATTCACTCTTTACGGGCTGTCTAGTTTTTGACAGATTCTGTCTTTATTTTGCATTACTCTCATTATTTGTGTTTTGTGTGGTTCTATTGATCAAAGAGCAATACACAACCATAGTAACAGTAGCTAATGTTTAGAATCAACTCATGATATGTCTTTGCTGTACCTATGTGGATTTAATTTATGGAGACACTAACCCCTCTAATCAAGTTTTATGATGAGTTTTGTGTAAAGAGAATTTTCAAGTGGAAGAGTTGAGGGTTATGAACAATGATCAAGAGGGACAAACGCTCAAGCTTGGGGATGTTACCCCTAGGCTCACTCTACATATATCATGTAAGTACAAGAATTCATGCTTGGGGATGCCAAGCCACCTCACTCCAACCATCTTGATACCAAGTAAGTAAGCCTAGCTATATGGCTATAAAGAAAGCGTTTTACGGGAGGCAACCCGGTTGTTTTACTTTTGATTTTCTTTGTGTCCTCTTGCTGTAACAAGAGACTTAGTTTTTAGTTTAGTTTCTGGAGTTTTCAATAAAGTTCCAAGTTTTACCTATTTTGGATTGAAAAAGTTGCTCATTATATTCGGAGATTTTATTCCAGCACGAATCTGTGCACGGTATGATTTTTAATTCCTATTATGTAACTTCGATTAAGCTCAAATTTGAACTGTAGTTGCAACTTTTCATCCTCTGTATGCATGAATTTTTTATGATTTTTTGGACATGTCTAAGTAGTGTAAATAAATACGTTTTGCTGCTGCTATTTTTCTGGACAGATTCTGTCCTATTTTGTTTGATGCATTCTTTGAACTTTTAAGTTTAATCTTCTTGATTGACTTGAGTTTATGAGGAAGCATACAACATTATACACTTGCTTGACACTTAATATTAATTTATGTTCATGAATTTCTTGCAGCAAGCATTCTATCTTTTGTACCTACTAATGTCACCCCACAGAAAAGAGATGGGAGAAAATTTTGTGTTGAAGTTTTTTCACAGGGATTAGAGGAGATGCACCAAGAGCTATCTAAGGATGGTGAAGACCATAAGCTTGGGGATGTCAAGGCACCCCACTGGACCAAACACTCTTGGTTTGCACACGTCTATTTTCTGTTTTTCTATCAACGCATTACTATCGCATAAACTTGGAGCGTCCTTTTATTGTTCTTTTTATTTTTGTTTTGCTTTTCGTAAGACCATCACTATCATTTATTTTATGGGAGAGGTACTATAATTTTGGGTTGAATTAAGTTGGATGCTATTAAAAATATTGGGATAGGGATGTTTGAGTTGATTCAAAAATATACATATAGTTGCATGATTCATGTGCTTTTAATGAGTATTAATTTGCAAGTGTTTTATCAAGAGCTATCTTTTATTCATGTTTTGATGTTGAATGTTACTTTACTTTGTTTAACATGTATTGGTTAGTTCTATGGACACTTATGCATGCATTTAGACGGTCAACGTTCTCCCTTTTGCTAGCCCAAAAAAAATTCCAACAAGTAAAAACTTATTTTCCAACACCTTCAACCAAAGTTTTTCCAGTGAGTCCACCATATTTACCTGTTAGATTTATGCTATTCCAAGTATGTTTATCATGTTATATTGTATTATCTTTGCTTCCAAATTAAAATGCTTATGTTATTGATTGTTAGCTCCTCGGGCATGCTCTTGCTGGCATCTCCTTTGCCAGCCGCAGCACTTGTTCCAACCACCATTACCTCCACGCTACTCCTGGGCGAGCGCTACGCCGTCCGAGAGCTGCGCGGAAAGAGGGAGGATCCTCAGCCACGAGCACCTGCGCCGGGTACTCGCGGACAGGCTCGGTGGCGACGTAGGTGACGAAGCTGCCGAGCGTCATGAGGAAGCCGTCAGCGGGGAAGGGCTTGTTGGCGAAGCACCCCGCGTTGTCGCTGATGAAGTTGAACTTGCCGATCTTGCAAACGAGCCCAGAGAGGACCCGCTCGCCGGAGCCGGTGACGGTACCCGTCCGGAAGGAAACCCCAGCCAACGCCACTGCTTGCCCCACGGTGGGCGCCAACTGTCGTGGTGGTGTCACGGCAGATGCCATGGGATGGCTTAAGTTGTGGGCTCGCTAGGACGTTGGGGGATCCGGGGAGGGTTTGCACGCTCACGAAGCACGCATGGAGAACAACCAAGAACTCGCAAGAACAAACAAGAACAAGCAGAACCAAGAAGAAGCAAAGAACACCACGATGTACCCTGCTTCGGGGCCCTCTTGCGGAGGTAACACCCCTACTGCAGCACTAGCCTACTCTCTTTATATCTCAAGTGTTTACAAGTACAGAGTGCTCCTTGAGCTGTATCAAGAACAATGGTGAAAGCTCCAGGAAGAAGATGGAGCTAGGGGAAGATACTGCCCCTCTCTCTCGCCGTTGTCCCTCCCCCCCCCCCCCCCCGTACTGGAGGATGTGGTAGCTTACTTATACACTAACCGAATTACCATTTTGCCCCTGGCTGGAAGTGATAATGGCATGGACAAGAGGAACAGGACAAGCCTCTGCCCCCTGTCCATCCAACGGCCGGACTGCCAGGCCTATCTTGCTCTTTCGGGCAATGGCAGCTGTAGCCCATCGGGTCTAGGTCACATCCTCTTTCCCGAATCGGCCGAGTCAGCTCCTAGGTTGCTGCGCTCCCAGGAATCCCGTGACCTGACCTGGCCGTCAAGTCCCTAGCAGGCCTATCTTGCCACTTTGGGCAATGGCAGGCGTAGCCCCCCCGGGTCTAGGTCATATCCTCTTTCCCGAATTGGCCAAGTCAGCGCCTAGGGCCTTGCGACCCGGAAAACCTGCGACTTGACCCGGCTGTCTTCTCAGCCTCTGGCAGGAGACCTGCAGGACCCGTGAACCTTTCTGACATTACTTGGCCCTTGTGCAATATCCGGGTTACCTTATCCGGGTCCTTCCTGACCAACCCGGCTAACTTAACCGGTTTCCTTCCTCTGATTCGGTTAAGCTTTACCGGATCCTCTCTGGCGTCTTCTCGCACTTTAGCTTGATCAAGTGCTAACCGACTCTCACGAGAGATCCGGCCCAAGTGACCCGGCTATATGTTGATCCGGCTAGCTCTTTGCAACATTTAACACCACATCTTTGCCCTACCCGGGGGCAGCCCCCCGACAGTAGTCCCTGAAGCTGGTGCGGTTCTACAGCCTCGGCTGAAGAGCCGTAGCAGGTTAAAAATAAACATCACTAACCGAATCACACATTATACAATCTTGTCTCAGGATTTCCCGGGACACTTGGCAGTGAATCTCTGCGCAAAGCCCCATAATCCGGATCTCTGATCTGACATGCCACTGACAGCACATCATCCGGATTCTCCGGGTACTCGAGTGCATTTGACCAAACGACCGCGTCTTCTCGTTTTCTCCGTTGACCGGCACGCAGGATCCGTGCAACTGCTTCCAATTCTATGGCCCAACATGTGTTTGGAACACACGGCCACAGAGGTGGCCACAGAGTTCCAGGGTGCAGTTACCGTGCGACGCTCCGAAAACCGCGCAGTAGTGCGCCCGTTACCGCTGGGCGCTATAAATATGGGAGCGGGGATTTTTCTCTTCTTCTTCCTCACATCTCCCACTCCACGAACACCATCTGTGCCGCCGTCATCGCCACAATCTCGCCCTTCCAAACTCGCCGCGCCGGAGACATTCAACGCATCGGAGGAAAACGACCGGGGCCGCGCACCGTGCCCAGCGCCGCCGCTTCTTCGCCGAGCTCTTCCATTGCTGCGTTTCTCCCGTAAGTTTTCTTCGTCGCGACCATGACCACCGCGAGCGAGTTCATGTCCACGGGGAACCCAGCACTGTTTTTTGTAGATTCAACCCCATATACGTCCACGGTTATGCCTTAGCGCATTCCGTAGATTTTCCTTTCTAAGTTTTCTACTAGATTGCCTTAAACTTGCTTTCCACCGTATGAGCAGTTTCAACCAGATTTTACTTGTGATTTCCTTTCATTTTTACCGCCGCGATAGATCTTGTGAAACCCTAGGATATAGCGGAAAGTGTTTGTAATTATTGACCGAGTTACCCTTTCCGCTGAATCCGGTCAACTTCACCCGGGATAAACTCAGCCGAATCATTTTGGATTTGACCCGGCTAAACCATTACCCGCTTCATATTGACTCAGCCCTATCCGACCTCTTGCAGGATTGATCCGGATAAGGCGAAGCTTCCTCCCGGCAGATGGGAGGGCTCAGATGTGACAAAAGACGACCTGGAATGGCTGTTAAGCACCCGACGTATAACTTCTCAAGTTATATGCCGCAAACCGGGGAAGGAACTCGCACCGGTTCCCGAACCTGGTGAACGTGTGGTGTTTCTAGCGCATTTTGAGCGCGGATTCGGATTGCCGGCGAGTGATTTCTTCCGGGCTTTCTTGGATTTCTTTGGCCTACAGCCTCATCACCTCCCGGCTAATGCCTTCGTTTCTCTATCGGCCTTTAGCTCCTTTTGCGAGGGCTATCTCGGTGTCTGGCCGACCGTCGATATTTGGGCAAAGTATTTCCATCTCCGCAAACATACTATTCCAGGCACTAAGCCGAAGCTGATGACTGCTTGCGGTCCGGTTAGCATCACGCCAAGGCAGGGATCCATCTTTCCCCGTATCACTGGCCTAGACACTGTCAGGAAGTGGCAAAGGTCTTTCCTTTATGTGAAGAGTGCAGAAGGCCATGATGCTCTCAACTTGCCCGAATTCACGATCGAGCCACCCACAGCCGAATTGAACTTCGGATACAATCCGGCTGAGACTATTGTAGAACTTCAGACTGTACACAGTACTCTGGAGGGTTTTCTGGAGAAGGGCCTGGCCTCGGATGATCTGCTCCGGACCTTCATCGGTCGCCGGGTCTGCCCTCTTCAAAGACGTGAACACAAGATATGCCACATGGGTGGTCTGCTAGATCCTACCCGGATCAGCAGGCATGACCTTAGCAAAGTCTCCATCAGGCGACGGGTAAACGCCATTGCCGCCACCGAGATGTCGGATAAATGGCGGTGGGGCGTAAAGCCGTTTTACCGAGAGCGCCTTCCACCACAGGTTAGTTCACCATTTTCCGAATCTAACCATATTTCATCAAAATGGCATCGGCCTAATCCGGATTTGCCCTGACTTTTCTGTAGCTGTTTGATCGCCAACTTATCGAAGATGGAGACCTCTCCACCAAAGAATGGGGACCGGATCTCAGCCCGCCGCGCGAGGACGAAGAAGATCCGGATACGGATGATTATCTGCCTATCCCGCGCGCCAAGCCAGTCCGCAAGGGTAAGCAATCAACTATTCACAACATCTCCGACGAGGAAGATGATGATTGCAGGATCTTAGATCCCATCGACGCCATTCCGATTTCATGGTCACCACCTTGTGTTCCAGCCAAACAAGATGCTGAAGGGACATCTCGGAAACGCACTGACGCGCCCGGATCTGATTCCCCTAAAGCCAAGAGAATAAAGAAGTCTGGCTCCAAGTTGAATCGCGTCAAGCCGATGCCTACCACCAAGGGGTAATACTGACTTAACTTCATTTGCTTTCTTCCTCTGTTAACCGAGTCATATCTATCCGAGTTAACTGTTTGCTTTGCTTTATGCAGTGATGTCCTCATCACCGCGCAGACTCATTCATCCATCTCTTCTCCCATTCCTCCACTGGATACGGCCATGGAAACCCAGTCTCCTGATCGAACTGCCACCTCACCAATGCGTGTCACAACTGCCAATATTCCTCAGCCGACTCCCATTTCAGAGCCGGTTATTGACTTGGAGAGTGAGGAAACCTCGGCTCCAATCCGAGATTCAACTTGGCCACGCCCTTTGAAGGAGCTAGAGAAGGAAAAGGCTAAGACACCGGCTAAGCCCTTGCCTAAGCCGGATTCTCGCCCTACCCCGGCTCAAGCCCTGCTGAATCAAGAGCAGCAGAAGAAGAAAAAGCAGAAGCAGCAACATCAACAACAAACTTCCGAGAAACAGCAAAAGGAGCAACATCCGAGGCAGACCCCGGGTGCGTCACCTCCACCCAAGCCGCCTCAAGGTGCCGCTGGCACAACTTCTGCCACCTCGGACAAGCAGGTGGTTGCTAGCAAGAACACTTCTGGTACTCCATCAGTGATTCGATTCGGGCAGGCCCTGTCGAATCCGCGCCCTCCGAGCAGCGATAAGCTCGAGTCCGCCAAGCAATTCATTGAAGCTTGGAATGATGCTGACCTTGCCAAAGACTTCTCTACTTCAACGCCACATCCGGCTGGGCCTAGTCGGATGTTTCAATCATTACACTCTGTACAGACCTCGGTCACTGAAGCTAACCGGGTGTTTGAGGTAAATTTTTCCGAATCTTGCTTTTATTTCAACATGATCAAACAGTACTATACCCAGTCCCCGAGATTCGGGTCGAACGACTGATACTCCTCCGAGTAAGAAAGTCATTCGGCTTGAATCTCTAAAAAACTTATCATGAATGTTGCCTTAACCGAGGACACCGTGGGACTTCCAGTCCCCGAGTCTCTTTTCCAACTGATTCGGTTAATCTCGGGCCAGTCCCCGAGATTCTTTTGACGCCATTTGCCTGTTTTCTTTCAGGAAACCATGACCGCTCGCGGCAAGCTCTTTAAGCAGCTCGCCCATCAGCACCAGAAGCTCCAAACTTCCTTCGATGGGCTCTGTCTTGAAATGGACAAGAAAGAAGAAGAGCACAAGCGCGCTTTATCCGAGGAAAAATCAGAAGTGACTCGGCTCCAGCGAGAGCTTGACCGAGTTGAAAAAGTGAAGAACAAGGTTAAAGGAGAGCGGGATACGCTGAAGCGTGAAAAAGACACGATCCAGAAGGAGCGGGATACTTTCAAAGCCGGACTTGCGGAGCGGGCCAAACTGGACAAGCAAATTCAAACGACCATTGCCGAATCTGAAGCCGAAGTCAAAGCGGCTAAAGAAGAACTGAGTGCTCACAAAGCGGCCAGTGCGAAATGGCTTGCTGCACTTGCTAGCCTTAATGATGACATGGATCGTAAGTTCACCGAATCTCCTCTTTTCCTTCCGCTCTTAACCAATACATATGCTTGTGTTCCTTCTCGCTGAACTCAGTATTAGCTTATTTGTTTGTAGGAGAGTTTACCAGCATCCGGCTTCAAGCCGCCAAGGCTGTGAGAAACGCCCGAGCTGAGAGAGCTAAATTAACCGAGGCTCCCCTACCAGAGACATGGGACATCGAAGATCATATTACAGCACTTAAGGCTCGGATTGCTCCTTTGAAGGATTCCCATATTGGTCTGCTCAATGCAAGTCTCAAGGCTCACCGAATCTTGTTTCCTGAAGCGCGGCAAGTTGTGCCTGCGGAGGAGCTGATCAGAGACCTGGATCAAGCAATGACCCGGTTACAGCAGTGGAGGTCTTCGTCCGCCCGCGCTGGTGCTGACGCAGATTTGCTATTCATCATGTCCTGGTATGAGCTAATTGATCTTGCCAAAGTGCGCTCATTTCGCGAGGGTTCTCCGTGGGCTACAGACCCTACCGGATCAAGATCCGTGAAGAAGCCGCCAACTTCATGGCCGAATTTGCACGCACCAAGCATGTTGATCTGGAGGCTCCGGTCTACTCGGATGGAGAAGAAACTGAAGAAGAGGAATCGGACGACGCCTCCGCTGAAGAATACGCCGATTCTGAGGGCGAGTCTAATGATTCGGCTAACTCTGCCGAACACGCTCCTATCAAGATCCCAGCTTCTGACTCGGCTAAGAATACCGAAGCAACTCCGGCCCAGACTTCGGAGATACCAGCAACTGATTCGGCAGAGATTACTAAACAAGCTTCAGCTGATCCGGATACCTCCGAATCTGCCCAGCCTTCAAGCTCTCCACGCAAGGTTACCCCTGAAGTTCCTCAATCTGAGCCCATGCTTGCAACCGAGCCCCCTGCAACCGAATCTACTCCAACCGAAGCTCCTGTAACCGAGGCTCGCGCGCCCGAGGTTCCTTCAACCAAAGCTCCTGCCACCGAACCTGCTACAACCGAGTCTGCTGCTTCCTGAAGTAACTTAGTGAAAAAACGTTAAATCCCCGGTATGCCGGGAGCAGATGTAATAGACTATTTTAATTTCTTTCGAGACTACTTTAAATTTGCTTAACATGATCCGGACGAGGTTTATGTTGGATCATTTTAAACCGAGTCCTCGAGTCTGTTTTCTTGTTTACTATTTTTGCCGAGTCTCTGCTCTTGTCTACCTTTTAGGTGTTTGACAGTCGAGTCACAAGATAGGAATCATAGCATACAATACTTGAAACATGCGAGTTGTGGTTTAGAATCATTCAACATAAACGAAAAATAAATAACAGGGGTTAGTAAACGACATGTGCTGAATCGGTTTTGGACCGAGTCCCCGAGTCCATTTTCATGTTTCCCATATTCCTCATCTCTACTCTTGACTACCATTTTGGTGTTTGTCAGTCGAGTCACGAGATCAACGGTATGGACAAAACAGTAAAAAACACATGCATGAGTACGAAACAGTCCCCGAGTCCAGACTCGGATTGCTGCAACTTCATTTATGATAAGCCGAAATACATACATTGCGCCCTTCAAGAGTAAAAGGGTCGAAGCAGAGCTACATTCCAAGGTCTCTTAGTTTCTTATCCGGGTCTGTCCAGGCCATCCTTCCTTGGTTCCTGTGCATCTACAAGGTAGTACGAGTCATTGTGCATAGCCCTGCTCACAATGAAAGGTCCCTCCCATGGAGGTGACAACTTGTGTCGGCCTTTGCTGCGCTGCACCAGCCTTAGCACAAGATCACCCTCATGAAACACTCGAGGGCTGATCTTTCGACTATGATATCGTCGGAGATTCTGCTGGTATATTGCTGTCCGAGATAGAGCCAATTCTCTTGCTTCCTCTAGCAGATCCACTGCATCTTCCCGAGCCTCTTTTGCCTCGGTTTCAGTATACATTGCCACCCTTGGTGCATCATGTTCTATGTCTGTGGGTAGCACAGCTTCTGCCCCATAAACCAGAAAAAATGGCGTATAGCCAGTTGACCGATTCGGCGTGGTCCTTAGACCCCACAGTACTGATGGTATCTCGTCTATCCAGCATCCCGGAGTTTTCAGCAATGGTTCAATGAGACGAGCCTTGATGCCGGCCAACACCAGGGCATTTGATCTTTCCACTTGCCCATTAGACTCCGGATGTGCCACCGAGGCTATATCTAGCCGGATTCCCTTATTCATGCAGAACCGAGCAAACTCTCCGACAGCAAAGTTTGTGCCGTTATCCGAGATGATGCTATGAGGGTATCCGTATCTCAAAATAATTTCTTTCAGGAAAGTCACAGCCGAACGACCATCTACCTTCCGGATTGGTTTCACCTCTATCCACTTGGTGAACTTATCCACCATCACCAGCATATGTGTCATGTTACCCCTAGCCGGCTTGAAATCTCCCACCATATCTAAACACCACACAGCAAACGGCCAAGTGATAGGAATTGTTTTGAGCGCCGATGCGGGTAAGTGTGTCTGCTTGGCAAACCTTTGGCATCCTTCACATTTTCGGACTATGTCCTCTGCATCCGCGTGAGCAGTGGGCCAGTAAAATCCATGCCGGAACACCTTAGCCACCAGGGCTCTTGTACTGCAATGATGTCCACATTCACCTTGATGTATCTCAAGGAGCATCTCCTTGCCCTCGGCTGGCTCCACACAACGCTGTAGCACCTCGGTTGCACTCCTCTTGTATAACTCCTTGTTGATGATGGTGTAAGCCTTGGACCTCCTCTGCACTCGCCTAGCTTCGGTTTCATCATTTGGCAAACTCCCCTCCGACATGAACTTCATGATTTCTTCAGCCCATTCCGGTACTGGATGCAAAGGGAATAAGTGCTCATCTACTTCCACTGGTTCGGCCGCCATTATTTCTTCTATCAGCTTCTGCCCATTCCCTAAGATTCGGTTAGCATCACCTTCTCTGCTCCTCTTTCCTAAGATCCGGTTAGCAGTCCCCGGGTCTCGCCATGCAGTCCCCGGGTCTTCCCCAATGTACCCGACATCAACATTCATAGGGACAGCCTCAGATTCTTGCTTTGGGATAAAAATTGACTCGGAATCAGGCGAAGGTTTGATTGAAGGGACCCTTAGGTGATTCAAGGATATCCGGGTGGAATTGCATCCCTAGACGACCCGAGTTTTGACAGGACATCAGCAGCTTCGTTCTCCAACCGAGGTATGTGCTTGTACTCGCAGCCTTCAAAAAATCCTGAAATTTTCTGGACATGAAACCGATACAGTGCCATATTGGCATCAAGAGCATCCCAATTTCCAGAAGACTGCTGCACACTAAATCCGAATCACCAAAACATTCTATTCGGCGGATGCCGATGTCCCTGGCCACATTAAGCCCATGGATCAGTGCCTCATATTCGGCCACATTGTTTGAGCTGAGAAATGAATCTGCAACACATATCGCAACTGATCTTGCTTTGGTGACGTGAGTACCACCCCAGCACCTAATCCGATTTTGGTTTTGGAGCCATCAAAGTGCAACTTCCAGTAATTGTAATCCGGCTTGGGTGGTCATACTGCATCTCGGCCCAGTCACAAAGGAAATCTGGTAAAGCCTGAGACTTGATAGCATCCCTTCTCTCATAATGCGGGGTGTAAGGAGATACTTCTATTGCCCACTTGGCAACCGGCCAGTCGCATCTTTGCACCCAATGATCTCCGCGATTGGAGCTTCACATACCACGGTAATCGGGTGTTCTTGGAAATAATGTTTCAACTTTTT
Organism: Poa pratensis; assembly: GCA_947311845.1. Classification (NCBI taxonomy): domain Eukaryota; kingdom Viridiplantae; phylum Streptophyta; class Magnoliopsida; order Poales; family Poaceae; genus Poa; species Poa pratensis. The sequence continues at coordinate 37,985,899 of CAMZMU010000086.1, read as the reverse complement.
GGCCGCCAGGTATACACCGTATGTCATCTTCTGGTAGTGAGGATAATTTTGCTTTGAGGTTGAGATCACCTCACTTAAATAGTACACCGGTCTCTGCACGGATTTACCCTCCTCTTCTCGCTCTACCACTATGACCACACTTACGACCCGGTTAGTGGCCGCAATGTAAAGTAGCATTGGCTCATTCGGCAAAGGTGACGCCAGAATTGGTGCAGTGGACAACATCTTTTTTAATTCGTTGAAAGCCGAATCTGCCTGCGGGGTCCACGTGAACCCGGTGCTCTTTTTCATCAACTGATACAAGGGCAAGGCTTTTTCTCCTAGCCGACTCACAAACCGACTCAACGAGGCTAAACACCCGTGAATTTTTGTACATCTTTTAGACATTTAGGCAATTTCATTCTTTCTATGGCTCGGATTTAGCCGGATTCACCTCAATACCTCGGCTCGATACAAGGAAACCGAGCAACTTTCCAGCCGGGACACCAAAGGTGCATTTATCCGGATTCAATTTCAACCGATATTTTCTCAAGTTCACAAATGTTTCCTCGAGATCCTCGAGGAGAGTGTGTTTTTCTTTAGTTTTGATGACGATATCATCGACATACACCTGCACATTCTTGCCCATTTGGGAGTGTAAGCATTTCTGCATACATCTCTGATAAGTTGCACCGGCATTTCTCAAACCGAAACACATGACACGATAGCAATACGCCCCGTACGGGGTAATAAAAGCAGTCTTTATTTGATCTTTAGGGTTCAGTGGTATCTGGTGAAAACCAGAGTACGCATCAATAAAAGACAACAACTCACACCCAGCAGTAGAATCGATCACTTGATCAATCCGAGGTAAAGGAAATGGATCCTTCGGGCACGCCTTGTTTAGGTTGGTGAAATCGATGCACATGCGCCACACCTTGACCACCGCTGGTTCGTCCTTCTTCTTCTCTACCAGAACCGGATTGGATATCCAGTCTGGATGCAACACCTCCATAATGAATCCGGCTGCAAGCAACTTAGCCAGCTCATCCAGCACCACTTTTCTTCGATCATCTGAGAGACGCCGAGTCGGTTGCCTCACCGGTTTTACATCCGGCCTGACAAATAAAGAGTGCTCTGCCAACTCCCTCGGAACACCAGGCAGGTCCTTAGCCGACCATGCAAAGATATCCCGATTCTCACGGAGGAAGTGACAGAGCGCGCTTTCCTATTTCTCATCCAGCCCGGCACCAATGATGGCCATGCGCTCCGGGTTCTCCGGGTCAATGGGATCTTCTTTGTCTCCTTGGGCATCTCAAATGTTGCACCTCCATCCGGATTGGTCATAGCCAGCACACCGAGCTGAGCTGACTTCGCCATTGCCACCACCTCATGCATCTTGCTCTTCTCAGCTTGGATCACCAATGATTCGGCTAAGGTGGAACCGATCGTGGCACACTGTATGGCCTTTTGTAATCTCCCGCAACAGTGATAATACCATTCGGGCCTGGCATCTTTATCTTGAGGTAGGCCACATGGTGGATATCATGAACTTGGCTAACGCAGGCCGCCAGCAAAGCATGGTATGGGCTCTCCAAATCTACCACCTCGAACTCGAGACTCTCAAGCCGGTGATTGTCCTTGGTACCAAACAGCACATCTACCCAGATCTTACCCATTGGGGAACAAGACACCCCGGGTACTATACCATGGAAGGTACAACTGCTCTGCTGCAACTGATTCGGCGAAATACCCAACTTGACCATTGTGTCCCGATACATGATGTTTATGGCACTGCCATTGTCAATCAAGACTCGGCTAAACCTCACGTTAAGCTTGGGTCCACCAAAGTCGGATCCACCACCAGTGCATAGTTTCCTGGACTTGGCATAATTCTGGGGTTATCAGCCCTGCTCCAAGTGATCTCCTGCTCGGACCAATTCAGGTATTTTGGGACTGCTGGTATGACTGCATTCACCTCCTTCGCCCTTCGCAGCTGACTTTTCTTGTCAGTTGGCTCGGTCACAAAAACCACATAACTTTGATGAGCCTCCTTGTACTCATTACCGGGGTATCCACCTTGCCGACTCGGACCAGCACCATTGTCATTGCCTCCCATGTTTACCAGGTTAACCGGCTTTGTGGCTGCCGGTCTTGGAGCTCCTGCGTTCACCGGGATTGTATTGGCTCCGGTTAAAGGCATATTCGGCCTGAAATTCGGTCTAGGAGCACCTCTCTGAGGTGGTCCTCTCTGACCCTCCGCCTGAATGCGATGATGCCAGCTACAATTCCGAGTTGAATGATTGGCCGGCTTGCGTGGGTCTGTTGTGTGATAACAGCAAGGCCCGTCTAATCTTGCCTCAAAAGTTAGAGGAGGACTCGATCCATCCCACACTTTCTTTGGCCAGCACCTTGATTCGGCCTCCAAGCTGGACCCTCAGTCTTTTGTCTCTGACCATCTCCTGCTCCAGGATGGTCCATATTCACTGCAGCAACCTGATCTGAACCGTATCTATAATCCGGATCTCTTCTTTTGTAACCGAATTCATGTCGGTCATTGGGCCTCAATGGTCCTACTCGGTTGTTAACCGGTTGCCTCCTGCTTGTTCCCACTGCATCCAATGCGGCTGTGTCGGATCACCAAGAGCATACGTATCTGCTATCCGGATCGTTTCCGCCAGTGTCTTGGGCATATCCCTCTGGAGCTTCTGCCAGAGCGGGGTGCCATGTCGGCAACCCTGCGCAAACCAAGAAATTGCCTGCTCCTCCACGACACCTTCGCAAGAGTTGCGAATGTTGCTCCACCGAGTCAAAATTCTCGGTCTGTTTCCCGTTCTTCCTGCTTGCACGCAGCCAGGAGCTGAGGTCGGTTAGGCCTCTTGTAGGTGCTGGAGAAATTACTGTAAAATGCCTCCTCCAAGTCCATCCAAGAGTTGATACTACCCGGCGGTAAGTTATTCAGCCAAATCCGGGCTGGCCCTTCCAACATGTGCGGGAGATACCGGACCGCCCATCGGCGATTGCCCCCCGCAATGTGCACTGACGATACATAGTCTATCAGCCAATCTGTGGCTTTGTGTTGCCATTATATGGCTTTGTGCTTCGGCCAAGCTGAAATAACGGCACACTCGGCTCGTTCATGATCCGAGGTCCAAAACATGGAGGACCCGGTGGGCCTTGCTCTTCTAGCTTCTCGGACTGGTAAATTCTATCCAACTTGAGACGCTGATCATTCGGATCTAATGCCCGAGGTCCCAGTCTTGATGCAAGTGCATTATCATACGTCTGGTATCCGGCTCGCGCCATAGCCGAATTTCCGTCATCATAGCGGTAACCCGCCTGGCCACCACCTTGCTGTTGCGCTCGCACAATCACTTGCTGCCCCGGAGGACGAGGTGGTTGACCTCGGCCAGCCGAATTGCCCCTTCCAGCTCCCGGGTAGCCTTGTCCACCACTGTTTCTGCTTTGGCCACCTCTTCCTTGAGCGGCTAGCTGCTTGCCGGCATACTCAGCATCATAGGTCTGCAGCTGCTTGCTCTTACCCGAGTTCACGCTCTGGGCCCGGTCAACTCCGACGTGCGGGGATGACGCCTGCCCCTTGGATCTCTGGCTAACAGCCTTAACCGACACTACTACCCGAGAAACACCTGCATCCGGATTAGCTTTCCGGTAAGCCTCATTCTGCCGGTTACACACATCTACTAGCTCATTGACTCTCTCTGCCTGCTTCCGCCAAGCGTCCCCGGTTAGTGTGCTCAACTCGGCTCGCGCTGCCGCTGCAGCCCTAAGATTCTTAGCCGGGGAGCTATACACCGGCTTGCCTGTGCCAGATCTATGACTAGTAGCCTTACTTGAGCTCGATCCTGCAGCTCTAGCTAACTCGTCATTGAGGTCCTTACCCCGGTTACGCAACTCGGCTTTTTGCGCGAGCGATGCACTACAGGAGTAAAGCCATCAGTGATACCATTGGCAGCATTGTACTCTCTCATATCTCTATCAAAGGCTTGCCTAGACTCCACCACTAACCGGGCTTCTTTTTGCAACCTCAGGCGCTCTGCCTCTAGCTGAGCTACAGTGAGCTCTACATTTGCCCCAGGTGCCACTGGCCGAGATAACTTCTCCAGGACATCCTCTAAGGGAGCCTCCCTACTTGACATGCCAAGCGGGCCAACCGGATCCGGTTTCTCCTTTGGGAACTTGCCGTCCGAGTCGGCTTGTCAACCGGATCAACTGGCGTGGCCAGCTCCTCGGGCATGCTCTTGCTGGCATCTCCTTTGCCAGCCGCAGCACTTGTTCCAACCACCATTACCTCCACGCTACTCCCGGGGCGAGCGCTACGCCGTCCGAGAGCTGCGCGGAAAGAGGGAGGATCCTCAGCCACGAGCACCTGCGCCGGGTACTCGCGGACAGGCTCGGTGGCGACGTAGGTGACGAAGCTGCCGAGCGTCATGAGGAAGCCGTCAGCGGGGAAGGGCTTGTTGGCGAAGCACCCCGCGTTGTCGCTGATGAAGTTGAACTTGCCGATCTTGCAAACGAGCCCAGAGAGGACCCGCTCGCCGGAGCCAGTGACGGTCCCGTCCGGAAGGAAACCCCAGCCAACGCCACTGCTTGCCCCACGGTGGGCGCCAACTGTCGTGGTGGTGTCACGGCAGATGCCATAGGATGGCTTAAGTTGTGGGCTCGCTAGGACGTTGGGGGATCCGGGGAGGGTTTGCGCGCTCACGAAGCACGCATGGAGAACAACCAAGAACTCGCAAGAACAAACAAGAACAAGCAGAACCAAGAAGAAGCAAAGAACACCACGATGTACCCTGCTTCGGGGCCCTCTTGTGGAGGTAACACCCCTACTGCAGCACTAGCCTACTCTCTTTATATCTCAAGTGTTTACAAGTACAGAGTGCTCCTTGAGCTGTATCAAGAACAATGGTGAAAGCTCTAGGAAGAAGATGGAGCTTGGGGAAGATACTGCCCCTCTCTCTCGCCGTTGTCCCTCCCCCCCGTACTGGAGGATGTGGTAGCTTACTTATACACTAACCGAATTACCATTTTGCCCCTGGCTGGAAGTGATAATGGCATGGACAAGAGGAACAGGACAAGCCTCTGCCCCCTGTCATCCAACGGCCGGACTGCCAGGCCTATCTTGCTCTTTCGGGCAATGGCAGCTGTAGCCCATCGGGTCTAGGTCACATCCTCTTTCCCGAATTGGCCGAGTCAGCTCCTAGGTTGCTGCGCTCCCAGGAATCCCGTGACCTGACCTGGCCGTCAAGTCCCTAGCAGGCCTATCTTGCCACTTTGGGCAATGGCAGGCGTAGCCCCCCGGGTCTAGGTCATATCCTCTTTCCCGAATTGGCCAAGTCAGCGCCTAGGGCCTTGCGACCCGGAAAACCTGCGACTTGACCCGGCTGTCTTCTCAGCCTCTGGCAGGAGACCTGCAGGACCCGTGAACCTTTCTGACATTACTTGGCCCTTGTGCAATATCCGGATTACCTTATCCGGGTCCTTCCTGACCAACCCGGCTAACTTAACCGGTTTCCTTCCTCTGATTCGGTTAAGCTTTACCGGATCCTCTCTGGCGTCTTCTCGCACTTTAGCTTGATCAAGTGCTAACCGACTCTCACGAGAGATCCGGCCCAAGTGACCCGGCTATATGTTGATCCGGCTAGCTCTTTGCAACATTAACACCACATCTTTGCCCTACCCGGGGGCAGCCCCCCGACATGTATTCAAGGGGCATGAGGCATTCAACCCATACTTTGTCAAGCACATTACTCATATTTGCTTTCACTTTAAACTTTAACCATTCAATATGCTATGATAGGGGTAATGAGAGCTCCACACCAATGGATACCACATTGCAAACATTAACTTAAGTAGAAGCATTTGGAAGCTAGATGAAACTTATTCATGTTTTACCTCTACTTATTTATCTATCTTTCCAAAGTGTCCACCTTTTATATTCAGATTTACAAGAGTACTCTATGACCATTATAGGATGTTTTTTACTTTTCATTATGCATACATTTGGTCCATAGTACTTTCTTCTATATTACACTTTGTGAATTATCATTGAACATCCTTTCATTGAATATTTGATATCACTTCATAATATATCTTTTATATTGCTACTCCTTTGAGAATGAATCATTTGACTTTATGTAGCAATAGTAATCATCTTTGATATCCATTGATAGTATTAAAATGCAAAGTCCATGTTAGTTTTATCACCTTCATACTCGAGGACGAGTATAGGTTAAGCTTGGGGATGTTGATGCATGTAAAATGCATACATGAACTTTGCATGTTATTACTAGATATTCCTACATATTTGCAACTTATATGATGTTATATTCATGTTTTATAATGCTTTCGGGGATTTTCTAAACAATCCCCCCTCTTTTGGTTCTAACTCTGTTTTCCAGAAAACGTCTTTTTTAGTGTTTCGGACTTTCCGGGAGCTTCGGGACTCCAAAAAGGGCAAGGCCAAAGAGCACGGTTCAGAATTTTCGAGACGAACGCAATGGCCTGAAAATGAAGACCAGAAGAACAACCAGATGGAAACTAGAGGGCCCCATGCGGTCAGATTCCCTGGCCGCGTGAGGACCCCTCTTTTCCCCCTCGTGGCTCCGATGCCGTCCGTTTTCGTCTCCGTGGCTTCGTCTTGACCTAAAACCGGCTATAAAAATAGTCTCCGGGGAGTTTCGGGAGGAGGCAGCGGAGAAACACAAAACCACGAAACAGAGAGTCAGAAGGCTGCCATCGGAGAAGATCGGAGGGGGAAACGCCGCCGGAATCACCTCCGGAGGGCTCCTCCTCCCTCCGGCGTGTTCATCATCAACATCTACAGCAAGATCATCTCCATCTCTCCACTGTAAACTGTTGGCAAACATGATATATGATGCAATATACTATTCCCTTGATCTATTGTGTCTCCCCATCTATGTTTGAGAAGTGATTTGTTCATGGCAATAGTGAAATAGTTCGTTGATTGGTTGCATACAAGTTTTGTTATCTTTTATGATTGTCTTTATGTACAATATATGAGTGCACACATATGTTGGGGAATGCATGTAAGGTGATCACCGGTAATGTAATGGAGTGAGGGAGACTTGGGAGGACATGTAAACCTGAGACCGAGTCATGAAGTTACTTTATTGGGGGATATATATAGGGGACCTTAGAACTTAAGGCTATGGTGGGACTTTTATGTCTTAATAATTCTTGTGTGCTCATTTACTTGGCCATGAGATCCATCATAAGGGGTTTTAGTTCATTTACTTGGCTACACCTATTTATGGCTCCTTCCTAGAAGAAACAATTAAGACTGAAACATGTGCTTCACTAATTGTGACAACCACACGAATGAAATAACAATTGCTAGAACATTTGCTCGCTTGAGATATTTGCTACTTGAGATATTTGCTACTTGCTACTTTGAGAAACTTGCTTGAGAAAACTGCTGAGAGAAACTTGCTCTAAGAAACTTGCGTTTGAAACTTGATTGAGAAACTTGTTACTAGATAAACCCATTCCACATCACTTGCTTTTATTAGTTAGTTCCTTTCATATTTAAACTTATTGCTTTGCACAAACAGCCATATAAGAGGGTTATAGGGCTTTAGAGAATAGATAGTTTACCTTCAGCTCCTCGTGGGTTCGACACTCAAATACTTATCGAATTGTGCTACAGTGATTCCTTGCTCTTGGGGATTATCAGTAGCATGTCACCTCAGAAATTATTTTGTTTTTATCATTTTACCTACTCGAGGACGAGTAGAACTAAGCTTGGGGATGCTTGATACGTCTCAAACGTATTTATAATTTCTGATGTTCGATGTTGATATTATAACAATTATTACATGTTTTACATACACTTCATAGCATTTTTATGCATTTTCAGGGACTAACCTATTAACAAGATGCCACAGTGCCAGTTCCTGTTTTCTGCAGTTTTTGTATTTCAGAAAAGTTGTTCTGGAAATATTCTCGGAATTGGACGAAACCTGGACAGGACCTCCTATTTTTCCAACACGTACACGAAGTCCGAAGGAGAGACGGAGGCGACCGAGGAGGGCGCCACACCCTAGGGCGGCGCGGCCCCCCTCCAACCGCGCCGTGGTGGGGTGTGGCCCCTCGGGTCGCTCCAGCCGCCGCCCTTTCGCCTATTTATTCATCTTCACGGGAAAATCCTAGACACCCGAGGCTCCATCCACGAAAAGTTCCGTAGCCGCTGCCGTCGTCAACCCTAGCTCGGGAGGGTTCTGAAGCTCTTCCCGGCACCCTGCCGGAGAGGGGAATCATCACCGGAGGGCTCTACATCACCATGCCTGCCTCCAGAGTGATGCGTGAGTAGTTCATCTTTGGACTACGGGTCCATGGCAGTAGCTAAATGATTGTCTCTCCACTTTATGCTATCATGTTTAGATCTTGTGAGCTGCCTATCATGATCAAGATCATCTTATTGTAATGCTACATATTGTGTTTTGCTGGGATCCGATGAATATTGAATACTATGTCAAGTTGATTATCAATCTATCTTATATGTTATTTATGATCTTGCATGCTTTCCGTTACTAGTAGATGCTTTGGCCAAGTAGATGCTTGTAATTCCAATAGTTAGTATTTATGCTAGATAGTGGGTTCATGCCTCCGGTAATCTGGGAGAGTGACAGCAACTTCTAAGATAGTGGATGTGCTGTTGCCACTAGGGATAAAATAACCGATGCTTAGCTTAAGGGTGCGCCGTTAGGTCTAATGCATTTGTTTACATTACGCACATTACTTAATGCGATTATCCGTTGCTTGCAACTTAATACCAACGGGGAACTCGGTATGACAACCAGGAGGTGGATTATTAGTCATAGACGCTGTTGGATAACGGTCTGTGTATTTTGTCGTAATGCCCACATGAATATCATAGTAATCATTATGTCATATATATGCATTGTCATGCGCTCAATATTTTGTCAATTGACCAGCTGTAATTTGTTCACCCAGCATGCTAGTTATCTTTATGGAGAGACACCACAAGTGAACTGTGGACCTCGGTCCATTCTTTTACACTGATAATACAACCAACTGCAATCATTGTTCCTTTTCATTCTCTGCAATTAAACACTATTTCCCACACCATACGTTTAATCCTTTGTTTTCAGCAAGCCAGGAAGATTGACACCCTTCTTGTTTCGTTGGGGCAAAGTAGTTTGATTGTGTTGTGTGCAGGTTCCACGTCAACAGCCGAACTCCCTTCCACACTGACGAGGGGTTAACTCATCAAATCCCATGGTTAAGGACCTAGGGTTGAGATTATGGGGAGAGAACGTGGTAGTGCTGGTAGTTTCGTTGGCTGACAAGCAGAGGCAAAGATTTACCCAGGTTCAGGCCTCCGGAGAGTAACACCCTACTTCCTGCTTGTCTGGTATTGATCGTGTGAGATTATGCGATTACAGGGGAGCTCCGGCGAGATGTCGCTCTCGCTAGGGCTTTTGGTGGTTCGAGTATGGAGTGACTGATATGCATTGGGCGAACCCGAATGCTTTTCGGAACAGATCGCGTGCAATGACGTCAGGGATGACGTTTCGTGGCGACTGCGTTGCCTGACACGCGGTGGCGTGCGCTATGCTGCGATGGATGGGACGTGACACGTATGTGGGCCCATTGTGCAGCGCTTGACCAAACGACGGTGCCGTTTGGATTGGATTTGACCGCTCTGACGCGGTTTTTACGGGGCCGTGATGATGGTTCCTCTTTTTACGTGCGTAGGGGGCAGAGTGGCCGGCGACGGTTGCCCTTCGAGGCTGCCACGTGTATGGCTGATTACGCAGCTCTGCCCACGATCTTGCATCAACGATGCGGATTCGTTGTGCTGAGGTTAAAAGGGTGTGACAGCGTAAATAATTTTTTACTTGCCATTTGTGCACCGCCGCCGTTGCTTCTTCTTCCTCCTCTGCGCATCCCGTCTATCTTGCGAACCACCACCTCCATGGCGTCCAAGAGGAAAGTTGCGCTTGCTGCCGCCGCCACGGTGGCTGGTGGGAGTACGAGCACCGCCGCCGCCAAGGGTGGCGAGGACGTGACCCTGGACAAGAAGACCGGCGACTGGACGCGGTCCACCATGAAGTTGTCCAGGCTGGACGGGTACCGGCGGGATGGATGGATCCCCTCCGCCGAGCTGCTGACGACGCGCCTCCCCGGAGACGAGGTAAGCCCTCAACCCAAGGAGGGCGAGCGCGTATGCTTTCACGACTTCGTGAATAGGGGATTCTCATTCCCTATTCACGATTTTGTGCGGGCTCTGATGTACGCGTACAAGGTGCAGTTGCACGATTTTACGCCCAACTCCATTATGCACATTGATGTGTGAGTGTTTCTTGGGTGTGAACCCACATTGGGGTCTTTGGAAGAAGATCTTCACTGTGAGGGAGAACGCCGGGAAGAAACGGCGTTTATGCTGTTGGCGGCTTCAACATTCAGAGCCGCAAAGAAGTCGCATATTTTGACATTAAGCAAGTCGAATCTGCGCAAGGTTGGAGGCAGAAGTGGTTCTACTTCACCACCAACCAAGAGGGACTGCCGCGATTTGATCCTCACGCGCCTCTGGTGAAGACACGGGCTTGGCTGCATCAGACCACTGCTGCTGAAGAGGCTGAGGTGAAGCCTTTAATGGCCAAGATTGCCAAGCTTATGAAGACTGCGGGCCGCGAAGTGAGCGGCCTGCATTTGATTTCACCTTCATCAAGAGGGGTGTGCAGCCGCTGCGAGTGCGAGCGCACCCCATGTGGGCATTTCAGGGTCCACAGGACCCGACACGTTTGGTGCCTGGCCAAACTCTGCCGCACCTGATGATGTGGAGAAGCGAGTTCGATCGATCACCAAGCTGACGGCGAACGATAGCTGCCCACTCGATTGTCCTGTCGACGCTTTTGACAGTGAGCACCCTTTACCCAAGGTATTCGCTGTCTTTCCTTTATGCATTTAGCATTGGAGATATGATTTTTGTCGAGTGATAGCTCATGGCTAGATTGTGTACAGGGTCATGTTCCCCTCAAGTGCTTGCCCCCACTACCCGAAGATGGGAATACCGCGGAGACAGAGGTATTGCTGGCTGATCATAAAGCCGATGACGTCTCACTCGCCTCCGCGCACACCCCTACAGAGGAGGCAGAGGACTCCGAGCAAGAGGAGGAGGACGAGCTTCCACTCCTGAAGCGCCGTCGTGCAGACGAAACGAAATCGACTGCAGAAAGCTCGCCTCCGCGTGCCACTCGAGGCGAGGATTCTGATTCTTCTTCGACTGACTCGGGGGAGCTTAAGGAGAAGTCCCCTTCGCGTGCAGCTTCACCGGCTAGGTCGCCGTCATTCAAGGCGTGTATAGACTATAACACGCTGATTCTCTCGGATGACGACGAACCTCATAAGTTTTTGCTGGAACATTATGTGTCATAGGTTATGCTTTATGCGACTGATTCTGATATGTGCAGGCTGGTCGAGGACGACCCACCCAAGGTTGATCTGCCACCGCCTGCGCCTGAGGTGACGCCCGTTTCTTCTTCGGGTGAAGCGATTCGCTCAGAGGCCCAACAGACTTCCCCGGCAGCTCCTCGACCCGAGCCTCAGGAAAACATGCCTTCCTCATCGGGTGAAACGCTTCCTGCACGTTATAACCACGTAAGTGCGACTCTTTTTTGATTGTGTTTTGATCAACAGCTGAAGCCATGTATGCACTGATTTCCTGAGTTTTTATGCTGTACAGTCATTCATCCGTACTCTCCTTGAGTCGGGTGACACATATTTGCAAGTGGAGCAGGAACGCGATCAACTGCGAGCCAGAGTGGAGCAGTTGGACCGTAAGAATTTCCGCCTCTCCTTTTATGCCCTTTTTGTTTGTAATGTTCTGATTTTTGCTAAAAGGTGGCTTGTGCCATTCGCAGGTGAGAAGGCAACGTCTGCCACCCGTGTGCAAGAGCTTGAGAAGAAACTCGAAGATTCACAGAAAAAGCTCGAGGAGGTGGAGGCACGCGAAACGCTGCAAACTCATCGGCTTCGCGCGCTGTCCCAAGTGCTGGGAGGTAATGTGTTTGAGAGAATATTTTCGAGTTTGATCTGACTACCACCAGTAGTATAACTTATGCTTTTTCCAACAGAAACTGTTGGTGCCGAGCCTGCCGTCGATGAGGGCTCATTCGAGGATGCGGCGAGTGCCTTTGACAAAATATGTGCCCGCACTCGAGAGGCTTTTCGCCGGTCCAAGAGTGCACTGACTTCTATATATCAGACCGTGCTGCCTGCCAATCCACCACCTAAGACAGTGGAGGACTTGGCTGACATGTTTGCACCGGGGACAACCACCCTGGCGAACTTCGCCAAGCCCAAATGGTAGGTGGATCCGAGACCACCCTCATTCTGTTAAGGGGCAACGGTGTTGCGGGTGATTTTGCGACAGCTCTGGCTGGTTTCCCGAAGAGTTCTGGTGGAAAACCAGCCATTACGGACGCTATGAAGATGGAAGCTGGAACACTATCGAAGAAGATGGTGACCATGCTTGAGAAGCGTGCCGTGGCTGTGTCTGAGCGTGCCGGTCGTGCTGCTAGGGCTAGGTCTGAGTCGGTGTCAGACGTAGCATAGTCGACAGTTTATGTCTTTTATGCTTTTGCTTGTAAAGAACTCGAATGCCGCCCAGGGCTTTTGTTTAATATGAATTGCATCTTTTGCTCTGCTTCATGCTTTCGTCATGCGTGTCCTCTTGGAGAACAGCCCCCGAGCCTGCTTGGCCGGGGTTTATGCAAGTGTGATGTGAAACTTACTTGAAGTATATTTTGTGTAGTCTGAAGGTCGTGCTGCGGCAACTGGTTCATCTGCAAGCAGCTCCAAGCCCAAGCACACTCGAAGCGTGAATGACCAGAAGCTGATTGAATATCTCACACAGAAATTCACAGCTATGGAGGCAGAGCTGAAGGAGACCAAGGCTTCCCTTGCTGATCTCCAGTCGAGACCCTCACCCTCTACAGAGCGAGAGTTATTCTTGCTGGCGGAATTGGACAAGGTGAATCTGCAGCTCGAGTGTAAGTTCACCCGATACATACTTCTCTTTTGCTTCGGCAGGCTCGAATATACGAGCTGATTATGCTACGAATGCGCAGGTGCCTGCTTTGATAGACAAAAGGAGGATATCCGAATACGCGAGCGATTGGACGATCAGGCCAATAGGCCAGAGTATACCCATCACCCCTTTTGGTCAGATAGGGATAGGAGTCAGACACTTGTGACTCTTTATGATCGCGCCTGGCGTGTGGCTGTTGTGCTGGAGAGCTGTAGGCAAGCCTTCTCCAGGATACACCACGCGTTGTTCCCCCTAAATGAGCAGCCGGAGGGTTTGCCGGCCTTGCTAGGAAAATTTCGCAAGGGCAAGGCCATTAAGAAGTTTGTGCGAGAGCAACTCATCAGTGGAGCGAATGTGGCACTCGCCTTTGTTCGGACACACCACCCGAACCTTGATCTGAAGAAGATTGCCCTGGGACCAGCACCTGTACCTGGCGGTGGTCCCGTGCCTATGGAGGAACATTACAAGGAGACCCGCGTGGATGCCCTTGTATTGGTTCATCATGTATTAAAGGAGGAGGAAAAATGGGCTCCACCCAAAGATGAGCCTGTAGATTAAGGTTTTATGTATAGGGGTCAGCCCCCGAGTGTAATTTTGCCACTTGTGTATATTTTGTTTATGTGTATGCGCGCAGCCCCCGAGTGTATCGAGTGGGTTTATGAAAAACACAGAGTATGGAACATAAATTGCACAGCCCCCGAGTGCTCGAGTGAGGCTGTGAATTTTTGCGATGTTTGAAGCTGCAACTCACGATTTTGAGCAACTTTTTCGTTTATGTATGATTTTTATGACCCAGCCCCCGAGTGTTCGAGTGCGGCTGGAGTATTATGTTTGAAGGAGCGAAAGCTCATGCTTTGAGACAGCGTAGCCCCCGAGTATTCGGGTGAGGCTAAGTTTGTTCGAATAAGTTATGCGAGTAGTAAGCAGGGAGAAATATGAGGAATCATTGATTATATTCCATTTTTGAATGTTAAGCTGCAGGCCGCCTCATTAAAAACCTTCCAGTCCCCGTAGGTACCCTGGTAAGGAAAAGAGCGCGTCTGAAACCTGCAGCCATCCGACATATGTGCCAATTACATTGTGCGACTGAACAATCTAAGCATAGAAACGGCGCAGCTGCGCAACGTTCCAAGGATTGTGCGAGAGTTCGCCTGTCTCCGCGTGCTTCAGTCTGTATGCTCCACCACCAATGACCTCGGTGATGATGAAGGGTCCTTCCCATGGAGAAGCAAGTTTGTGCACCTTCTTTTGCTTCAGTCGAAGTACCAGGTCGCCAACCTCGAAGGACCTGGTACGCAGTCGACGGTTGTGATAGTTGCGGAGGTCTTGCTGATAGACAGCTGTGCATGCTAGCGCCGTGTTGCGTGCTTCTTCGAGCAAGTCGACTGCATCTTCGAGTGCTTCATCCGCTCTTCTTTGTCGTATGCTTCGACTCTTGGTGCATTGAACCTTACATCTGATGGCAGGATTGCCTCTGCACCGTAAACCATGAAAAATTGGTGAACTATGTTGAAGCGTTAGGAGTTGTGCGTAGGCTCCATAGCACAGATGGAAGTTCTTCGACCCAAGCACCCGCGGCCCTTTTGAGTGGCACCAGGAGGCGTTTCTTGATTCCGCTCGTCACGAGCCCATTGGCTTTTTCGACTTGGCCATTGGATTGCGGGTGTGCCACGGATGCATAATTGAGCGTAATGTCCTGCTCTTTGCAGAAGGATCGGAACTCTTCAGCCGTGAAGTTTGTACCGTTATCAGTGATGATGCTACTTAGCACACCAAAGCGGTATATGGTGGATTTTATGAAATTGACTGCTGTAGTGGCAGTCGAACTTGTGATAGGGACTGCTTCATCCACTTGGTGAACTTGTCGATCGCCACCAGAAGGTGAGTATGCCCTCCATGGGAGGATTTTTTGAGTGGCCCGACCATATCGAGCCCCCACTGGGCGAAGGGCCAGGCCAATGGTATTGTCTTCAACGCCGATGCGGGTGCGTGCGGCTTTGTGGCGAATTTTTGACAGCCGATGCACCTTTTGACTATGTCTTCCGCGTCTTTGAGTGATGTGGGCCAGTAGAAGCCTGCGCGAAAGGCTTTGGCTATGAGTGATCGACTGCTGGCGTGATGCCCGCAGGTATCTGCATGAATATCACGAAGGATGGCCTGGCCATCTTCAAATGCTATGTATCGTTGGAACATACCTGATACGCTGCGTTTGTATAGTTCGCCGTTGGTGACGGTGTATGCTTTAGATCGTCGAGTGACGCGTCTTGACTCTGTTATGTCTTCAGGTACCTCGCCGCGGAGTATGTATGCGAGGAAAGGTTGTGTCCAAGTTGGCTCAATGAGGAGTACCTC
Source organism: Poa pratensis (assembly GCA_947311845.1). NCBI lineage: Eukaryota > Viridiplantae > Streptophyta > Magnoliopsida > Poales > Poaceae > Poa > Poa pratensis. The sequence continues at coordinate 37,970,472 of CAMZMU010000086.1, read as the reverse complement.
GACTGGCGGGTCCTCTATGCTGGGTGCTTTGCTCTTGGCTGGTGCGGCTGATGTAGGCACTAGTACAGTACGACACATCGGAAACGGGCCAAAAACCCCTTCGGCAACGGAGAAAGGGTCCGTGTCCCCGCCTCTGTCACTGATGTGAAGCCTCACAATGGCAACGGAGGAGATAAACCGTTTCTGATGTATTTAACATTAGACACGGAGTTTTGCTAATAACCGTTTCTAATAAGGGTTACAGGAAAACAAAAAAAAACACGATGACGGGCTGTGCCGTCGATGGAGCCCCGCTCCATGCGACTAGACGGCCGCCCAGTCGTCACCGTATTCCTGTACGCCCTGCTTTACAAAAGTTCATCAGTGCGCGTGGCTGGAGCTCTGCTCCTATGTCTTCACGGCCGCCAGATGAACATCTACTGTCTTTCCTGCTGCGCAAAATGTACTGCTCCTGGTGACGGCACCGTGTATGGAGCCCCGCTCCTAGGTCTTCACGGTAGCAGCATCGTCACCAAGCATCCACCAAGCCCTTGAAACAACGAATATTCTTTGTTAAAAACAGCAAACAAAGCTAATAAACAGAGCCAATAAGCAGTAAACAAAGCAAACCGAGCTAAATACATAGCTGAAGAGCTAACTAACAGAGCAAACCAAGCTAAATAAGTAGCTAACATAGCAAATACATAGCTGAACAGAGCTAACTAACAGAGCAACCCGAGCTAAATAAGTAGCTATAATAGCAAATACATAGATGAACAGAGCAAACCGAGCTAAATAAGTAGCTAACATAGCAAATACATAGCTGAACAGAGCTAACTAATAGAGCAAACCGAGCTAAATAAGTAGCTAACATAGCAAATACATAGCTAAACAAAGCAAACCGAGCTAAATAAGTAGCTAACATAGCAAATACATAGCTGAACAGAGCTAACTAACAGAGCAAACTGAGCTAAATAAGTAGCTAACATAGCAAATACATAGCTAAACAAAACAAACCGAGCTAAATAAGTAGCTAACATAGCAAATACATAGCTGAACAGAGCTAACTAACAGAGCAAACCGAGCTAAATAAGTAGCTAACATAGCAAATACATAACTAAACAAAGCAAACCGAGCTAAATAAGTAGCTAACATAACAAATACATAGCTGAACAGAGCTAACTAACAGAGCAAACTGAGCTAAATAAGTAGCTAACATAGAAAATACATAGCTAAACAAAGCAAACCGAGCTAAATAAGTAGCTAACATAGCAAATACATAGCTGAACAGAGCTAACTAACAGAGCAAACTAAGCTAAATAAGTAGCTAACATAGCAAATACATAGCTAAACAAAGCAAACCGAGCTAAATAAGTAGCTAACATAGCAAATACATAACTGAACAGAGCTAATTAACAGAGCAAACCGAGCTAAATAAGTAGCTAACATAGCAAATACATAGCTAAACAAAGCAAACCGAGCTAAATAAGTAGCTAACATAGTAAATACATAGCTGAACAGAGCTAACTAACAGAGCAAACCGAGCTAAATAAGTATCTAACATAGCAAATACATAGCTAAACAAAGCAAACCGAGCTAAATAAGTAGCTAACATAGCAAATACATAGCTGAACAGAGCTAACTAACAGAGCAAACCGAGCTAAATAAGTAGCTAACAGAGCGGTCATTTACCTTAGGCGAGGCGGGGTCGCTTTCCGTCGCGGATTGCGTCCCAGGCGTCGGCGCCGGAGCCACTGCCAGAGGAGACGTCAGAGGAGACCTCATCCTGCTCGAACACCGGAGCGTCCTCCTCCTCCTCATCCTCCTCCTCCGCCGCCCCACCGCTGCCGCCGCCGCATCTGGCCCAGGGCCCTGGCCAGGGAGAAGAGAGCGGTCTATGGCCGCCCGGAGCCGCGTCTGGAACAACGCCTCCTCGGCGGCTTCTATCGCGTGCTCGCGGCGGAGATGCGGATAGCTCTCTGCATCGCAGATGCCCGAATGACACCCTCGGCGCGCTCGCGCTCAAAGGAGGCGCGAGAGAGGAGGAGACCGACCTCCAGATCCTCGTCCTCATCGTCCGAGGAGGACGATGAGGACGAGATCCGGGCGTCGGTGGCCGCCGCCGCCGTGGATCCGGATGGATTTGACGGCTCAGAATGAACTCGCGACCGCAGTCGTCGAGATCTCGCCCCAGTTGTAGGGGAGATCTGGGCTGCGCCTCGGAGGGTGGGAGGAGGAAGATGCTCCATCCTGACTTCCGTCGGCGCCGGAGGGGTTCGCCATCGATGGGTGAAGTAGGAGGAGAGCGTGTGCGGCTAGGGTTAGGAACTGGGGAGAGTGAGACTGAGAGTGAGAGTGAGATACAGTACTGGAGTGGAGATATTAATACCGGCACCGCTTAATGTGCCTTCACATGGGAAACGGAGATAGACCGATCTCCGTTTCTGATGTGGCAATATCAGCAACGGAGATATTCTTTCCTCCGTTGCCTATATATGAGCAACGGAGATCTTTTCAGCCTCCGTTACCATTGTGTCGGGCCCATCGACCGGCTAGCGCGCGCGCACTCGCGGAAGCGCGCGGAGCTCATTTTTCCGTCGCCTAACTCTTGCCGTTGCCATAGAGGGGTATCCGATGTGTCGTTCTGTACTAGTGAGGAGATGTTCGCTTTTTCTTGATGGACCTGTGCTCGATGCGCTCGAGGAAGACACCAGGTGGAACTGGTACTTTGGTCACGCCAATGTTGGCTAGCTTATCTGCTTCTTTGTTACTCTCGCGCCCTATGTGCCGCAACTCGCAGCCTTTGAAGCTGCCCTCCATTACGTTGTACAAGTCACGATAGGCGATCATGTTATCTGCGATTGCATCGCAGGTCTTCATTGTTTGCTGCACCACAAGGTTCGAGTCGCCATAGATCATCAGTCGAGTGCACCCGAGGGCTTTGGCCATCCGCATGCCATGGATCAGGCCTCGTACTCAGCTTCGTTATTGGATGGTAACTCGAATCCCATCTGCAGGATATAGTGGAGCTTGTCGCTTTTTGTGATATGAGGATGACACCTGCGCCTGCGCCCTCATTCTTCTTTGAGCCGTCAAAGTACATAGTCCATAAGTTGGACACATATGGTGCTCCTGGCAACTGAGCTTCAATCCACTCGGTATGGAAGTCAGGTAAGACTTGTGCTTTGATGGCCTTCGGGTAATCATACTTGATATCTCGTGGTCCTAACTCGATGAGCCATTTTGCGACTCGCCCAGCTGCGTTGGGGTTTGTGAGGATATCTCCGATCCCTGAAGTGCTGATTACAGTGATCGGGTGCTCTGCGAAGTAGTGCGTCAGCTTCCTTGAGGACATGAACACGGCGTATGCCAGCTTTTGATAATGCGGGTACCGCTGCTTTGATATGGAGAGCACTTCACTCAAGTAATAGACTGGGCGTTGTATGCTTTGGGCGTGTCCCTCCTCCCTGCGTTCGACTACCAGTACGGTACTTACCACCCTGTTAGTTATGGAGACATATAGGTATAGTGGCTCACGTTCCCTTGGTGCACGAGGATTGGAGGGCTTGTGAGGACTCGCTTGAGGTCCGTGAAGGCTGCTTCGGCTTCTGGCGTCCACTCGAATTTGTCTGCTTTCTTCATCAATCGATAGAACGGGAGCGCTTTTTCGCCTAGTTTGCTGATGAATCGACTGAGTGCTGCCACTCGACCCGCTAACTTTTGCACGTCATGGAGCTTTGAAGGCCTTTGCATCGTCAAGATGGCCTGTATTTTCTCTGGGTCCGCCTCGATTCCACGAGCCGAGATTAGGTACCCCAGGAGCTGCCCGGCTGGCACGCCGAACGTGCACTTCTTCAGGTTGAGCTTGATGTGGAAGCGTTTGAGGTTTTCGAATGTCTCTCGCAAGTCATCGAGCAATGTGTTTTCCTCCCTTGTTGTGATGACGATGTCATCTACGTAGACCTGGACGTTTCGCCCAATTTGCTTCTTGAGGCAGTCTTGCATCATGCGCTGGTAGGTTGCGCCTGCGTTCTTGAGCCAGAAAGGCATTGTTGTGTAGCAGTAGACCCCGAGTGGGTTATGAATGCCGTTTTCTCTTCATCCTCTTCCTTCATCCTTATCTGGTGGTAACCCGAGTACGCATCCAGGAAGGACAAGCGAGCGCACCCGGCGGTGGAGTCGACGATCTGGTCGATTCGAGTAGTGGAAAGTGATCCTTTGGACAGCATTTATTGAGTGCTGTGAAATCTACGCACATCCGAAGGATATCTGTGTGCTTCTTCTCTACAAGTACGGGGTTGGCCACCCATTGTGATTTCTTGATTTCTCTTATGAAACCTGCTGCGAGTAGTCTGTCGACTTCGGCTTCGACTGCGGTTCTTTTTGGGCCAGATATGCGGCGCATTGTTTGCTTGACTGGTTTAGCATCTGGAAATAATTGGAGAGAGTGCTCGGCGAATTTCCTAGGAATACCTGGCATGTCGGCTGGACACCACGCAAATACAACCCAGTTCTCACAGAGGAATTCGACGAGCGTGCTTTCCTAAGCGATAGGCAGACTCGAAGATACATTGACTGTCTTGGTCGGGTCAGTCGGGTGCACCTGATGCGACCTTGTGTCATTGGTGGCATTGAATGCTCTGTCGACTGCCACCTTATTTTGCTCTGGCATAAGTGTTCGATCGTTGGAGACCGCTAGATCGGCGAGTGTTGCTTCCATGCCGAACATCTCGGAGATTTTGCTAAACTCTCGGTCGCAAGAGTCGGACTTTTGGAAGTTTCCTTTGACTGTGATTACTCCTTTTGGTCCAGTCATCTTGAGCTGGTGGTATGCGTAGTGTGGGACCGCCATGAATCGAGCGAACGTCGGGCGTCCAAGTATGGCGTGGTATTGCGATTTCCAGTCGACAACTTCGAACTCAATCGACTTTGTCCTGAAGTGATTCTTGTCCCCGAACGTTATGTCGAGTTGTATGGTGCCTTCTGGGCTTATTGCTTTGCCTGAGACGATACCGTGAAAGGTATTTGAAGATCTTGGCAGGTTTTCGACTGACCTGTTCATTTTGCGGAGCGTATTTGCGAAGATGATGTTTATGCCGCTGCCACCATCCATGAAGACCTTGGACATGGCGTAGCCTCCAATTTGTGCGTCGAGTACCAGAGCAGAGTGCCCTGGACGAACGACCGATGGTGGGTGGTCCTCTCTACTGAAGCTTATTGCAGTTTCGGATCCCTTCAAGAATTCAGTTACGGCAGGAGGTGACATGACCGCCATGTTTACTTGTCGAGTGCGAAGTTTTTGCTCCCTGTTGGAAGGGCGACCTTTCTGTATCATGTACATCTTCCCTTGGGGCGGAGGGTACTGAGGTTCATCCACCCGAGGTACGGGTTGTATGGCACCCGCGATATTTCCGCATGCGGCAGGCTGTGGTGGTGGAGGTGGTGCCATCAGACGGGCACATTGTTTGGCTGAGGCACAGGTGCAGGTGCGGGTGCATGTGTGGCTGTTGCCTTTCTGAGATGTACGTATTCAGACGCTAGTTGGTCAAATTCTCTGCAGTTTCTCATCGAGTGATTGGAGCGCAATTTTCCGTCTTCCCCCTTGTACAGGTGGAATCTGCAATCAGCATCCATCTTTTCTTCGAATGATCGCTCGGTTTGTGCGCCGAGCGCGACTTGCGCCAGTCTTTCCTCTTGTAGCTGTCGCTGCGTTGGCCGCGGTCTCGACTGTCCCGATGATCATCTCGACTGTCCCGGCGATCATCTCGACTGTCCCGTCGATCTTCTGGCCGTCGGTCGCTTCTGTCTTGGTCGTTGCGGGCGTGGAGAACCCAGCCGCCATGAATTCGGGTCTGTCGCATCGTAGTGACGTTTTGAACGCTTGCGCCTTCGGTCGTCTCTGTATGAGTCTCTGCGGCTTCGACTGCCGCTTTCATGATTGTCACGGGGTGAGGACCCGCGTGTGGTGCACGCCATGTCTTCTCCATCTACCCACTCAGTCGCGATCTTCAGAAGGTTAGCCACAGAGGTTGGCTTTAGGCGACCAAGTGCTTCTTTGAAATCTCGCCTGGCGAGGCCCATGATGAAAGTATCCATGGCCATATCTTCTGAAATTACTCCAACTGAGTTGCGTATCTCAGTCCATCGTCGGATGTATGACCTCAACGTTTCGTCTGACCGTTGAACGCAAGCTCGCAGCTCTTCGAACGTTTTTTGGCGCTCGCATAGAGGCTCGAAGTTTTTGATGAAGTCTGTGCGGAAGTGATCCCACGAGTCGTTGATGCATGTAAAATGCATACATGAACTTTGCATTATTTTTACTTATATTCCAGTCATATTTGCATCATATAAGGTTTATATCACTGTTTTATAATGATTTTGGGAATATTTGATATGTTTCCTATTTTTTATGGAATTAACCCTGCGCAGGCAGAAAACCCTATTTCTATATTTTAATGTTTCAGGGACCCAAACGACGTCCAAATGACCTGGAAATTTACGAGCATCATTTTTTGGAAGGAACAAAGCGTGGGAGCGAAGGAAGCAAACAAGAGGAGGCCCGAGGGCCAAAATAGGTGGGCCCACGCGGCCCCTGTACCTGGCCACGTGGGCCCCCTCCTTTTGGGCCTCGGAGCTCCGCTGCCGTCGATCTTTCCTCCACCGACTCCGTTTTGACCTAAAAACGCATATAAAAATAGTCCCCCGACATTCTCTGGAAGGAGCGCCGCAGAAACACAGAAACACCGAAACAGAGACCTGGAGCTGCAGATTGGAGGGGAAAAACTCTGGCGGGGCGCTGCCGGCGTAGTCTCCATCTTCTCCAACGACTTCTCCACCGTCTCCATGATGAAGAGGGAGTAGTCCACCTCTGGACTATGGGTTTGTGGAAGTAACTTATGTATCTCTCTCTCTCGAGCTTCACTAATTAGTACCGTATGAGCTGCTGAACATGATTACGGTCATCTATGTAATACCTTTCTGGTGGATCTTTTTATGAGTTAATATATGTTGAGATTGCAATGGTTTTGTTTCAGTTATGAAAATAGATGCATATTATGTACCCCGTTCTTATTTACTAGTCATGATCAAGCATGTTTATGAGAGCGTGTGAGGGGGAACGTGTGCATTAGTTGGAGTAACGGGGGGTGGCTAGTGCAGTGAACGTGAGAGAAAGTTCTGTGATCCACTTGGGTGTTTTACCTTACTTTGTTGCCTCACTAGGGATAAAAAATACCATGCTACCGAGATGTGGGTGTGACCATTGCCACTACTCCATGACTAGATCTAGCATGTTCTTATTTTAATTTCATGTCATGATACTTATTGCTATACTCTGAGTTATCTTAATTACTGAGGTGTTATGATTTAGTTCGCATCTTGGTGGAGTATAAGAGAGACTAATAACCAAAAGGTCTCTATGTTAGGACGTGATGCCCATATAATTATAACTTGTCATTAAACTATTGTGTTGCAATCTCATATGTCAACTCTAGTGTTCCATTGTCTACCACTATATTAAAGAGAGAGTGCATTTGTGAAACCATGAACCCGGTCCATTTTAATCATAAGAAACACCTTCCCAACAACTTTTACCACTTTTCTATTTTCTGCCATTTAAAAATCCGAAAATACAAAAACACTTTTACATCTTGCATTCATCATATAAAACCCAAAAATATCATTTATCATTGCTACCACCATCCTTGCATATTTATTTACCACCACTGCATATTTATTTCTTGTTTGCATTGCATATTATCTTGATATCATTCTCACACCTTGTGCTTGACAACCACTAGGTGAGGTTGAGGACCAAAACATTTACTTTGTTTTGTAGGCAACCAAAAGAAGGATAGGAAAGATAAATCTTCACTACTGATTCCCCGAGAGTTCGATATTAAACCCTCGAGTCACCCTCGTGGGGAAAACACGTCTTCCACTTACTACACACTCTGCACTTGGAGTCTCAACCTAACCCATTTACTTTTCACGCAGGTAACTACGTGAAGGGCCATCAAGAGTGCTTTCTGGCGCCGTAGCAGGGGAAGATACGAAGCTTCCTGCAGAATATTTTTCCCGTCAACTACACGCCATCAGTCGTACGTTGATGGAGGTAGAGCCTTGAGCCAGTCGCGGGCTGTGCCTTCGAGCATGAGTCGTATGTATTGCATGGCTGTGATATTTGTGCCTCGCTGGCACGCGACAGCCAGCCTGTAGTCTTCCAGCCACCCTGAAGGTTCCTATCGACCCGTGTACTTGGTTGTTTAGATGTGAGTTTGAACCCTTTGGGCATCCGTGTCTCGCGAACGCGTCGAGTGAAGCACAGAGCTCCGTATGGCTCGGGCTCCCGATCAGAGTACGAGTCGCTACTGTAAGATCTACGTGATCTGCTCCTAGACCTGCGCCGACGTGAGCCGCTTCTTTCCTTCGAGTGGTGGCGGCGACCACTGCGATTATGCTCTTCACGACGCGTGTCAACTATGGCACGATCTCGACTCCCTCCTGGAGTTTTTGGGATTTGGCGTATGGCCTTCGCCGCTAAGGCGAGTGATTTGATCTGTTGGCGATGTAGTTTTGCATTGGGGTCATTAGCTGGAGGCTTGATTGCCTCTAGGTATGCTGCAGCGGTAAAGAGAGCACCCGCAACTGTTTTGGGTACCGGCACTCCCTCCTCGTCGTATGTCATGAAAGAGTGACCTAGGTTGCGGGTGAGTGCTACCCTCTCATCTGGCGCGAGGTGTGACAGCCTTGATCTGGGTCTTCTGTCTGATCGCCCGGTGGAGCTCAGGGAGAGCTGTCTTCTTTCGATGGAACCGAAGAAACCGTGAGTCCAGCACTATTCTTTCCCACAGACGGCGCCAATTGACGAGGGTTAACTCCTCAAATCCCATGGTTAAGGACCTAGGGTTGAGATTATGGGGAGAGAACGTGGTAGTGCTGGTAGTTTCGTCGGCTGACAAGCAGAGGCAAAGATTTACCCAGGTTCAGGCCTCCGGAGAGTAACACCCTACTTCATGCTTGTCTGATATTGATCGTGTGAGATTATGCGATTACAGGGGAGCTTCGGCGAGATGTCGATCTCACTAGGGCTTTTGGTGGTTCGAGTATGGCTTGTCCAGGATCGATGGCCCTCCCAGCCTTTATAAGAGGCTGGGTCTCGAGAGTCCGTAACCGACCCTGTTTACATGTAAGGAAAGTATAAACCGACTATGCCTATGTCTAATCTTGGAGGGTACTCCATCTTGTTGGGCCTTTCGTCATGGGCTTCATGTTAGGCTCTTGATAGTTGGGGCTTAGTCGACACGTGCACCAGGTATCCTTATGGTAGGGTACCCGAGATGTATATCCTTGTCACACACGCAAGTATTTTTCTGGCACCGTTGACAACCTTCAGAAGTGCTTCTTGCTCCTACTGGATCTGATAACCTTGGTATCTTACTGAGGGAAACTTGCTGCTGCACTGCTTCATACCTTCCTCTTGGGGTCTCCCAACGAATGTGTGTCCCACGTCATCAAGGGCCTCGGTTGTAGCGACGCCGCCCACCCACATGCACCTAGCCTCCACGGAGAGGCTTCCACAAGCCGGCGCTGAAGATGGACCAAGGACAGGAGGCTCCAACTCAAGTATCTTCACGTCGACTCGCCCATCGACTGCCCCTCAAGCTTTGCCAGAAACAGCGCCTCCGGTGGTCGTCAGCCCTATCATACTGGAGGCCCGCAAGGCCAAAGGAATACGCTGCACCTCCGTGGCGGCCACACTTGGACTCTAACCCGCAAGAAGCGACGACGGCAAAGAACAAGCCGTCATGGCAGCCGGAGCGGACGTCATAGGACCGTGGGGGCAGCGGTGACGAGCCAAGCGACCCCCAGCAGTCGGGTCAGCCTTCTGGGACGCTAGGACGGCAGCAGCCAGCGCGGCGGCGGAGGTGGCTGATGGAGAAGGCGTGACCGGCCCAGGCTGGGCCATCTCCACCTCAGAGCCTTCGGTGTCGGAGATATCAGAAGCAACATCGATCTTGGTGGCCGCCAGATGGGCAGGATTACACGGAGGCAACAAGGGCCCAATGGCTTCAGGAGCAGCACATTGCAGCTTGGGCTGCGACTGTATCTCGGGCCTGGACGCGGCAAGGCACGGGGAGGACGGCGACCCCAGAACTTGGTCAGACGGAGGCGTGAGGAGGCAGGGAGAGCCACGGCCCCAACACTGATGGTGGGCAGCATTGCCGGAGCGGCCGCCGCGGGAGCACGGGTGATACGTCTCAAACGTATCTATAATTTCTGATGTTCCATGTTGATATTATACCAATTGTTACATGTTTTACATACACTTCATAGCATTTTTATGCATTTTCTGGGACTAACCTATTAACAAGATGCCACAGTGCCAGTTCCTGTTTTCTGCTGTTTTTGTATTTCAAAAAGTTGTTCTGGAAATATTCTCGGAATTGGACGAAACCTGGACAGGACCTCCTATTTTTCCAACACGTACACAAAGTACGAAGGAGAGACGGAGGCGACCGAGGAGGGCGCCACACCCTAGGGCGGCGTGGCCCCCCTCCAACCGCGCCGTGGTGGGGTGTGGGCCCCCGGGTCGCTCCAGCCGCCGCCCTTTCGCCTATTTATTCATCTTCACGGGAAAACCCTAGACACCCGAGCCTCCATCCACGAAAAGTTCCGTAGCCGCCGCCGTCGTCAACCCTAGCTCGGGAGGGTTCTGAAGCTCTTCCCGGCACCCTGCGGAGAGGGGAATCATCACCGGAGGGCTCTACATCACCATGCCTGCCTCCGGAGTGATGCGTGAGTAGTTCATCTTTGGACTACGGGTCCATAGCAGTAGCTAGATGGTTGTCTCTCCACTTTATGCTATCATGTTTAGATCTTGTGAGCTGCCTATCATGATCAAGATCATCTTATTGTAATGCTACATGTTGTGTTTGCTGGGATCCGATGAATATTGAATACTATGTCAAGTTGATTATCAATCTATCTTATATGTTATTTATGATCTTGCATGCTTTCCGTTACTAGTAGATGCTTTGGCCAAGTAGATGCTTGTAACTCCAAGAGTTAGTATTTATGCTAGATAGTGGGTTCATGCCTCCGGTAATCTGGGAGAGTGACAACAACTTCTAAGATTGTGGATGTGCTGTTGCCACTAGGGATAAAATAACCGATGCTTAGCTTAAGGGTGCGCCGTTAGGTCTAATGCATTTGTTTACATTACGCACATTACTTAATGCGATTATCCGTTGCTTGCAACTTAATACCAACGGGGAACTCGGTATGACAACCTGGAGGTGGATTATTAGTCATAGACGCTGTTGGATAACGGTCTATGTATTTTGTCGTAATGCCCACATGAATATCATAGTAATCATCATGTCATATATATGCATTGTCATGCGCTCAATATTTTGTCAATTGCCCAGCTGTAATTTGTTCACCCAGCATGTTAGTTATCTTTTATGGAGAGACACCACTAGTGAACTGTGGACCCCGGTCCATTCTTTTACACTGATAATACAACCAACTGCAATCATTGTTCCTTTTCATTCTCTGCAATTAAACACTATTTTCCACACCATACGTTTAATCCTTTGTTTTCAGCAAGCCAGGAAGATTGACACCCTTCCTGTTTCGTTGGGGCAAAGTAGTTTGATTGTGTTGTGTGCAGGTTCCACGTCAACAGCCGAACTCCCTTCCACACGCAAGTACTTTTCTGCACCGTTGACAACCTTCAGAAGTGCTTCTTGCTCCTACTGGATCTGATAACCTTGGTATCTTACTGAGGGAAACTTGCTGCTGCACTGCTTCATACCTTCCTCTTGGGGTCTCCCAACGAACGTGTGTCCCACGTCATCAAGCATTTTTCTGGCGCCGTTGCCGGGGAGTAAGAGGATTTCTGCAAGGGGAGTCTCACGCTTCCAATCTCTTTACTTTGTTTTTGTCTTGCTTAGTTTATTTTATCTTGTCTTGTTTGCTTTTATTATCAAAAACACAAAAAAATTAGTTTCTTGCATTTAGTTTATTTCGGTTTGTTATTATGTCTAGTTATTTATTCGCTATCAATGGTTTTCTCTTTGAAACAAAATCTTATTGTCTAAGTGGGTTCACGGAGGAACAGCAATTACTATAAGGAATACCGCTTGTCTCAAAAAGGGAAACACTTATGGCAAATATATAATTGAATTATTTTGCTAGAAACTTGTGCTTACTTATGATGAATCCTGTGCTTTAATGAATGTTTTTGTGTAGAAGGCATAAACACCTCCCTTTCCAATGTGATTATAATGATAATGAAACCTTGGCTGCTTATGCTAAAGGAAACTATGACTTTGATAATCTTGAACAAATGAAGAATTTGTTTTTTTAAGGGTGCCTATGAAATTGCTGGTTTATTCAAGATGATGATTCTCCTTATAAACTGAGAATTTGCTATACTTGGTTATTGCCTTGAATATTACAATGATAATCCTTATATCACTGAATTTCTTGAGAAAACTTATTCTCCAGAACAACTTGCTACCTTTCAGGAACCTGTGGGAGAAGAAATTGCTGAAACTGAAAGCTCATTGGATGAAAAAGAGGAAGAGAGTGATGAACAAAAGGAGGATCTACCTCTAAATAGTAACTCTTTAACTCTTACATTATATGATTACCCTCCATGCCTACCTAAGGAGGAAGAAATGCTATATTGTTGAATGTCATGATTCTATTGAAATATCTCCTTTTGATAAATTTGAAGTAACAAGCTCCTTGACTCAAGAAAAGGAAATTGCAGAAAGTAAAAATGTGCTCCCTAATGTTATATATGATAATGCTCTTGATGATGGTCCTATATTGCCTAATGATATTATTATACTACTATTGTCAAAAGTGGGTTTAATACCCCACTGTTTTTTAGCTTAATAAAAATTATGTGTTTGTAGATCATGAAAAGCATGCTTTATGTGATAGTTATATTGTTGAGTTTGTTCATGATGCTACTGAAAGTTATTATGAGAGAGGAAAATATGGTTGTAAAAGTTTTCAAGTCGCTAAAATACCTCTCTTTATGTTGAAAGTTTTGAAGTTTATTTGTTTCATCTTTCTATGCTAGTTGCTTTATGCTTCAATAATTTATTTTGTTACAAGATTCCTTTGCATAGGAAGTGGGTTAGACTTAAATGTGTTTGATATTTGCCTCTTGATGCTCTCTTTGTTTTTCAACTCTTATTCTTATGAGAGCATCATTAAAATCTTCAAGCCTAGCTAAAAGGCATTAAAGAAAGCGCTTTTGGGAGGCAACCCATTATCTTTTGTTTTCAGTTTTTAGTCAAGGAGTTGTTTACTTCTGTAACAATTCCTTTGTATCTTTATTTTATCGCATTGTTGTGCCAAGTGGAGCCTCTAATAGGAAGATGATGCTAGATTTGGATTTCTGCGCAGGAACAGATTTCTGCTGTTCACCGTTTTACTTCTGTAAAATCACAGAAAAATTATTTAAATCTGCAAATTTTTGTGCGTGATCCTCAGATATGTACGCATCTTTCGTTAGTTTTGAGTTTTTCGATCTGAGCAACGTAAGTGCCTCGAAAAAATTCGTCTTTACAGACTGTTCTGTTTAGACAGATTCTGTCTTTTATTTTTCGCATTCTCTCTTTTACTAGTGTTGAGTGGAATTCTTTTTTAGGGTGAAGAGCTTCACATAACATCAGTGGCAGTAGTTAATGTTAAAAGTAACGGTCATGTTTGTGTCCTTATAGAACATGTGAGTTTTTGATTGTGCACTAACCCTCTAATGAGAATTACTCTGAGTTTGGTGTGGCGGAAGTTTTCAAGGGTCAAGAGAGAAGGATGATATAATGTGATCAAGAAGAGTGAAGAGCTTAAGCTTGGGGATGCTCCCATGGATCACCCCAGCATATTTCAAGAAGACTCAAGCGTCTAAGCTTGGGGATGCCCAAGGCATCCCCTTCTTCATCAGCAACTTATCAGGTCATCTCTAGTGAAACTATATTTTAATTCTTTCACATCATATGTGCTTTACTTGGAGCGTCTGTGTGCTTTTATTTTCAGTATTTTATTTTTCTTATGGTCAACTTGATTGGACCCTAGCATTCTTGATTGGGAGAGAGACACGCTCCGCTTTTTCATATGAATACTCCTATTCTTCACTTATACTTGTTGAGTATTCTTATCTAGCTATTGCTATGCTTTTAGCTCCTGTTTTGCATGCATCTCTTATTCAGAGCTGTTAGTTCTTTTAAAGAAAGTACTCTCTTGCTTCACTTATAATTGTTTGGAGAGTTTATGTTGAAATAAGTTGATTGGTGTTTGGTTGGAACAGAAAATGTTGCATGTGGTAGATGGTATAATGGAAAAAGCTTACATATTCTTGTAGATCACTGTATTGGATAATTTGATACTTGTCAATTGTTTTGAGTTATCAAGTAGTTCATGTTTAAGCTTTTGTATCATGTAGTTAAAACCTATTAATGAAGAACTACCGTAAAGCTCGTTGAAATTTGGTTTGCATGATTGGTATCTCTAAGGTCTAGATATTTTCTAGTAAAAGGGTTTGGTTAACAAGGAAGACAGTGTAGAGTCTTATAATGCTTGCAATATGTTTTCATATAAGTCTTGCTGTGTCGGTTGATATCCTGTGTTTGCTTCAAATAACCTTGCTAGCCTAAACTCTGTACTGAGAGGGAATGCTTCTCGTGCATCCAAAACCTTGAGCCAAAATCCATGCCATCTGTGTCCACCATAACTACCTATATGTGGTATTTCCTTGCCACTCCAAGTAAATTTTTCATGTGCTACCTTTAAACTATTCAAAAATTATTACTCCTTTTTGTGTCAATGTTTACCAAGCTCATGAGGACGGGGTGGATGTCTTTATGTCAACTGTCAAACAGACTTTACCACCGGACTAGCGGCATATACATCCGCTTATCCATTAATTTTGCAAAAAGAGCTGGCAAATGGGGTGCCCAGTCCCAATTAATTACAACTTTAACCGCTTAATTCTCTTCACATTTTTGCCCTGATTTATCAGTCAAGCAATGACAAACAGTGAAATATCTGCATGTGTAAACAAAAGAGAAGAGGGATGATCTGCCTTGCTGGTAGAAATAACGTCCTTCATGGGAGCCGCTCTTAAAAGTCTGGTTGGCAGGGGTCATATTGTACTTTCCATTTTCTGATTCGTTGACAATTAACAAACACCTCCCAAAACTTATTTTTACTCTCTATATGATTTCAAAAACTTAAAAAGCTCTAGCACATGATTTAATCCCTGCTTCCCTCTGCGAAGGGCCTTTCTTTTACTTTTATGTTGAGTCAGTTTTCCTACTTCTTTCTATCTCAGAAGCAAACACTAGTGTCAACTTTGGTGCAACAATTTTTATATGCTTGTATATTGCACTTATTATATTGCTTTGTGTTGACAAATATCCATGAGATATATATGTTGAAAGTTGAAAGCAATTGCTGAAGCTTAAATCTTCCTTTGTGTTGGTTAAATACCTTTTACTTAGAATCTATTGCTTTATGAGTTAACTCTTATGCAAAACTCTTTGATGCTTGTCTCGAAAGTACTATTCATGAAAAGTTTTTGCTTATATGATTCAGTTGTTTGCTCATTATCTACTTGCTAGCAAACTATAGACCATTGACCTGGATCACTTCATTCATAACATGTGCTTTACAATACTATTTGATCAAGATTATGATTGTAGCATGTCACCTCAGAAATTATTTTGTTTTTATCGTTTTACCTACTCGAGGACGAGTAGAACTAAGCTTGGGGATGCTTGATACGTCTCAAACGTATCTATAATTTCTGATGTTCCATGTTGATATTATACCAATTGTTACATGTTTTACATACACTTCATAGCATTTTTATGCATTTTCTGGGACTAACCTATTAACAAGATGCCACAGTGCCAGTTCCTGTTTTCTGCTGTTTTTGTATTTCAGAAAAGCTGTTCTGGAAATATTCTCGGAATTGGACGAAACCTGGACAGGACCTCCTATTTTTCCAACACGTACACGAAGTCCGAAGGAGAGACGGAGGCGACCGAGGAGGGCGCCACACCCTAGGGCGGCGCGGCCCCCCTCCAACCGCGCCGTGGTGGGGTGTGGGCCCCCGGGTCGCTCCAGCCGCCGCCCTTTCGCCTATTTATTCATCTTCACGGGAAAACCCTAGACACCCGAGCCTCCATCCACGAAAAGTTCCGTAGCCGCCGCCGTCGTCAACCCTAGCTCGGGAGGGTTCTGAAGCTCTTCCCGGCACCCTGCCGAGAGGGGAATCATCACCGGAGGGCTCTACATCACCATGCCTGCCTCCGGAGTGATGCGTGAGTAGTTCATCTTTGGACTACGGGTCCATAGCAGTAGCTAGATGGTTGTCTCTCCACTTTATGCTATCATGTTTAGATCTTGTGAGCTGCCTATCATGATCAAGATCATCTTATTGTAATGCTACATGTTGTGTTTGCTGGGATCCGATGAATATTGAATACTATGTCAAGTTGATTATCAATCTATCTTATATGTTATTTATGATCTTGCATGCTTTCCGTTACTAGTAGATGCTTTGGCCAAGTAGATGCTTGTAACTCCAAGAGTTAGTATTTATGCTAGATAGTGGGTTCATGCCTCCGGTAATCTGGGAGAGTGACAACAACTTCTAAGATTGTGGATGTTGTTGCCACTAGGGATAAAATAACCGATGCTTAGCTTAAGGGTGCGCCGTTAGGTCTAATGCATTTGTTTACATTACGCACATTACTTAATGCGATTATCCGTTGCTTGCAACTTAATACCAACGGGGAACTCGGTATGACAACCTGGAGGTGGATTATTAGTCATAGACGCTGTTGGATAACGGTCTATGTATTTTGTCGTAATGCCCACATGAATATCATAGTAATCATCATGTCATATATATGCATTGTCATGCGCTCAATATTTTTCAATTGCCCAGCTGTAATTTGTTCACCCAGCATGTTAGTTATCTTTTATGGAGAGACACCACTAGTGAACTGTGGACCCCGGTCCATTCTTTTACACTGATAATACAACCAACTGCAATCATTGTTCCTTTTCATTCTCTGCAATTAACACTATTTTCCACACCATACGTTTAATCCTTTGTTTTCAGCAAGCCAGGAAGATTGACACCCTTCCTGTTTCGTTGGGGCAAAGTAGTTTGATTGTGTTGTGTGCAGGTTCCACGTCAACAGCCGAACTCCCTTCCACACGCAAGTACTTTTCTAGCACCGTTGACAACCTTCAGAAGTGCTTCTTGCTCCTACTGGATCTGATAACCTTGGTATCTTACTGAGGAAAACTTGCTGCTGCACTGCTTCATACCTTCTTCTTGGGGTCTCCCAACGAACGTGTGTCCCACGTCATCAACGGGGCATCCCGAAGCCCCAGTCCATGGGACCCATCGCGAAAGCCGCCGTCACGGCGGGAGCACTGGGAGCGGCGGACTTGGCATCGTTCCCCTCGACGGCTGGTGCGGAGACGAGGAAGGGCGAGACGTCGGAGACGAGCCACTGCTCGAAGGAGAAGAGCTGCTCCGCGCAGCCCATGTGCGGCCCCGTAGCTGTGAGCTCGAGGAAGCAGCAGTACCAGCCGTGGAGCGCGCCGTCGGAGGTGACCCAGCCTCCCAGCCCCTACATGCCAGGGGGATAGGCGGGAAGAGGGCGTCGAGGTGAGGCCGGATCCGGTCGCAGAGCTCGGAAAGGATGCTGCAGGGGAGAGATCAGGCCGGCGGCGGCGTCTCAGCCCTGGACGCCATGGGTCGCGGGAAGTCCTAGCAAGAGGTTCCCATGGATATTGAGTTTTGCCTTCACTGATATTCCTGGAGACTGGGCTGTTGTAGCTCCTTGCTCCTAGTTTTGGTTCTTCTTTCTCTGACTTCCTCGCAAGTCGCCCTGTCGAAGTGTAAATAACATTGCTTCCATCTAATCAAATAATAGAGCACATGCGTTATAATCAAATAATAGAGCGCATGCGTTTAAGCTAATGTTTTTCTTACCAAAATCCTTTCACATACTAAGCTCCCTAGAAATAAAGAGCTCTCCTTGATTGTGGCCCCACCTTATGGGGAATTTTATATTTTGCCCCTTTTATTTTGGATTTTGATTATTTGCTCCTCTTTTACATTGTAATTTACACTGTTTGTTGCATGCTTAGTTTGAACCTAGAGGTGTTGCGATGGGCACCCAGCTTGCACGCTCTTAACCAGGTCAGCGCTTATACTTATCCTAAGTTTTATCCATTATCACTCTATATATTTATTAGTGCATGTCTTCTGATCTACTCTCTCAACATATTGTACATGTGACCATCTTCCACTCTACCTTTTTACTCCAATTGAGATCATCAACATGGCTAGAGGTTTTGCGATATGTGGCAAGTCCGCAGCTGCCGCCCACCGTGGATTTAAGGGAAATATTACATGATATGTTTGAATTTGTGGGATTGTCGTTGCTACTTGTGGTCTTATGTTTGGATATGACATCGGCATCTAAGGTAGCTATATTTGTTTTTCATCTGATGTGATGGCGGTCAATGATATATTGAGTTAGAACTATTTTGATCGATGATATTATACATTGCGCACGGGGTGTGACAACCATGGATGACTTCTTGGTGCGATTATTCCCGGCTGTCCACGCGCGGAAGCATCGTGCCAAGGAGAACAACTACTACGAGTTTGATGATCAGAGGCTGCAGCGCTTCACTTTGTCCCTCTACCTGGCCGCACTCACCACTAGCTTTGGGGCGTCCATGGTGTGCACGCGATTCGGCCAACAGCGCACCATGCAGGCCGCCTTGATCTTCTACCTCATCAGCGCCGGGCTCCGCGCTCGCGCTATCAACATCATCATGTTAATCATCGGCCACATCTGCCTCAGTGTCGGAGTCGGTTTCGGCAACCAGGCCTCGCCGTTTTTCCTCTCCAAGATTGCGTAGGCGCACATCCGCGGGGCGCTGGACATCCCCTTCCAACTCAACGTCACCATGTGGATCCTGGCAGCCAACATAGTCAACTACTACAGCTCCAACATCCACCCAGCCGGATGGAGGTACTCGCTCAGCGGTACGGGTGTCCTGGCGGCGGTGCTCTTCCTCTCCTCGCTCATCATCACCGAGACGCCGACGAGCCTCGTTGAGCGTAGGCACCGCGAGGCAGGCCGTGCCATGCTGGAGAGGATCCGCGGCATCAAGGAGGTGGACGAAGAGTTCGACGAGATCAAGTCCCCGTGCGAGACGGCGGCGGTGCTCTGTGCGGAGGAGAACCGTTTCGACGGCTCAGGCATCGGGAGAGCCGACCGTCCCTGGTGATCACCATCGTCATGCAGGTGTTCCAGCAGTTCACCGACATCAACGCCATCATGTTCTACGCATCCGTGCTATTCCAAACCATGGGAGCAACGCGTCGCTGCTATTGTGACGGGCGGTGTCAACGTCGTCTGCACCACCCTCGTATATATCTATGCCATCAAGTATGGATGAGGGTACTCTCAACCTCCTTTTTATTTTTATCTTTCTCCAAGTCCCCTAAGAACAATATTTTTATCCTAATAATATAAATTGAATAAGATAAATCTTCCTCCTAAACCACTTTCTTATCAAGCTTCACTAATGTAGCAAGGTTTGATGGTCTTCAATTGCTATTCATTAGCGGAGTTTCAACATAAGTCTAGGGCGGTGCATTAGTTGTAGTGAAGACTATGTATAGGCTACTAGGCATATATATAATCTACTTAGTGTGAATTATAAAAATGACGGGCAGGTCATCCCTGGCTTTGTTTCAACATAGTTTCTCTCTGGTCCAGCTATGAATGCTGGTGAAATGTTTCCGTCCCCTAAGGCTTCATTTGGCAGCAGTGCTTGCTGGTGTTTTGGTTTATATTATCCCTAGTGTTTTTGGTGAAAACAGTGGCGTCACCCAATCCCCTTCCCTCCTTGAATCCTCTTCCCCAAAACCCCCTACCACTAAACCATGTTGTTTGCAGGGTTAGCATGCACGTGTTTCATCAATACTTGATCTGAATTATTTCGCAGCACATATGAGCACCAGCAATATTTTTGATTCAACGTATGACCAATAAAAAACAAAATTTGTATAGCACTTTAGCACACGGTTTAAAGGCTACTTTTTTATCATGTCAAGCAACATTGTAGGAACAAGAACATCTCATTATTTTATTACGAAAATGATTTGTCTATGAATAATAACATCTCCTGGATCACTACAGGTACAAATAAATATCTCGGTTTATTACAAAATATGTTGTATAAGAAACGAGAACATCTCATACAAGATTACTGTTATGTTTGTGCCGAATATTATGTACGAGTTGGGTTATGTTTGGACTTGGAGTTGTATTAGGTGTGGATAGGATACGAGTAGTGTTCGAGTCGAACTCTTGTAACCTGGCCTCCCATATAATGAGGGAAGCACCACACGTGTAACCTATGACGATTTGATAGCAACAGGCACGCAGGGGGAGCCACCGGCTTGTGCCAGCGCCTAGGGTGGCCAGGGTTGCGGTATCAATGGGGAGGAACGCCCGTAGTC
The DNA here is from genome assembly GCA_947311845.1 of Poa pratensis. Taxonomy (NCBI): domain Eukaryota; kingdom Viridiplantae; phylum Streptophyta; class Magnoliopsida; order Poales; family Poaceae; genus Poa; species Poa pratensis. Next base: position 37,949,903 of record CAMZMU010000086.1, on the reverse strand, counting down.
ATGCCCCGCAGATGTACATGAGTTCGCCGAACTGCGTTAACAAATCTCGGTGTCGTCATCGTGCTGCGATTGCTTGCTTCTCGGTAAATCAATTATGCGCCTACGACGGTAACAATTGGTATCAGAGCAAGGTTGAAGCGTGCAGATTGTTGATCTAGAGATTGAAGGTCGATGTTGGGATCGGGCGTCGCCGGAGTAGCATCGTCATACTTTGATGCGCAGGCGAGATGGCGATCAAGATTCATCTAAGCTCTCGATGAGACAATCAGAGCAAAGCAGGTTGTTTGGATCGATCTGATCGGAGAAAAGCGCGTGCAGCAGACGGCACGTGGCATGGACTTGCGGATTTTCGGCCAAGGCGCTACAAGCGCGTGTCGGCCGGCGAGTCGTTGCGCAACAGGCAGCAGCGCGACGGGCGGAGCAGCACGCTGCCCAGAGGGCGAGCTGGCCCAGGCGAGGCCCAGGGGCGGAACGGCGTACCATGTTCCAGGTCCAGCGTACAAGGCGCGGCTGCGCGGGCGTGATGCATGGAAGCCGGAGAGTTCGTCCAGGGGTTGCGATCGATTGGAAGCAGCAGCAATGCGTGAGATTTGTTACGTGAGAGAAAAAAGGGAAGCGTCATGTGATTGCATGCCATCGTGAGTTTGAGAAAGAGAAGAAAGAAAAATCTAGAAGCAATGGAAGTTTGTGGTATATACACGTGAAGGCTACCAAGGATGGGGGTGTTTTGGTTCTATCTTTCTCTACTAGGTACAAGGCCACGGGTTGTGTATGGGATGGCCGCGGTATATACAAGACGTGGAGTCGCAGGTTCACGGGAAGATCGACGGGAATTGGCAGCATGGTGCCAAGTTGATCAAGATGGACTGGATGCGGTGAGGGGCGATGTGCGTATAAGGCTCATGGAGTCTGGAGCATGTCGTGCAGTCGGACACGTTCGGCTGGGTCGGGCTAGACAGTCTGACGGATCGACAGGAAGTCGGTCGGGCAGAAGACAGTGAAGATCGGCGACGACGACGTAGGCGCGTGAGGGCTGATGGTGTCCGAATTCTGTGGCGTGGAAACAAGTGGTGCATGGTTATGCGTGCTTCGACATGCGATAACGCGGGTTGATTCAAGATGGTGCACACATGAGATCTTGAGGTCGACGGGGCGTGGGGGATTGATCATCTACCAAGGAGTCATGTTGAAGGTGGAGCTGGATTCTTATGAAGAAGATTCCACTCGGCTGATGGAGGGGCTACGGCGTAAGCATGCGGAGAGTCGAAACCTAGTCAGCGGGAAGACGAGAAGCACGTTGGTCGGACTGGACGTCAGGGTTCGAGAGATACGTGGAACTCGGCATCGATCGGTTATGACTGGTGGTTATCTGCAGTGGGGCCTGAGGTGGTCTGGGTGCACGACCCAGTAGATCTTGGCCAAGATTGCGGATGCTCGACGCGGTAATAGCGGCGAGGCGTGCGGCAAGCACGGGACACGGCGACAGACCAGGGCACGGGCGGTCAGACATGTTGTCGGACATGCGTGAAGGGGGTGCTGAAGCAGTGTTGGCGAGTATCAGATTTAAGTTGGTGACTGGGTCTATGGAGATTGACGTCAGGTGATTGACATGAGTCAGCCATGGGGAATCTGAGAAAGTGTTGGAAAGTCTGAAATGTCGGAAGCTTGGAGAGTACACGTGGCCGTATATTCTGTGATGTTCGGTGCACATGGCAAAGTGCGGATGACTAGATACAGAAGGAGGCGGAGTGCTATAGCTGTGGGATATGTAGAAGACTATCCAGGATGAGACGGCAGCGAATTTGATTCAAGGTGACTAAAAGGCGACGGTGAAATTCCTTCAAGTTGGAAGCACTTTCACGCAGATCAGTGATCGGTTTGTGATGATGTTGAAACGGGAAGAAGGGACTACAGTTGCAGGTGGAGTCACGTGGAGTCTGGGAGTAGCAGCGGAACTCATGGAAGACAACTCAAATCCGGAGTACATGAAGGTTTGACGCATTGACGAATTCAAGTTGGTGGAGAATATTCGGCAAGGTGAAGTTTGTTGTGTTTGTGTCGAATATTATGTACGAGTTGGGTTATGTTTGGACTTGGAGTTGTATTAGGTGTGGATAGGATACGAGTAGTGTTCGAGTCGAACTTTTGTAACCTGGCCTCCCATATAATGAGGGGAGCACCACATGTGTAACCTATGACGATTTGATAGCAACAGGCATGCGGGGGAGACAGCGGCTTGTGTCGGCGCCTAGGGTGGCCAGGGTTGCGGTATCAATGGGGAGGAACGCCCGTAGTCATGCCCCGCAGATGTACACGAGTTCGCCGAACTGCGTTAACAAATCTCGGTGTCGTCATCGTGCTGCGATTGCTTGCTTCTCGGTAAATCAATTATGCGCATACGACCGTAACAATTACAAAAGCAAGAGAACAACCCATCACTTTATTACAAAAATTGTTTTGACCATTGTACGAGTAGAACTCTCAGTTTTATTGTCTAACTTGATTGGTCATGCAAACGTTTAGCAAGTTGGACACCTCAGACGGGAAGGTAGGCATTATAGTGTCAACAATTAATCAAGACCAGAAAAAGACAGTAAGAAAGAGATAAAAACTACAGAGCAAACATCGCATGTTCGATCATTTTACGGCTCATTAGCCAGAGCAAACTAGGTGTAAACACATGAAGTTTATTTTACCATGTGACAAATGTCAGTACTCATGGAAAACATCATCATTATGCAACGAGTAAATGTTGTTTCTAGAGTGTGAATAAATGAAAAACAAATGGAGATGACGAAAAACTGCCTGTATTATGTGTAGCAGCAATCCTGATAATCAATCGACACAAGCATATTTCAGTGCTGATAGGTATTAACATTTGCAAGTTAGGACAACTACTAGTTAATATTCTATAGCCAATATTTTTTCTTTGAGAGTTTTTGCTTTTGGTCTCAAACCAAAGATCAACTTGGATCTCAACAGCTACAGCTTAGTTAGTGGTATGTGAAACTGAACAGCAATGCATGCCGACCAAGATCACTCGTCAAGCTCCACCGTCTGCCGGCGTTCGTGGCGCGGCCGGCACGGTGTCGATCAATGGGCAGGGCAGGCTCGCGCTGTCCTGCGTGCAAGGACGCCGCCGATCGATCGACGAGCCACGTGAGCCCAAGACAGCCTTCCCATACCTCGGACCTACCTATGTGCAGAAAGACCAAGCTCTCGTAACCTGGCAATCTGGCATGCATGCACCGATGCAGCCAAAAGCGACCGTCGTCTCGATCGCACATACGTGGTGCTGCATGCGTTGCACCAGCCACGTGTATGTGCCAGCACTCCACGTGTCCTACCTTTCTCCCACGCATGCATGCTCGAGAGCTCGAATTCGCGCCGAGGTCCTGTATATAAGGGTGTACATCGATCAGCTTACCACCTCACTCACCAACTCCACTAGTCAGGGGTATATAGTACCAGTAGTTGATCGAGCTCGATCGAGGAGCAGCCATGGCGTCAATGTGGACGAAGAAGGTGGCGACGCAGGCGGTCTTGGTCCTGCTCCTCCTCCTCATCGCACGTACGTCTCGTTTCAAATCAATATATATATATAGCTATGGATAAACCGAAGTTCTTTGTTTAGTCTGATATTGCATGCATGCATGTTGACGTGAGAAATATAAAATGGATGTGCAGAGGAAGCGGCGGTGCCGGGGGCGGAGGCGAAGGTGTGCCGGCGGCGGAGCAAGGGTTCAAGGGGCTGTGCATGTCGGACCACAACTGCGCGTCGGTGTGCATTCAGGAGGGCTGGGGCGGAGGCAACTGCGACGGGGTCTTCCGCCAGTGCAAGTGCGTCAGGCAGTGCTAGTCATGCATGCTAGTTGGCCGTTAATAAGCTCCCAAGCTCCTTCATCGGCGTTGTCTACGTGTGTATCTGTCTATGGTTGTAATAATAATTGTACCACCAGCAAAGCTAGCTGCTGCATCTCGATCGATGCAGGCGCTAAGATGAGAGAATAAAAACCTGCGTATGTTTGTGTACTTGTGTATGTTATGTGTTTGGCGTCAGTCGACACTGTTCATTATCAGTTCCTCTCGTTGCTAGCGACCTTGGAGAAAGAGGAGAAGTTTCATTCGGCACTCTGCGAATTTCCAGCTTCCACAATAAGCAATCACAAACGAGAGATTACTTGTTAAGGGCATAGGATTGAGTGGAGATTTTTGCCTCCCTGTTCCAGTGCTCCCGTCAATTTTAAAAATTCGAAAATTATATTTGTAGGTTTCAAAAAATTCTATAAACAAATTTGGGTGTAGCAAATAGTATATCCTACTCAGTGCAAAATATCAACTTCAAATACTTTATATTATTGATATTTTGCAAGGAAAACATCGATAGCTACATCCGGATTTATTTTTAGAATTTTTTAAACACACAAATATGATTTTCGAATATTCTTTAAACAGAGAGAGGGAGTACTGGACCCTCGAGAGCCCAAAACACTTTCCGCATATGATTTCTTTGTTTGATTCATAGGATTATATCACATTAAAATCGAAAAGTGTAGAGCACCAGTGATCTGGTAAAAAATTCGAAAAAAAGAAGCTTATGGTGTATCACACGAACATGCGACAAATTAACTTCACATATTTTGTATGGGCTATAGAAAAAAAAAGTGTTGCTCTGAATAGCCCGAAATACAAAATATTTGCACGTTATGGAATTACACCAATTTTACACTCGTTTGTGTAATACACCATCGACTTATTAACTCTTTATGTCGGAGAAAACAAGCGGGGAACCGAAAAATGAAAGGATTGTACCATATATTCTTCCGAGACTTGTAGATTTTAGAAGGATGAAAATATAGGTGGTTCTTAGAAAACTTATAGATTTTAGAAGGATAAAAATATAGGTGATTCTTAGGAAACCTCCAGCAAATCAAACCACTATCTAATTTGTTTGTTTCCTACAAAATCAAATCTTCCTTCAAAAGTATATTAGATTCACCTAAAAAAGTGTAGGGGTAAATCTGGAATGAAAGTTCCGCTGTCCAATAGACTTTGGACCTAAACGTCGGGGGATCAATGGGACCGTAAGGAATCAACATATAGGATTAGAGGACAGGCTGCTTAAGATATGTTTACCGAATATGGACAAATTATGGCAAAATATGCCATCGATATGGCTATCGTCTTAGTCATTTGGGTTGAAACTCATAAATGTTCATACATGATAGCTATTTTTATGAACACTTTTTTTCAAAATTTGTCCAAATTAAAGTTAATCATTTTTTAATTCAAGTAGTACACTAAGAGAACTCCAAGATCACTTCTAAGGTACGTGAAAATCATTTTGCCGATTTTTGTGAGCTGTCTAACTTGTAATTCAAAATTGACTTAATTTCGTAAATATTTATAATTAATATAATCAATGGAATATAGTCAGTAATGAAGCTTCTAATTCAAAAAATTGGCTGCGCACCAAAACATTACGCGCATCCACTAAAATCACATGCGCCCGATTATTCTGCAATGCGAAATTCCCCTTATATTTCTGATCTGGAGACAGCAACCCAACGACCATTTAGAAATAGAGGGTTATTACGGTACCTTGTTTCCCCATCCTTTTTACTTGTACTCTCCCTTTCACCGATTCCCCCAAGAGTCTACTCACACCAAAACCCTCCACATCGTTATTGCTTCACCGTTGCTGCTTCACCCTCCACATCTGTTTCACCGCGGGTCACATCCTCCACATCGTTGCTACTTCACCGTCTGTCTTGTTGACGCACATGATCCAGTCAACCGCCACCCACGTCCACCTCACCCAATCTATTTGACCACCGCCCTCATCCACTGCATTAGATCTACTACACCGACGCACGCGTCCACCTCACCGGATCTATTTCACTGACTCTCTTGTCTACCACACCAAATCTATTTCGCCGATGCCCGTGACAACCGCATCAGGATGCTCGGTCGTCCCAACCTGGGAATCCCCAAACGGTCTGTGATACTCTTTGTTGCATCCTCACCAGTTTTCGTTATTGTTTGGATATTATTTTGTGTTGCTCTCTTACGCTATTAATTGGATGACCATGAGTGACATGGCTATGTTGATGTGTGTCATATGCATGTACTTCTACACCATTAGTTGCTCTTTTTCATTTTCTGCCTTCTATAGTTCTATTACTACGCTTTTGATATAATTATTTCGTCTGCATCCACACCTGGTTGGTCCATGCATCGAGCACGAGAAGGGGAGTTGGTCGAACAAGAGCAATGGGAGTTGGGCGAGGTCCTCGCCCTCGGGCAGCGACATAGGGAAGAAGTTGGCGACTCTGAAGGCGTGAAAACATTCCATCAAGCTTCGAGTTGAAGGATGTGTTTAAGTTGCTTCTTTTCCGCTTTCAAGCTGAATCAAATGGGAAAGATGGGAAGTCTAGGTCAAGGTTGATTGATTAGTTCTATGGCATGTTGAAGGAGAAAGAAAGAACGTGAGGACTCAAAATAAGGGAATGACGGATTTCAGATCTTCTTGCTTGCTGATGTGAGACCAGTCTTACCCTATATTCTTTCCTAAAAAAGCAAGTAGGGCTATGGTTCGTATTTTTTTGGTAAGCGTTGTCTTCCGTTGCTCTTTTGCTTCGAACCTGCTGGGTCGATTCCTTATAAAATTCAAATTTCAAACTGATTGCTCGATGACTGGTAAAAAGGTCATTTCGCGCTGTTTTAAGAGCTGTCCGGAATGTTGAACCATGGTGTTAGTGCGTGTCTAAGGGCGTGTTTGGTTGCCCACGGGCCTTAGGAACGCACTGTTGCATGCAAATTTTGGCCCGTTTAGTTACCTGCCCCGTTGGGCTAGCCTGCATGTGTACGAACCTTAAAGCAACCTGAGCCAGGCCCGAGAGGAACGGTCGATTTCACCGTTTCTGCTGAGCCACCCTCCCGCAAGGCAAAAGGGGAACGTAGGAGCCGAGCTCGTGCAGGCAAGGGAGATGGCGCGAGGCCGCGGGCGCACGCGCGCGCTTGCGAAAATGGTGGCGGGAGAAATTTCGGTCACCGCCCACTTTTGCCTCCCTTATTTCAGCCCTCTTCTCTCACCGCCCAAGCTCCCGCTACAATTTCCCCCCACTTCGAGCTCTCTGTCCAAGACGAGATTCATCGACGATGACCAGGTAAGCGGCGCCTCCTTCTACTCCGGTGAACAGCGCTCGACGGCCGGCAGCGGAGCGCTTCTTCCTCGATTTGTCCGTGCAGAGAGCGGCCGTCCACGCTACGATGCCGGTAAGCGCAATCAAACCCTAGCTATTGTAGATATGTGCAAATGGAGTAGATATTTAGGCCATGATGTAGTTTGAGCATGTTTAGGAGCTTGATTTGATGTTAGCATGTCGATTTGGTAGGCAATGATGTAGATCTTTGTAGCATGGGCCTTTGGATGATGTTCTTCTGATCTGTCTTGCTCGATTAGCCATCGCACTGTCTTGCTTGATTAGTTATGCACCTGTCTTGCCCGTCGGCGTTGTAGGACATGAGCGTCGACGATTTTGGCGAGGCTCTGCTCGAGGGGGAGAGCCAGCTCGCTCTCTCACTTGTCCCAGACTCTCAGCCGGAGGAGATGCCGGAGCCGATGGAGATGTTCGAGGTGCCTAGGATGGGGTCACAGCTGGCCACGCCTTATCTGGGGCTGGAGAAGCGTGCTGGTGGCAAGGAGAAGAAGAGCAAGATAGGGACGACCATGAAGTGGCCTCCATTTCTGTCCACCTTCGTGCTGAACAAGATGTGCGAGCTCATCGCCAACGGGGTGAGGACTGACAAGGGATTTAAGGAGGTGCATCTCAACACAGTTGCGAAGCTTGTCTTTGACTTCTGTGGGCAGGAGGTCACCTCTACTCGGATCTACAACCACCTCAGGAGGTGGAGATCAAGGTGGATCAAGGTGTCAAAGCTCAAGGACCTGAGTGGTGCACATTGGGATGAGGATACTCACATCATCATCTTGGAGCTGGAGCATCTCAGAGGCCACATTCTGGTTAGCCGACTGTCTCATGTGTCAAAACACTGCTAACTGTCTCATGTGTGAAAACACTGCTAACTGTCAAACTGTTTTTCTTCCGTAGGATCACCCAAGGACGCTGAGTTCCTTAACAAGCCTATTCAGAACTACACTCAGATGCAGACCATTTTCTCCTTCGGTCTGGCCACTGGAAGGCATGCCATGGGGTCATTTGAGCCTCTAGGTACGCCTGAAGATCAGGACACGCAGGAGTCGGACAGCGTCCCTCTTGATGGTGCTGCTGACTTTGGAGGAGGCGCCAAGTCTGATGATCATGCACCGAAGCCACCTGAGAGAGGGGAGAAGAAGAGAAAGATGGGTACCTTGGTGGATGAGGAGGTGCTCGTCTTCACCAGCATGACCGAGGCCGTCAGGGAGGTGGCAACCGCCATCAGGGAGAGCATGCATGTGGACGTGCACCCCGGCCTCTACGAGGCTATGATGAGCGCCAAGGGAACATTCAGTGACACCGCCAAGATTTCTGCTCTTGGCCACCTCCTGGACAACAAGGCGCAAGGCTTTGGCTTCGTTATGATGGCCGAGGACCACCGTCTGCTCTGGCTCCAGAACTTCGTGAACAAGCACTACTACCAGGACTAGGAGGTGGCGGTGGTCAAAGCATGCTAGATGATGATGATGTATATTTTGGGTAGGTAGGACAACAAAACTTCTTATAGCCTGTATATTTTGGGTGTTTGAGGTGGTACATAAGCTAACCCCTCACACGACGAACTTGCGGTGGTAGTATGACACACACTTTTGATGTGGTGGTAGGTTAACACCATACTAGCTAGGTGATAACCCCCAAGAGCAGGGGATCACTGTAGCACCTCTCAATGTGGAAGTAGGGTATCGATCCGCAGGAGCAAGAAGAAAAAGTTATCTATTCCCTACAACTAAAGTGTCACAAGTTTTAGTTGATTATGCACTAAACAGGTTTAAAGAACAAGATGGTTGATTTAATGGATGGAAGTTTAATGTAACAAAACAAGAATGTAAAAGTGTCCCAATCCTCTTCAATGCAAGAGGACAAGACAAAGGTTTTCTCTTATAGGAACAATGGACATGGGTTCATGGGTTCACTCAATGCTCACTCCCATCTATGGTGATTATCATGTTATAGATAAAAAGTACACACAATTGTCATGCTTTAATGGTAAACTTTTATGACGGCTACATGTCCTAAGGATGTTATAGAAGTACTCATTTGTGTTGCTAGGTCACCCTCGTAAGGCTAGCGTGGTTGATGTCACTCCCACATCATACTTTTCCTTTTTACCCCAGATAAAGGATGTTGGGCTGTATTTCACATGTCACTCAATACATATGCCGTTGTCACATCGGCCATCCCGTACCTACATACATCATACTTCATAATGGACAATATTCTAAACACTAGTGCAATGATTCATATTTCGTGTGCATGACCACATCTCTCTCATCTATCCACACTTGGTGGTGTCAATCACCGCATGACAAGGATAAACAAGGCATTATGCATAAATCAAACCATCACATGTATCATAGAATATCTCCAAAGTATGACAAACCATAGAAATCCCAACATGACGGTAAATGCATAACATAATATCATCTCATACCACAATATCCACCATAGGAATTACAAATATAGTTCCATAATCATGCAAGGCATATCATATGGACTTCAACAATGATCATACATAGAGAGATTGGATCAAGTTACCACCACAAACCCAAAGTCCAGGGGGTGGACTACTCCCCCTTCATCATGGTGATGATGGTGGAGATGTTGGAGAAGATGGAGATGATCTTGCTGTAGATGTTGATGATGAACACGCCGGAGGAGGGTGGAGCCCTCCGGAGGTGATTCCGGAAGCGTTTCCCCCCTCCGATCTCCTTCGGCGGCAGCCTTCTGACTCTCTGTTTCGTGGTTTTGTGTTTCTCCGCCGCCTCCTCGCGAAACTCCTCGGGGGACTGTTTTTATAGACGTTTTTAGGTCAAGACGAAGCCACAGAGACGAAAACGGACGGCATCGGAGCCACGAGGAATAAAAGAGGTGGTCCCACACGACCAAGGAATCTGGCCGCGTGGGACCATCTATTTTCTTCCTCGGACTTCCTTTTTCGCGGATCCTTGGCTCGTACGTCTTCTTATTTCCAAATATTGGGCCCCGTAAAATATTAGGTCATTTGGACGTCGTTTGGTCCCTGAAAGTCAAAAACATGGAAAAAGGGGTTTTCTGGTTGCGCAGGGTTAATTCCATAAAAATAGGAAAATCATGAAATATTCTAAAAATCATTATAAAACATTGATATAACCCTTATATGATGCAAATATGAATGGAATATAAGTAATATAGTGCAAAGTTCATGTATGCATTTTACATGCATCACTAGGCAGCGAACAATTATGCTGATTGTAGTGCTGTCGGTACAAGATGATCAATGCATGCTTTGCTTATATTGCTTTCCACCTTGTGATCATGTGTTCCTAGTATGCCAATGTTCTAATGTTGATGTTCTTTGTTGTAGTGGTATGTGGTGTTCAGGGGCAAGAATCCAGGTATCTACACAACCTGGAACTCTTGCTTGGCTCAGTTGGACAACTTCCCCAACCAGTGCTGCCAAAGGTTCGAGACTCTAAGGAAGGCACATGCAGCTTTCGCCATGTCCCAAGTAGAAGAGATCCCTCTCCAACTTCAAAGCATCAACATTGGATCAAGGAAGACGGCTAAGCGCAAAGGTGGAGGACGGATTACATGTTGCGGCATAAAAGACTGCATTATCGTCGTCCTGGTCATCATCATTGCCTATTTGTGCTTGTTCTAATTCTGTACCTCCTTAAACCCTAAACCCTTGTGGGCTGGTAAGCTCACCACTTGGACGTGCAAGGTAAGCACAACAACCACAAACTTGGCAACCAAACACTGTGGTTTATGGCCTAAATACTCAATCTGGGCATCCAAACACGAGCACATTGGTTCTGTGCACCCAACCGAACATGCTTGGCTAGGAAATCGTGGGCAACCAAACTAAGTGCACAACATGGCTCAATTCCCGTTTTCCCAGGGTCAGGACCAACTGAGCCACGGATGCAAAGTGGCAAAAATCCATGCGAGTAACCAAACACGCCCTAAGTGTACCTAGTCAGAGGGCAACCCTCCCACACGTCCTCACACACGATCTCCATGATCACTGTAACTGTGAGCTACACCTCGTGTGCTTGTACGGGTATATATACCCTTGTTGATATCAATACAAATTGTGTTGAGTCCTATCCCTGTTTACATGGTATCAGAGGAGGATTTGCTCAACCCCTTCTCGCATCCCCTCTCTCACGCTTCCGCAAGCTCCTTCTACAACCCCATGGTGAAGCCATCCTCCTCCCCGTACAGCACGCCGCCTGGCTCGCCGCTGCAGCCCGATGTCGTTTGCGACCTCAACGCCGCGCCACCTCCTTCCTCTTTCCCTGCTTCTGTGCTTCAGACGGTTGCGCTCGCACGTCCCCGTCACGTTGGACCTGGCCACCGGCAACTACACACAGTGGCGGCGCTTCCTCCTCACCGTCATCGGCAAGTTCGGCATTAGCGACCACATCGACCCCGACGCCGTTCGCCACACCGGCGATCACGAGTGGGTCATGGTCGACCACTGTGTCCTCCACTGGCTGTACATCACCGTCTTGCAGGAGCTGCTCGACGTCATCATGCAGCCCGAGGATACTGCGGTCACCGTCTGGGCGGCCATCGTCGCCATCTTCCGCGACAACCAGCTCTCGCGCTCCGTGTACATCGACGTCGAGTACCACGCTACCGTGCAGGGCGACATGATGATCCAGCAGTACTGCGCGCGGCTCAAGAGCTTCACCGACCAGCTCCGCGACCTCGGCCAACCGGTGTCGGAGACGCAGCAGGTCTTCAACCTCATCCGCGGGCTCGGACGGCAATACCACGCCGCCATCCCCCACATCATCTCCCGCGTTCCTCTTCCCTCTTTTCTGCAGGCTCGCTCCTTCCTCATGCTCGAGGAGCATCGTGCCGAGCAGTCCGCGCGCCAACAGGCCGCGCACGCTCTCTACGCCGGCCGTGCCCCCAATGCCCCAGCGCCTTCTCCTGCCCCCGCACCGCCACCGGCAGCACCCTACGGCGCACCCCACGACACAGGCTCCTCTGGCTCCAACTCCGGCCGCAACAGAGGAAAAGGCAAGAAGAAGGCCCGGGATGTTGATCGTGGCGCGTCGTCCTCCACTGCTCCTCCACCCTAGCGCCCGCCCGCGTACCCTGCTCCTGCACCCGGCACCAACTCATGGACTGGGCTTGTCCAAGCCTGGCCCGTGGCCTGGCGCACGCCCAGCGCCGGCATGCTCGGCCCCGGCCCTGGCACTCCTCACCAATAGGTGTACATGGCCACGCCCCAGTACATGCCCATGTCGCCATCTGCGTCTTCTGCTACTGCCGCGCCGTACGGTCCCCTCTGCACCACCTGGCGTCGGCGCCTCAGTTCACCGGGGCCGGCAACTCCGGCGCTGGATTGTCCTCGACGCCCCTAGACATGCGATCTCTGCAGGCTGCTCTCCAGGCATCCACGGCACCGCCATCGTCCTCGAGCAGTCAGTCAGACGTGTTCTTCGACACGGGGGCCTCATCGCACATTTTCTCCAACTCCGGTAACTTGCACTCCGTTCGCCCCTCTCACTCTTCCTCACAAATCGTAGTTGGCAACGGTGGCCTTTTGCCCATCACCGGCACGGGCACTGGTTCACTCGTTACCACCACTTCCCCTCTCCAGCTCGGCAATGTTCTTGTTTCCCCTCCCTCATCAAGAATCTTCTCTCTGTTAGACTATTAACGCGTGAAAACCATGTTTCTGTTGAATTTGAAGCTCTCGATTTTTCTGTCAAGAATATCCGAACCAAGGCGGTGATCCTCCACTGTGACTCCAATGGTGATATGTATCCCGTGTCGTCAGGCTTCACACACGTGTCGCGCCGCCGTCTGTTCACCGCCATTGCTTCCGTGGATCTGTGGCATCAACGGCTCGGTCATCCCGGCGTAGCTGCTCTTCGTCAACTGTCCCGTAGCTTTTCCTTTGAATGTACAAAAGTCAGTTCGCACTCTTGTCCTGCCTGTTGCACTGGCAAGCATGTTCGGCTTCCTTTTGAACGATCAACTAGCATTAGCTACTTTCCCTTCCAATTGTTGCATTTAGGTGTTTGGACATCCCCTGTTGTAAGCGTCTCTGGTTATCAATACTATTTGGTTATTCTTGACGATTACTCCCACTACGTCTGGACATTTCCTCTCCGCAACAAATCTGAAGTTATGACAAAACTCTCTGAATTTTATGCTTATGTCCATACCCAGTTTCAGAGACCTATTCTTGCACTTCAGATTGACAATGGCAGGGAGTTCGACAACATGGCCGTTCGCTCCCTCCTGTCTGCACATGGTGTCGTCCTGCCCCTACACGAGCCAGCAAAATGGCAAGTCTGAGCGCATCCTACATACTCTCAACGATGGCGTGCGCGCACTTCTGTTCCATGCCGCCGTGCCTGTCAGGTTTTGGGCTGAAGTTCTCAGCACCTCCACCTTTCTTCTGAACCACCGTTCGTGCAGTTCCACCGCCCCGCGCACCCCGCATGAGCTCCTTCTTGGCACTGCACCTGCCTACGGCGACTTCCACGTTTTTGGCTGCTTGTGTTACCCAAACACCGAGGCCACCTCGCGCCACAAGCTTGATCACTGCTCCGTCGCCTGCGTTTTCTTCGGCTACTCGTCGGACCACCGCGGCTACCGCCGCTACGATCCCACATCTCGTCGTGTGCTTACCTCGCGACATGTCCATTTCGTTGAAGATGTATTTCCCTTCGCCAAGCACGATCAGGACCTCCCACGTGTTGTCCCTGCAACTGACAACAGCGACCATGTTCTGCGTCTTGTTCCTATACAGGTTGGACGTGGTGATCGTGGTGCTGCCTCTCTGGTGCCAAATTCAACTGGCACTGGACCATCATCTCCACCGCGTGCGCCCACGCTGGATTCAAGCCCAGTCGTCTCTTCCTCATCGGACGGCTCACCTACCTTGGCCTCGAGCCCACGCACCTCGGACTCAAGCTCCACCGCCCCTGCAACATCGGCCGGCTCCACTGCATCCTGTTCCTCAGCTGGATCGCCGCTGCCTGCCTCGCCACCACCTGTTCGACAGATGGTCACCCGTGCCCAGGCAGGCATCTTCAAGCCGAACCCGCGCTACGCCAACGTCGCGTCCACCACTGTGGCCTCGCCTGACATCTCGCCACTCCCAAGCTCGGTGCGCACCGCTGTGAAGGATCCCAATTGGTTGTTCGCTATGCAGGAGGAATTCGTGGCGTTGGTTGGGAACCGCACTTGGGATCTCTTCTCTCGCCCACCGTACGCCAATCTGATCACGGGCAAGTGGGTTTTTCGCCACAAACTCACGCCGACGGTTCGCTGGAGCGCTACAAGGCTCGCTGGGTCATCCGTGGCTTCAACCAGCGGCCAGGTATTGGCTATGGGGAGACATTCTCCCCCGTCGTCAAGCCGGCCACCATCCGCACGGTGCTCACGCTCGCTGCGTCGCGTGGCTGGCCGGTGCACCAGCTCGACGTGAAGAATGCGTTCCTCCATGGAACGCTTGCTGAGGAAGTCTATTGCCTCCAACCGGCAGGCTTCGCCGACCCCGACAAGCCTGACCACGTGTGTCGCATGTCCAAGTCCCTGTATGGGCTCAAACAGACGCCGCGCGCGTGGTTTCTCCGCTTCGCCAGCTTCCTCGCCACTATCGGCTTCACCGCCACTCGCTCCGACAGCTCTCTGTTCACGTATGCCCGTGGTGTTGACTCGGCGTTCCTTCTTCTGTATGTGGATGACATCGTGCTCACGGCCTCCAGCTTGGGTCTGCTTCAGCGCATCGTCACTCAACTCACCGGCGAGTTCGCCATGAAGGATCTTGGCGATCTCCACTACTTCCTCGGCATCCGTGTGCGGCGCACACCCGCTGGCTTCTTCATGTCCCAGTAGCAGTACGCTGAGGACATACTCGAGCGAGCAGCCATGGACAACTGCAAACCAGCGCCCACGCCCGTCGACACCCACGACAAGCTCCACTATGTTGATGGTCCCCAAGTTGCTGATGCCTCTGCGTACCACAGCTTGGCTGGCGCGCTACAATATCTGACGATCACCAGACCGGAGCTAGCCTACACCGTGCAACAGATATGTCTGCATATGCATGATCCCGTGAGTGTCACCAGGCGCTGATCAAGCGTGCTCTCCGGTACGTGCGCGGCACCACCGACCTCGGCCTCTGGCTGTCTGCCTCGACATCGCTCTCTCTGCGCGCCTACACCGACGCCGATTGGGCTGGCTGCCCCGGCACGAGATGCTCTACATCAGGCTTTTGCGTGTACCTCGGCGACTCGTTGATCTCCTGGTCATCCAAGCGTCAAGCCACCGTCTCTCGGTCGAGCGCTGAAGCGGAGTACCGCGGCGTCGCCAACGCCGTCGCTGAGTGCATCTGGCTCCGTCAGCTGGTTGGCGAGCTGCTCTGCCCTGTCCGCTCTGCAACACTAGTCTACTGCGACAATATTTCGGCGGTGTACCTGTCGGCCAACCCAGTTCACCATCGACGCACCAAACACGTGGAGCTGGACATCCACTTCGTCCGCGAGCGGGTGGCCCTTAGCGACATTCGAGTGCTTCATGTGCGCACTCGTCAACAGCTCGCCGATGTGATGACAAAAGGACTGCCAACGAACATTTTTCAAGAGTTCCGATCCAGTCTATGCGTCTCCTCCGGCGACGTCACGACTGCGGCGGGGGGGGGGGGGGGGGGGGGGTTGAACCATGGTGTCAGTGCGTGTCTAAGTGTACCTAGTCAAAGGGCAACGCACGTATCTCCCCCACGTCCTCACACACGATCTCCATGATCACTGTAACTGTGAGCTGCACCTCGTGTGCTTGTACGGGTATATATACCCTTGTTGATATCAATACAAATTGTGTTGAGTCCTATCCCTGTTTACACGGAATTCTTTAAACGGTTTACAAAAGTGAACGAAGGGGTAGCATAAATTGCAGGCATTGCCATACTTGGCAGCACATCAATCGATTTTCCGTAGCAGATAATCGCCGAATACAAAAGAGACCAGAAAGGGAGGAACACACTGACATTAGCGTTGGAGACGGAATACTTTGCCCGTTCCGGAAAGGCGAAGCCGATAGCAAAGGACGCCCCCATTTCCATTCAGATTGCATGTACTAAAAACACTCTCTTTCCCCGTCTTGCTCTCTCTGTTTTGAGAGTCGTAACCAGCTTTCCTTTCTCCTCGCCGGCGCGCTCTGCGCTCCTCTCCGGCGGCGCTGCCGTTCGGCGTGGACACAGATGTGTTGCTTGGCTTGTACATACTAGCTTTAGAGTAGTTTTAGCCTTCATGCTAGGGTTTGCCTTAATGGCGTCTTTCTCCCCATCAGCTGGTTTCCGGCGGCTCCCAGCGGCGCTGGATCCAGGTCTTCTACCTCCTGCGGATCTGGTTCATGGTGGATCTTCTGCAGGAGTGGAGATGGCCAAGGCTGGTTCAATAATCTCGCTGGATCTGGTCATCTTCGTGTCGTGGAGAGTGGCGATGTGGATTTCTCTCTAGCCGGCCGTGGTGGCGAGGAGAGGGAGTGGTGTCATCGCTTCTTCTGCAGGCTTGAAGGTGGAGCTGTGAGGTTCAGGGCACAGGAGTTTCCGAGCTGCTCCTGTTGCACGGCGGAGGAGACGAAGCAGTTCGCCAAGCTCCAGAGGATGGAGGAGACGATCTGCATCTTCATCTCAGCGACCTCTTCAATAAGGTTCGTTAATCGCCAACTCAGTAGCGGCGGTGTGGATTTGGGTGGATTCGCTGCAGCTCGTCTCGGTGGCGAGGGAAGAGGAGTTCATCCGCTTCGTACGTGCTTGCTGCTGTGTTCGCACCAGGTGAGAAGCAGTGCTTCTCTTGGGAGCTTCCTCACGGCGTCGCATCTGGCGTCGTTGTTCAAGATGGTCGATTGGCGACCGCTCCCGCCTGCGGCGTCGGCAACGGCTTCCTCCGGCCGGCGTCTCATGGTCATCTTCAACCTCCTGGCTGTCATGCCGATATGGAGGCCCTTCAGCTGCGGTGTAGCGTGCTCCCGCCCCCTTGCCCCAAGTGGTGTAGTCCCCGGCGGCGAGGAAGGTGGCTGCGCCGAGCTCTGGATCGATCGCACCGGAAGTGGAGCTGGACCCAATTGCATTCCCAAACTTCTTCTTAGGGTCCTTTGTGCAAATTGTAGGGGCATGGTTGTAATTTTTAGTTTTCTTGATGCCTTATCGGTAAAATGTACCAGTGTTGATTAATGGAAGCCTCTCGGTCCTTCGGGACCGACCCCCTGTTCAAAAAAATTTCCGTTCAGATTCCACTGACCACTGCGGTCAGAGAGTGATGTGAGGCAAGCGAAGCGTGCGCCATCGCCCTCCTCGCGTCGTGTCGTCGAGTCTTGGCAAAAAAAGTCCCAATCTTCCCACTCCTCTTACTTCCTCCCCTATAACCCACCTCCGCTAACCCTAGTCGCTTCTCCCCGGAGCGGAGGCACGGACGCCGGCGGCCGGCAGAGCTCCCCCCACCCCCAGTGCAGCAGCGCGCGAACGACGGTACGTTGCCAATCTCCCTCGATTTCGTCGTGCTCCTCGCCTCCGCCTCGCGCGGTGCGCAGCCGGTTCGGGGGAGCCTGTGTTGCTCGGGGTCACTGGGAGGAGGAAGATACGGGGGATGGTGATTGGCGGGGCTAGGTGGCCTCCCTTGTCTTCGATCCGGCGGTCGATGCTCGGTGATTCGGGCCGGGGTGCTCTGCAGCCGGGTAGGGTTGCTCTGGTGGCAGTGGGGGAGCGGATTGATTTCTCTACACCGGGGAGAAAGATGGTTTTTTTTTTTGGTGACTGGATGTGATTTGGTCCAGTAACCCGAGTAAACTCTCAGCTGGGTACGCCGTCGCCTGAACCTGTTATTCTTCACCTATCTGTCTCCCGTTACTCCTCGTGCCATTACAACTTAGCATATAGGAAGGCCAGTTCACGGTCCTAAAACTAAACCCCATGTCTCTCTCTTAAGATTATCACCTACCTTCTTGCAATGTTCATTGACGATTGATTCGTATAAAAAAAAAGGAAAAGTTAGTTAGTAGACACCTTTGGTGAGGTAGCCTCGATGGTGAGACTGAGTCGGTTGCTTGCATTTCCCGCGCTGAAAGTTACACATCCGGTGGTGCATGCGTAGCGTTTAAATGTGGATGGGGTTGCTTGGTTATGTAGCTCGCTATGTTCCGTGTGGCTTCAAGGTTGACACAGTGGTTTAGTGTATGGAGATGATCTGACCATGGGGGATGTAGGGTGTCGATAATAGATAGAAGCTCCCACGCGGTGTGTAAATTCATGGCGCCCCCATAGAAGGTGACCCTCTTCGATATATTTCTTGCTGAAAGTATCCCTGATCCCACTTATAACGAGTAGGCCCAAATAATTCGATTGGGGCGCTTTCGTGCTCTCTAATGGTAATTTAGTCGATTCTCTTTCATGCTGTATCCTTAACATTGTAAAAAAAAACACTTCAACGCCAATAGGTAGGTAGTAATAGGTATAGACTTTGACATTCATCAGAAAATTGTTTATGTGAAGTGTGCTTCTGGCGGATATGGAAAGGGTCACATGCAGATTTCTTAGGTAGTTAGAGAGATGGGAATATTTTACCTGGTTTTACGGTACATCCAAATTGATATGGCCCATCAATTATTGTCGTGCCGATGTTTAAAATTATCCTATACCACACTCCAACATAAGGAGTATTGCTGGGTTCAGGGGTTAAATTTGGAAGAGGATAGAGGAAAATCCCGCATCTCGATCTGTTAAACTGGATAAGAGAAAATTCATAATTCCCGTGATTAGAAGACTGAATGCCTTGGGGATCCATTAATCGGTGCTGGCGACCGCATGTGCGGTCAGGGGGCGGCTATACTCCATTTACGGAGAGAAGGAACTTGGGGAGCGCACAGTTGAGCTGCTGCTGTGTGGTGCCCAGGAAGAGGATGAAATGGAGGGGGGCAATGCGTGGTGGCGTCCATTGCTATCAGGAAATCAATGCAGCTCCAAAGGCGTACCTGCGTGAGGCAACTGATTGATGAATGCATTGATTGCTCAGCTTCGTGCATCCGCGCTGCACGAAGGGGTAATCTACATTTTCTTCTTTTACTTCTCTTTCCACCAATCTTTTCGGTCTTTCCTTCAAGAATGATGCTCGTGATGTTTGATTGATGGGTGAACTATCATTTGGCTTGTACATGAAACTTGGAATGTTTTGCAGAGATAGTTAATTTTTAACATTTTTCTTCATTTGAATGGTCGCTTGGTTAGCTGCTGGGGGGTTGTGCTTTTGATCTCCGCCGTGTGCTAACCATGCACAGTGCATGTGGTGAGCATGCGAGACGCATCTGAGCTGCAATACGTTTCTCAATCAGTTACCAAGTTTAAGCAACACCGTTGTATTCGAAGGAGAATGATCAGCCGTCAGCTATGATTGCAGGGGTGGCTACCATTGTGGCGGTGTGTGAGTGGTGGGCCGCACGTTTTCCTGGGAGAAGCTGAGCACAGGTTCATAATAAGTATACGTGAAATTAAAACGTCAGAGAGATTGACCCATTAGTTATGGATCAAAATACACTTACCAAATTAAAGGAAACGTCTAGACAGGAGAATGACTATAATGCCCTATAGATCAACAGTTAGATCAGAATTATACTACTTCGTTTCACTGCTAGTAAGATGTACTATAAAAAAGCTCTTAATATTTGTTGGAGAAAGCGAATATAATGTGTGTATTGAGTATTGACAACTGCACATCTTAATATATATATGGGAGAATTATTGGCCACACTGGCCAAGTCACCTAGATGGGCCATATGTGCCAAGGCATACCCTGTACTGTCGACATTATATCCGTTCTTTATAGACGGTTATTTATTTTTACGGTATTGTGGCACTAGCAGAAGAACTTTAGTATTTCCATATGTGGCTACAGAATTTAAGCTGTTGTTTTTATTGTGCAATTGCCAGTTGGACAGATCTTCATGAACTGAAATAACATCATTATGTATTCTGGCAGGACCGCATGTTCTAGAATAAGAAGTGGGCTTGTCAGGGGAAATAGCATCATGGATCCCAGCAATGGTTCATGTTCTAGAACAAGAAGTGGGCTTGTCAGGGGAAGCAGGATCGTGGTTCCGAACAAGGGATCTTGTTCTAAAACCCGAAGTGGGCTTGTTAGGGTATACAATATTGCGGATTCCAGTGAGGGTTCATCTTCTAAAGCACGAAGTGGGCTTGTTATGGTAAACAACATTGTGGATTCCAACGATGGTTCATCTTCTAGAACACGAAGTGGGCTTGTTGGGGTAAATAATATCATGGATTCCACCGAGGGTTCCTGCTCTAAGACAGAGAGTGAGCTTGTTGGAGGAACCATTGCTATGGACTCAAATGATGATTCATGTTCTAAAACACGAAGTGGACTTGTTAGACGAAAAATCACTGTGGATTCCAATGTTGGTTCATGTTCTAAAACAAGAAGTGGGCTTGTTAGAGGAAACATTGTTATGGATGTCAATGAAGATTCATCTTCTAAAACACGAAGCGGGCTTGTTAGAGGAATTGCTATGGATTCCAACAAGGATTCATGTTCTAGAACACGAAGTGGGCTTGCTAGAAGAAACCCCTCTGTTAAGGCATGCAAATATCTAACTTCATCCCTCATTTATTTATTTTTGGTGCAACAGGACAGTATGTAAAAGATCACCACTTCTCTTTTCCTCACTAGGTAGAAAACAAGGATGAATCAGTCATTAAGGGGATGTCTGATGAATGTTGTGAAGCAGACAATTCAGGAGAAGATGGATCAAATCGGAGCAATGATCTGGTATGTTGTAATCACCCTTTTTTGTATTGCTTTGTATCTGATATACTATATATGAGAAAATATAATTATTCCTCTAGGTTCAAATCAAGAATGGGCTAGTCATCAAGGGTCCAGATGGATCTTTGGAAAAAGACGTACCAGTACAACATCAATTAAATTACAAGAGCGATCTAGTACGACACCTTCCTTTTCTTTTGCACTGCTTTATCTAGAACACTATATCCTAGCTGTAACAATTATTGCATTACTAGGTTCAATGCAAGGATGAACCAGTCATGAAGGGGCCTGATGGATGGTGGAAAGAAGAAAATCCCGGAAACAATGGATCAAGGCACAACTCTGATCTGGTATGCTGATGTAATATTTTCTCTCTGTTGCTTGATTTTGTCTAGGACGATATATCTAAGTTCTAAGCTATTATGATTGTTTCACTACTAGGTCCAAATCAAGGATGAGCTTTTCAGTAATGGGCGGTTGCCTGATGGATGGTGGAAAGAAGAGAGGCCAAGAAAGAATGGAACTAAGAATGATCCGGTATGCGGGAAAGTTCTTTTTCCGCTCTCTCACAGTCTTGTCTATTTAAAATAATATAGGGATATCTGAGTTATTTTAGCCAACCTGGTTTCATTTTGAATTTAATGAATGTGTCCCCAGCATCCATATCAAACTATCTGCTTAACATTGTACTACTAGCCAATTATAACACTGGGCTGTGCTTCATTTTTATCGAAAAAACTCCATTCTCCAATAACCCTGGTTATATCATAGTTCAGCTCTAACTCTTTCAGTCTTTCTGCATCCTAGCATGCTTTACTCTGGATCTTTACGATAGTAATTGTTAATG
The DNA here is from genome assembly GCA_947311845.1 of Poa pratensis. Lineage (NCBI taxonomy): Eukaryota > Viridiplantae > Streptophyta > Magnoliopsida > Poales > Poaceae > Poa > Poa pratensis. The sequence continues at coordinate 37,928,046 of CAMZMU010000086.1, read as the reverse complement.
TAAATACTGATTACACATTTTATCCCATCGTTCTCAAGGACTCAAAGAAGCTGAGGACCTGAATAAGTTATTAGTTTGCACTGTAGCAACTGCTTACTGAGCTGTCCTATAATGTTTTGGAATGTGCTCGAGTTTTCTTTGTTACTGTAAAAAATAGGCTGTTACAGAATGCCTAAACAAACTAATTTTGCTTCATATTGGTTTGTTTACTTTCTATTGGACCCCTTGTTCTACCTATAATTCTTTTGATCTCTGCAGTACTACGTCGATCCAGTTAGTGGCTATGAATTTCGGTCTCTGAAGGATGTGCAACGTTATGTTGAATCAGGAGACATAAATCAATGCAGTTATAAGCCAAAAAAGAGAATTGTCCACGATGTTTGTATTACACAGAACCAAGCTCATGTGAGTACCTTGTAGCACTTTTATTGTTTTCACTCACTGTATAGCTTGCATATTTGTTCCATTAGAACATAGAATGAATGTATGTGCTAGGTAGGTATCATAATTACCATGCACTCCTCCAGTTGAACCTTTCTATTGTCGATGGATATTGGCAAGTTTGGTCCTAGTCATGTGATACATTCTAGGTCGTGCACAACTGGCAGTAGAAATTAGGAATGCACCTGTTTTTGCGCCGCTTATGCAGAGATTACAGAGTGGAAGTTCAATGCAGCATGTGGTGCGGTCCGTGTTGATAACAGATGATCATGGAACTCCCATTACTCTCTGAATTTTAGTCCACTCATGTGATACATTCTAGGTCGTGCACAACTGGCAGTAGAAATTAGGAATGCACCTGTTTTTGCGCCGCTTGTGCAGAGATCACAAGTGGAATTTCAATGCACCATGTGGTGTGGTCCGTGTTGACAACAGATGATCATAAAACTCCCATTACTTTGTGAATTTTAGTCCACTTAAATAGATTAGATATGAACTTTAGGAGATAGGTTAAACAAAATGTACTTTTGTGAGACACTTTTCTTCTTCTGATGGTTACAACTTATTACATCATTTTGTTAAAATCAGAGGTGTCATCTGAACACGCAAGAGATGTGATACACCATGTGGTTTATATGACTGATGGTAAATCCGTTGGTTGCTGAAATATAGTGTCATTTCGTAAATCATACCTGAAACTTTGGCGTATGGTTAAACAAAAAATTCTTATATATCTGGCTTTCTTTTTCTTTTCTGATGATAACTACTTATTAGATTATTTTGTGAAAATCAGGCAAGAGCATCATCAGAATACACAAGGCCAGGCACCGCTGATAAGGCTATTCAATGTGAATTACTAACTTCAGAAGGGATCACGCTACCGCGGGAGGAACTATCTAGTACATATATAAAAAATGCGATGTTACCAGAGCATGAAGGCATGAAACCAATGCAAAGATATGCCAATGAGGTTGATCCATTGGAACACAAGAGTGTGCGACCGGTCTCTGCACAACGTTCTTCAGGGGGAAAGAAATCTGTTAAAAGAAAAGCACCGAATGCCGAGGTGAAACCCAAGAAGCGTAAAACCGCGACTGGAGAAAAGATTGCAACACCTCCCCTACCGTCACCCTGGTTAGCTGCAGTGAATGTTTATCCTGAAGGAAACACCGAGCCTGGAGATGAGCCGACCAGTGTAAATCCTGTCAATCAGGTACAGCCTATTCAAAAGGAAACTGCAGATGAGTCACAGTTCAGCCAAGCAGACACTGTCACTCAAATACAAACCAATCAGGAGAGGGTTGGCAATCAGTTACAGTCGAGTCAAGCAGATACTGTCATTTCGGTGCAGATCAATGACGAGGGCACTGCCAACCAATTACAGTCGAGCCATGCAGACACAATTACCAAAATACGGAACAATCACGAGAACACTGCATTTCATGTACAGTTGAGGCAAGCAGATCCTATCGTTCCAGCACAGACCAATCGGGAGAGGACTGCCAATCAGTTACAGTCGTGCCAGACGGACACTTCCATTCATATGCAGAGCAATCAGGAGAGTACTGCCAATCAGTTACAGGCGAGCAGCAGAGCAGAGAGTGCCAATCAAATACATGCTACGCAGGAATACACTACCAGTTACTCACAGCTGAGGGAAGCAGACACTATTAATCAAAAACAGATCAATCGAGGAAATACTGCCAGTCAGTTACAGTCGAGCCAAGAAAAGACACCTATTCAAGTACAGACTGGACAGGAATACGTTAAGAATCACTCACAGTTGCAGCAAAGCCATGGACACACCGTGAATCAAATACAAGCTAACCAGGAACGCACCACCAATCAGTTAAAGTCGAGCAAAGCAGACACCGTCGTTGGAGTACAGACTACACAGGAATACTTCTCAAATCACTTTGAGCCGAGGCAATCAGGCGCTGCTCTGAACCACAGACAGATTAACCAGGAAACCATTCAGTTACAGTTGGGTCAAGCTGACACTGTCAAACAAATGCAAACTGTGCAGGAAAGCTGTACCAATCAACTGATCCAAGCTTTAACTGCTAATAAAAAACAGACTACGCAGGATTACTTCAGCAATCACCCGAAGCAGAGCCCAACAGATAATGTGAATCATATGCAGATTAACCAAGGAAACTCTTGCTATCAACTACAACCGAATCAAGCCGACTCTGTGAATCAGATAGCTATGCAGGAAAATAGGACCAACCGGTCACAGCTGATCCAGGGTTTAACTGTCAACCAAATACAGGCTATTCGGGAAAACAACACCAATACTTGCAGCCACGTTATGCTGAGAATCATGTCCGGCAGTCCGGTTTCGCTCCGACTCCTGAGTGGGGACAGGGAGCACCTGTCACCAACTTTTGGAAAAATGTTGAAATTCAGAAGCCATCAGGCCCCGCAAGAACAGACGCGCCTATAGCAACTTCCTCCGCAAATGTTCAACGCCAACATGCGCTAGCCCCAGAACCCATTTTATCAACACAGGCTGCGATGCCTGAAGCTGCTGATACATCCGGGTTTGCTTTGCCATTATTTGGAAATACCTGGGCGGATCCATGCATCGAGTTCGCGTTCAAGACCCTTACAGGCGACATTCCTGTTCTGGATGACAGCCCGTCTGCCCCAGGCTACTTCCCTCTGCAACACGACTTGAATAAAATTGCACCACCAGATTATCCTGCTCCCTCCGTCGACTATACTAGAAGCTATACACAAGTCGACCATGCCAGCCACTGCTCAGTGCCGAGGCCATCGGATAGGTTCAACAATGGTGGCTGGTTCCCTCCCCAGTGACAGCCTGGAAGGAAAAACGGAACAACATTTTGTACTTGCAAAAGGCTGATGATCAGAGGAACGACCAAGGGACCAAGCCCGCTATACTAGCTTCTTAAAGGCAGTTAGTGTTTCCATGATCTCTTTACGAAATCTTTTGTATGTAGAAAAGCCTGTAGCTTCATCTAACTTTATTAGAACACTATGTACATCCCATCGGATCGTAGGGATCAGAATGGCTTCGTGGAAACGATGCCGTTGTAGATGATATGGCTTGTGTTTTTGTTTTTCTTTTGCGTTCTGTGCAGTTGCCTGGTTAATTTCATTTGCTGTAACATCAGGGCCTGACTCGCTAACACACCATTGCAAGGACTTTTTTTTTTGAAAACAAAATTATACCATAACTTAAACGGGCACAGCAATATCGCTGGCAACCAGGTCAGAGATGAAATCTGGAGCCACATCCTCCCAACCAGTACACGCTATCTCGGCACGAAGGCCATACTGGGCTAGGGAATGGGCAACAGCATTACAAGAACGAGAGGCAAACTGAAAACAAAAACTGTCGAAAGAACTGATACACAAACTCCTTGCTTCCTTCAGCAAAACACCAATAGCAGCCAGCTCGAAACTCCTTCCGTTCAAAGCTGTAACCAAGTTCTTGCAGTCGGACTCAAAAATCACGCAGTGCACCCCAATGGCCTCCGCTCCTTCAATGGCAGCGAGACAAGCTTCGGCCTCAGCCTGAAATGCATCTTTTACATTTTTCAACTTCCCGCTGCTGCTGCAATAAAGTCTCCGGTATCAGATCTCACGATAAAACCCCAGGCAGCGAGTCCAGTATTCTGTTGGAAGGCCGCATCAAAGTTGACCTTGACATGATCAAGCGGTGGTTTAGCCCAAAAGGGTTTGCATTGGATTAATCCACCGGTTTCTGTCTGGGCAGCAGTTAGCATCGTTCCTACTGGAAGAAAATCCAAGCAGTGCCTCTGAATCGATTGACACACCTCAGCTGAGCTCTTCTCCTTCCCTTCTGAATTCATTTTGTTCCTTGCAGTCCACCAATCCCACAACAGCACAAGGATCATACTACGACGTGGCTCTGGGAAAGCAAACACTTGATCAAACAGAACCAAAGGATTAGGTGCAAGCATAAGAGATAGCCGGATATCTTCTAGTAGAAGCTGACGCCACATTGGTTTCACTTTTTTGCATTTAAGAAACAGGTGGCCGCCATCCTCATCAGCTCGATTGCACATCGGGCATCTAGTATCCAGCTCAACTCGCTTGCGCTTAATATTCATTCTTGTTGGCGGGCTATTGTGACACAATCTCCAAATGAAAATTTTAATCTTACCCGGGAGCTTCAAGTGCCAAATTGACTTCCAAAGGGGGTTTATCCTAGTGGTGACAGTAGACGAACTGGCATCACGATTGTCGTGAGCCTCACGAAGACTAACTCCTAGTCTGTAAGCTGATTTCACAGAGAAAACACCCTTGCTATCAAAGTGCCACGCTATCCAATCCTCCATATCCTGTCGGAGTGGAATCGAGAGGATTTCCTTCACATCTGCAGGGGCAAAAACTGTACGTACAACTTCCTCATCCCACGATGCAGTTTCAACGTCAATCAGATCACTAACCATGATCGGTTCCTCCAGGCTGTTGTGTGTGCTAGGTCTCCTTGTTTGCCCTCTAGGAATCCAAGGATCTTTGAAGGCATCAATGTGTTCTCCTGTACCCACTCGCCACACAACACCTTGCTTAAGCAGTTCGATGCTCTTAAGGATGCGTCGCCACGTGTACGACATTGCAGGACTTGGTTGTGCTTCCAAGATGGAGGTGTCCGGAAAGTACATTGCCTTTAGAACAGTGCAACATAAGGAGTCCGGGTTTTGCAGCAACCGCCATCCTTACCGAGCTAGCATAGCCATATTGAATATGTGCAGATCTCTAAATCCCATTCCACCCTCCTCTTTAGGTTTTGACAAGTTCTCCCAGCTAATCCAATGACATTTATTCTTCTCATCTTGGGCATTCCACCAATAGCGACAAATCATCGCACTGATCTCTTCACATAAAGATTTTGTGAGATCAAAACAAGACATAGCATAGGTGGGTATAGCCTGCGCAACGGCCTTGATCATAATCTCTTTACCCGCCTTCGATAAAAGTCTCTCCTTCCACCCTTGAATACGTTGCCAAATTCTCTCCTTGAGGTACTCAAATTCCTTCTTCTTCGAGGCCCCCAAATGAATAGGCAAGCCCAAATATCTCTCGTTCCTTGATTCTCTTGGAATTCCAAGAACCCCAAGTACAGCCTGCTTGGCCACTAATTTAGTTCCTTTGCTGAACATCGCCCCTGACTTCTCTTTATTAATCATCTGTCCCGATTGCATTTCATACAATGCCAAAATCTCTTGCAGTTTCTGAGCGTTTGCAGTATTGGCCCGCATCACAATCAACGAGTCGTCAGCGAAAAACAGGTGATTTATACTTGGTGCCCCCGCACACAGCTTTATCCCTTCAATGGACCCCTCAGCCTCAGCCTGACGGAGGAGCGCAGACAGCCCCTCAGCACACAAAATGAAGAGATATGGGGACAAAGGGTCACCCTGCCGAAGACCTCTCTCTGGAGTAAAACCACTCTGCAGCTTTCGGTTGACCTTCACTCGATATGTAACCGAGCGGACACAATTCATAATCAACTGAGTCCACTGCAAACTAAAACCCATCTTTAACATGATTTTCTCAAGAAAAACCCACTCTACACGATCATACGCTTTGCTCATGTCCAGCTTCACCGCTACCAGCCCATCTCTTCCACCTTTCTTTCTATGCATAGAGTGTGTGATCTCATATGCTAACAGCACATTATCTGTTATCATTCTTCCTGGTACAAACGCTGATTGTGTTGGCGAAATAATGTGAGGCAAGATCACCTTCAGACGATTAGCTAGCACTTTTGAAATCAGCTTGTATAAAACATTGCAGAGACTGATGGGTCGGAACTCCGTGATCTTCTGCGGATTCTTCACCTTGGGAATTAAGACAATGGTAGTCTCGTTCCACCCATCCGGCATTAACCCACCATTTAGAACCCCCAAAACTTCCTCCTGTACCTTAGGACCAATCATTTCCCAAAACCTTTTATAGAAGATGGCTGGCATCTCATCAGGTCCAGGTGCTTTGAGATCTCCAATAGAATCAAGGCCCTCCTTCACCTCAATCGTCGTAAAAACATTTAACAGCGCCTCATTCATCTCTCTGTCACGGAACAAGGCACATATTGAAAGAGCTCATCATTTACATCACCTACAGATGACACAAACATATTTTTGTAGTGGTTAGTGATAAAATGCCCCAGCTCCTCTTCTCCCTCCACTACTCCACCTCCTTCTCTCTGCAGCTTTTTTATCACATTCACCTTCCTCCTTTCGGACGCAAAAGCATGAAAATAGCTTGAGTTTTTGTCCCCATATTTTAGCCAATTTGCATGCGCTCTTTGCTGCCAAAAAATATTATGCTGATCCTCCAACCTACTTAGCTTGTACTTCAACAGAGCCTCTCTGAACACACCCTCTTGATTTATAGGCCCACGCCGACATCGTTCAAGATCCTTCCGGGCCTTCTTAATTCGACTCTTCAGCTCCCCCAACACCTCCTTGTTCCACTCCCATAAGCTCTTGCCTACTCTTCTGATACCCTCCGTAACAGGAACATCTCCTTCAGCAAAAGCGTTATTCCATGCCTCCTCCACCACTTTAGCACACTCGTCCTCTTGGAGCCAGGCAGCCTCAAACCGGAAGACCCCTCCTCCTTCATTGTCCTTTGCTTGGATAGTCTGCTCATTTAGAATTGCCACCACTGCTCTATGATCCGAGTGGCGATGATCTGCATTAATGATCTTGTATAGGGGAAACAGACACCGCCACCTCGTATTGGCCATGGCTCGATCCAGCCGTTCCCTCACATATCCCTCCGCATTGTGCCAGTTATTGCACCAAGTGAAAGGATCACCTACGAACCCTAGATCACTGAGCTGTGCATCCTCCAGAGCCCTACGAAATGCCTCCATAGCTGACGGGGCCCGAGCCGGCCCCCCTTCCTTCTCATGATCGAACAGAATCTCGTTAAAATCACCCATACACATCCATGGAAGATCAGATTGTCCTGCCAAAGTGCGTAGTAACTTCCAGGTATTATCTTTCTCCCCACTCTTCGACTCCCCATAGATCCCTGTGAATCTCCATTTCACACCATTTTCCCCCACCACATCGACATCTATGTGGTATCTTCCCTTCCATCTCAAACGAACATCCACTCCCTTACGCCAAAAAAGCGCCAACCCACCACTTCGCCCCTTACAATCCGACACTAACATGTTCGGCATATTTAGCTTCCACCGAAAATCCATCTCCTTCTCATCAAGTTTCGTCTCCGACAAGAAGATGATGCCAGGGTCTTCAACCCGCTGGAGTTCCTGAAGGCTATGAACTGCCCGCTGGTTCCCCAGCCCCCGGAAATTCTGAGCCACGATCTTCATTTGTCCCTGCTGGACTGCATCGGCAGCCTCGCTAAACCAGACCTCAAACAGCCGATCAAAAAAATGGTGTACTACGACCCGTGCACAAGCACACGAGGAAGGCTGAGCGTGGATGGGTTTGGGTTGAATTGAGGATTGGAGAGGCAGGGGACTTAGGCTGCAAACTGAGATTGGCGAAAGAAATCCGGCGAGACAGACCAGATCAAAAACCCCACACGGGACGGACTGGAACGAGAAGACAGCGACATCCGGAAAGGAGACACGGATGTAGAAGACCGTGCCAGCTGAACACCGGAGGCACGCGGCGCGATCTAGGTCGAGACCACCCCACGATCGCCCAGAGAATCGCCACCGGAAAACACGGGAAACGAACCGACACACATGGGTCGGACCATTGCAAGGACTTTTAAGTGTGACTATTTTTTTGAAAGTGATCCTGTTATGCGGATGACGAGCACTCACCACAATAAATTACCCTGGCCCACTTTAATATGTAGGACTATCGAGTTGTATCACCTTGCTATTGCACAGTACTAATTATTCTGAATATATAGTTTACGTGTGACTGGCTTCCTTTTTTTTTGAGAGAGAGAACGTGTGTGCGCTTTTTTAATCACCTATACATAATGTTGGCATCAAGGTAAATGAACCAGAAGAGCTTTGCAACCTGCTCGTCAGTTTGGAGGCGGCTAGTCCTAGATCTGGCTAGGATATTGCTAGCATCCTGGCGGAGGACTATGACGGCCAAAGTCAAGAAGGTGCAGGAGTATCTTAGGACCAAAAACAAAAACAAGAAGAGTGATTTCGTAAGAAAGGCGTCCCCAGCTGATTGATGGATAGTTCTCATCCTTCAGGTTGTCGTGTCCCATATCCTGGTTCTTGTGTTTTCAGTGGAATCCCCTTGCGATGTGATTATCCTTGTGTTAGAGTTTGTGGTTGTAGCAGTTTGGGAGAGTTGAGTGGTATGCCTAAACGGTTTGGGAGTTGCATGTTTGGGGAATAGTCCGCATGTGGTTTTATTGTAACGGTTTTCGCCCGGTTTTTCGTTAATTAACTGGGTAACTCTCTTCTTCTTAATTAACAGAGCGAGACAAAACTTTTGCCTCCGTTTCAAAAAATAAATACAAACTGTTTCCGTTTCCCAGATACGTGTTTCCCGGATACGTGTGACTATGGAGTAGTAATGATGGGATTGCAATGATGCCCTAGTTCTCTTTATGTCCACAATAGTTATTAGTAAATTTTCTCAAATGGTACTCCATGGAGCCCATTTTCTCAAATTTTGAAATCTGACATTTAAAGTTCCAATAAATTTCGGAAAAAATCCTAGATGTTGAAAAATGAAGTAATCTACAGACCTGTAAAATCTCAACGCGAAATAGTTTTCCTTCTGGCCTAAATAAAATTGGCAAATCCTAACAAATTTGAAGGTTTTCAAAGTTTGCACCGATCACTATCTCATATCTTAAAATTTATCATTTATATGCAGCCCAAAAATGCAAAATATTTTGCATTGAGCTTTTACACTATTAGAAGTCATCATTATCTATATTTATTTTTTACTTAGAACTACTTTTTTTAATGATTCAAAAAACGAGTTCAATGGAGCCCGTCCCTCGATACAGCGCACCGAGAGGCATAGTTCATTAGCCATGCGCAAACTTTTTACAAGAGCGTCACATGATTTAGGGCATAGCGCTCCAATCAAAGGCGCCATGGTATTAGGCATCAGGACCCGGGTTACGCCATGTTGGCAAACTTTGTCGCCCCCAAACTCGTTGTGATGCTGTAAAAAGGGGCGGAGGCAGGACTGAATTACAAAATTGGCATATAAGGGGGGCCAGCCAAGCTAATCTTTACTAATTAGATCATCTAATCTTCTCTAAAACAGATAATTTTTCTTGCTGCATGATGCCAAGGGGGGTAGCCTCTGCTGGTCCCTTGCTCCGCCGCTGGCTGTAGACTGTAGCGCCTTCACGGCAGGCGCTACGCAAACCCCTATGCAAAAGGGTTAGTTTCAAAAATATTTTCAAAACATGGTTATTTTGTGTTGAACTTTGTGTTTAGTGTTAGTTTTATGCTTTTAACCACAAAGCTAACGTTGACGGTGCAATTCTTCAAGGCGAAGGGCATGGAGTGGTGGTGTGGTTGTGTGAGATCACCAGGTCTTTTCGTGGCAGGAAGGATGTGCATGCAACTCGAAGAAATTCGAGAAGAGCCACTCTGAGATAACTCAGCTAAAGGCTTGGAGGCGTAGCTGGTCGAGGAATCCATGGTCGATGAAGCACCTAGTACACAGAGGTTGGCAAGATTGTGAAGTGTTTGCCATGTATTACTGTTGGACAACAATGAGCTGAATACTTACTCGGAAGCGACGGCGGGGCCTGATTCCGAGTCATCGCATGGAGCCATGAGATCTGATTTAAAATTCATGGATGAAAATCATGTTTGGAACTTTCTTAATCTTTCATATGGCGTAAAACTGTCGAGTGCAAATGGATCTTTTAAAAAAACTGACGTGGATGGAATTGTTTATGTCTACAAAGCCCGACTTCTCGCGAAGGTGTTCTGAACTAATCCTAGGGTACGATTTCAATGCTAATGTCATCGACTTTACTGGAAATCTTTGGTGGTCATGTGGTATGCGGACCATCAAAACATGTACGTGAGTTCGGGCAAATACAACTGCTTTGGTAGGTGCGTACCCGAAAAGTGTCTTTGGCTCCCGATCACGAGTGATCTAATATTTAAGAAAATAAAAATATTAATGAGTTTTTTTGAAATAATTCCCGGATGTAGCCAATGATGTAGTCCACAAACGTGCAAAAAACCTTTAAATATTTTGTATTCTATGCTACACAAAAATGATAAAATATGATACATTTGGACTTTGAAAGTATGCATTTTCAGATACTTTGCTTTTTTCATTTTGTTTAGCCCAGAATACAAAATATTTGAATTTTTTTTGTACAGTTATGGAATACACCATTGGCTACATCCTTTTTTTCATATCTTTCTAAAACTCGTAAATATTTTTTATAAGAAATGGCAGGATCACTGTAACTCGGGCACTTCCTCTCAATGCCCACTTCCTCCTGATGCTATCACCAATCTCCATATTGTAAACCATCCATGGACGTTGTGCCGATGTATTCCAAATCACCAAATGGTGGTTGGAGGAAATTTAGCATCTAGAGGGAAGTGATAGACGGAACGAGATCGGTCCAGATAAGATATTTTTTTGAGGATACATCAATCTAGAGGGAAATTTATTAGTGAAGTAATGGTTATCTCATATGTGAAGATAAATGTCGTGTAGACAATCGTTCTGAGAGAGGGAGGTTAGTGTCGAAAAGCTAAGCGTCAAGGCCATCTTGGTCGGCACCCGGAGGGTGTGAAAGTGCATGTTGCCCCCATGCGTGGTTTTGGTAATTAATGACAATCCTTATGGACTAATGTTTGTATTGAGCTATTCTTGTAGGTTTGTCCATTGGCATCGCTTGAACTCCATGTGTTGGTTTCAAGGTTGTATGCCATCAAGATCATTGATTATGATGGACATATTTGATATGATCAAGAAGATGAAAAGATACAAGGTTGATCAAGACTAAGTGCAAAGAGTGGTTTCAAGTTGATCAACACACAAAGCTAAATGATATACCATGTGGGATCATGTGATCCAATGGTATGGTAAGAAATTATCCATATAGCTTTGTGAACTAACCCATTATGTGTGTGTGGCATTCCTTTGTTGGGTTAGGTATCTCTCCATGGGCTTGCATCAAAAGGAAGATTTCTTATAGCTCATGGAGGATGACGTCAAATGGTGATCGTCAACAAGGTTGTGATGTGCAAGTTCAAGATGGGCATCTAGAAGATATCATATGCTTGAAGCTTGCAACCCATTTGGAGATAATGGTCAAGTGAAGATGTTCCTAAGAGAGGCACTTCCATCTTGGTGTATGGGGGAGCGTTATGTTAGTCTTCACCAAGCAAAGCGCAATCAAGAAAGGTGGTCCACTTGAAGAGATCAAGATCGTCATCATCTAACTCAAGTGGAATGCGCAAGGCAAAGGTATGATCTTGATAGGGTTTCTATTTTACCGGTCTCGTGGTGTTAGTAGGAGACCGGGTTATAGGATAAACATCGTACTATCAAGAGGGGCTCTCAAGTGAGTAACTTGATCGCATCTTTATGGAGAGCTCAAACCTTTGCACACTTGTCATATCATCTTTTTTGGTTCTTATTTGATTTTTATCCATGTGAGAATTTAGAGCTTGTGTTCATCTCTATACCAAGCTCTAGTTCATCAAAAACGGATTTCATATGAATATCTTGTTGCGTTTTTTATGTTGGAGGATTTACCGGTTGTTCCTTTTTTAGAGAGGTTTACCTTTCTACAATTGCTTTTATCCTCCATCCTTGGACTATGATGTTTCTCTACATGATCTTGAAGGGCTCTTCGTTACGATTCCAACGAGCCCAAGATCATCGAAATCGGAGTCCGGATGAAAAAGTTATTGCGGTTTTCGTTTTGCTGTTTCTGTCCGTTTTCAGACAATCGGACATTCCGACCCAAACTTGGATCGGAATATCTGACCCGTTTTTTTGCTGAATGCGAAAACGGCTAAGGACTTTAAAAGCAGTGCGTACTGAAGTTTTTCGGAATATCCGATCAAGGTTGATTCGGATTATCCGATTCTCAAGAATTGCTCGAATTCGGCTAAGGACTTTTGACAACCCTGTTTTGTGGCGCTCTTGAGTTTGTCGGATTATCCTATCTAATTTGGATCGGATAATCCTGTCAGTCGGATTATCGTATCCTAACTTGGACCGGATAATCCTTTCAGTCGAATTATCCTATCAAACTTGAATCGGATAATCCTATGTTTTCTGGCTGCAACGGCTCTTTTTCGTGGGGACCTATATAAGGCCCCTTTCTTCCCCAAAGTGACTAGCTTTGCCCAGCACGATTTTCTCTCTCTCCCCCACCATTGTTGACCTTGCAAAGCTTGCCTCTCTCTCAATTCCTCCCATGATTCTTGCATATCTTTGAGGGAAAAGAGAGAGGAGATCTAGATCTACATTTCCACCAATCCATCTCTCCTCTAAGTGAGGGGAACCTTTCGATCTAGTTCTTGAAGTTCCATTTGTTGTGTTCTTCGTTGTTCTTCCTCTCTCCTCCCCCATAAGCATTAGTTGCTTGTGGTGGGATTTGAGAGTGAAGGATTTGAGCACTTGTGCTCTTGCCATTGCTTTGTGCATCGGTTTGTGCTCTCCACGAGATTCGTGGAAGTTGAAAGCTTGTGAACTTGTTACTCTTGGGTCTTTGGACCCTAGACGCCCGTGTGGTGGTTGAGACCTTTGTGGTCACTTGTAGCTGTTCGGGAGCCCCCAATCGTTGTGGGTTGTGCCCCGGATCGTTGTTGTAAAGGCTCCGGTTTCCGCCTCGAAGGATTCCGATAGTGGAAGGTGAACCAAACCTTTGTGGTGCGGTTCATCGGAGAATAGGGTGACCTTTGTGGGTTGAGATGACCTTTTGGTGCCTCACACCTCTCCAACGAGACGTACTCCCTAAAAAGGAGGAACTCGGGAATACATCCTCGTCTCCGCGTGCCTCGGTTATTTCTATACCCGAGCTCTTTACTTATGCACTTTACATTGTGATAGCCTTCGTGCTTGAAGTATTCTATTGCTATCACCTTGTTGCTTGTCTTGCTTAGCATAAGTTGTTGGTGCACATAGGTGAGCCTAGTTTATTTAGGTTGTTGGCTTGTTAATTTAAACACCTAGTTTTATTCCGCAATTATCAAGCCTAAACCGGAAAAGTTTTAATCGCCTATTCACCCCCCCCCTCTAGGCGACATCCTTGTCCTTTCAATTGGTATCAGAGCCTGGGCTCTCTTTTTGGGCTTTACCGCCTAGAGAGTAAAGATGTCGTTTAGAGAATTAGTGCACGATCCCACTTTATATTCGATGGCACAAATTATGATGTTTGGAAAATTCGCATGCTTAATTTTTAGGGACATGGGTCCAAATTATTTAAGAGAATTGTAGATGGGTTTTTCTCCTCCAAAGGATTCCCAAAATTATCTTTAGAGGATGAGGAAAACTCTATCTCGATACTGTGTTCTAATGGTCTTATATGTGTTTTGAGCGATGTAGTTCTTGCATCAATCATGCCTTTTCGGAACGCTCATGAGCTTTGGACCAAGCTTCAAGATATATATGAAGTGTCCAACATTATTGAGGATGATTGTTCTCCTTCCACCTCCGGCCGTGATGAGTTCACATCTTCTTCCACTTCACCAACATGTGTTTTGACACAAGGTAATGATATGGTGAGTGGTGATAGAAATTGCTTTGTTGATGGTGAATATTCTATTGACTATACTTCATCTCTATCTCATTGCAATGATCTATCTTTGGACTTAAACACTTCTAGCACTCCAAATGTTTTACATGCTAGTGTTGCTAGTCCTTGCATATCATGTAATAGTTTTAACTAAATCTCATGATGATATGCTTCATGTCTTGTTGCCATGAAAATAATCTTCCATATCCTCTAGTTTTGTGTGGCTAACAATGTAGAGGAATCCCAACATTTGTTGGAACAAGACATGGATCAATGGTGCTTCAAGTAATTCTTCATCATCACGTCCATTACCACTTTTGCCTTATGGCTAGGATTCAAAGGTATCTCCACCTTTGGAACCCTCTACATCTTGTGATGATGTGGATGAGGATTCTCATGGAGCTTATGGATGTTGAATCCATAACAAAGAAGGGTGAGATGGTATTTGGTGCTCTCCCCAAAGGTAGCAAAGCTATCCCTCCTCTATGTGAAATCATTGTTTATGCTATTAAGAGTAGGGAAATCATTGAGGATTTGGAAACTCAATTTGATGAGAAATGTCAAATTGAGAGAGAGATGCTATGAAAAGCATCCTTAGAATGCCTTGAGGAAGAGCAAGAGCTTCGAGTGTCTCTTGAGGAGAAACTTGAATCTCTTGATGAACAAATGATCTTATTATTGCTAAAATCATTAAGGAAAGAGATCATGCTATTGCTAAATATAAAGTGCTTAAAAAGGAAAAAGTTGAATTTGGTGTTGGCAATGCTAGACTAAGTGAGGACATAGAGAGACTTGACAAAGCTCACAAGGCTTTAGAAAGTGAACACTCTCTCCTTATCAAGTCTCATGATCAACTCCAAACTCAACTATCTAAAAATGATGAGCTTGCCAAGTTGTCTTCTTCCATTTCTAATGTTAATGATGCTTGTGCTACTAACTCCACTTCTTGTGAAGCATCTATTTTGAAGGAGAATGTTGAGCTAAGGGCTCAACTTGAGTTGCTAACTAGCAAGTATGGGAAATTGGAAGAAAGTCATGAAAAGCTCTCTAGCTCTAATGAGATCTTCTAGCATCCATGCTAGGCTAAAGTTAGCTCATGAGGCTATTATGTCAAAGGTAACATCTTGTGAGCCTCATGTGGACAATGGCACAACTTCTTCTCTAATGCTATATTGTCATGTGCTAGTCCTAGTAATTCATCCACTCACAATGTTGCTACATCTTGTGATGAATTACTTTCCATGCCTTGTTGCTCTAACAATGAAGCTTCTACTTCCTCTAGTTTTGTGTTGATACTAACCATGTAGAGGAATTAAATGAGCTCAAGGCCCAAGTCACTTCTTTGAAGAAAGACTTGGAAAAGCGTCATGTTGGGGATTCTACACTTGACAATATGTTGAGTGTTCAAAGACGCCCCAATGACAAGAGTGGACTTGGATTCAACTCCAATAACAAGAAGAAAAAGGGCCAAGAACAAGTTAAAGATTCGGCCAAGATTGTTTGCTTCAAGTGCAAAGTTGAAGGGCACCATGTTAGATCTTGCCCTTTGAAGAAGAAGGCTCTTAGTGAGAAGCAACAAGGGAAGAAGCCTCAAGTTCAAACTCAAGTTCCTCAAGTTGAAGAACGGCCTCTTCCCAAGAAGAATCAAGCTACCCCTCCTCAAGTCAAGACTCCAACTAAGAAGAGGGAAAGATGTTGCTACCTATGCCGTGAGAAGGGTCACTTTGCTTCTTCATGCACAATGGTACCTTATCCAACCCCATTATAATTGATGATGATTATTCTCTTCGGAAGGATAAGGTTGGCAATGTGTTTGCCAAATATGTTGGTACTCAAAGTGGTGTCAAGAAAAGAACCATTTGGGTTGCCAAGCCTATTGTGACTAACCTCTTAGGACCCAACTTGGTTGGGGACCAACAAGCTAAAACTTGATCAATAGGTGTTGTTGGAGGGCATTGGAGACTTGGCTACATCATGAAGAATTAAGGGATCTTCATCAATTATATTCTCTCAAGCCAAGTCATTTGGATTATATTGTTCTATCTCATATCCAATGTTCCTCCTTGCGGTAACTTTTATTTAAATCATATATACATTGAAAGTTGCTTGCACCCTTGCATGTGTTAGGTTTTGTACCTTGCTAGTGTTGTATGTGTTGTGCTCTCTACTTACTTATCTTGAGTAATCAAGATGTGTATGTTGGTTTGCACACCATTACTTGTGTTGAGCCTTATTGCTTTTATTTGATATCTTATCTTGTTGGCTCTCTTTTTGAGAGATTAATGGACTATCCTATTTTGGGGAGTGATATGCTTCGTGCACTTCACAATCCTAAAATTGTGTATACATGAGGAATACCACTTAGTGTTGATATATTAATATTATCTATCTCTATGTGGTATGTCATTCTCATGAGAAATTCAAATTCTATAATGTCCATTAATTATCTCTAGTTGGTTTTGTTTGCCTCTTGTTAAGAAAATTGGATTATCACATTATGGGGGAGTAATAAGCTTGTGCATATTACAAACCTAGAAAATGTGAACATGTGAGGTATTGCCACCTAGAATTGATATTCTTCATTATCTTATTCCTATGTGGCATGTTTCTCAAACAAGTTCCATTTGCTTAAATGTTTTTGCCTCACCGTTGGATCTTGTTTGTGATGGAATTCTTGGTATGGCTTTCCCTAAATATGTTCTCATATATCTTTTTGGGAAACCAATTGCTTCAAGCTACTCTTTGGAGTTGCTTTGCATGATCGCGTGAATATTTGAAGCTATCAAGAATATCTATTATTTAAGCATGGCTTTTAAATCTTATTTTTGCCATATGCTTATTTGTTGTGAAGTTGGTCTTCAATATCATTCCTATATACCACCGAGAAATATCTCATATACTCCTTGTCCATGACAAGTGATACTCATAATTGTGGTGGAATTTGTAGACCATCTTCATTTGGCTCTTGCTTTGAATTGCCTTATTTTATTGCCAAGGATTTGTTTGATCTAACTCTCTTTGTCTTCCTTGTATCTTTTGGATCTTTTTGCTCTACTCAAAATTTGTTTTGTGCTTTCTTGAGTTAGGAAAAGCAATGATCCATCTTGTGCATTTACATTCAAGTCATACTTCTAGATAATGCACTATTCTTGGGAAGCTATCCTACATTGAGTAGAACACCATTCTTTAAATTGGTATTGTTTTATTGCTTTCCTTGAACATGACTAGTGTTTGAATAATATGTATGGAGAGTGATGATCCCATTTGTGTGCATTTGTATTCAAATGCAAGATCATAAATAATGCACAAATCTTGGGGGAGCAATCCTATATGCTTTTGAACATTAGTTGTCTTCAATTGGTTTTATCCCGATGATGTCTCTTTGGAAGACAAACATTTTTCGTCTTGGTACTTTGTGCCATCATGAAAAGTGTAGAGGGTTTGGTTTATTCCTTGATGGTATTTTCATCAATTGGTATCTTGCTTTCATTTGGTATCTTTTCAAAGTGGTATCTTCAATCATGTGTTGATTTGGTCTTTGATATAATTTGGACAATTCTTTTTCTTGTCACACTTGTGTGTGCTTTCTTGGTTTAATTGGTGTTTTGTCCAAATTGTATCTCGTTTGGTTCTTGAAAGTCTTGTGCATGCATATTTATATATGTATATCTTATGGCATGCTTACTTTCGTTGATCCAATATATAGGATAAACTCCATCAAATCCTAAATGGCTAAGATGTGCATGAAATTCAATTTCATATCAATATGCACATATTTATGTGGAGTTTGTCCTATGTATTGTAGTTGCTCTAACTACTTTGGACCCAATGAGTTTGGGTACCATGTTGTACTTGAATTTGTTTTAGGTACATTGGAGATGCATTGGAAGCTTGTCTCATTTACAAGGAAGGTGTGTCACCATGTGCTTATTGGAGCCAAGCTCGGATGATCGTGAACTCTTATCTTCTACATCACCAATGCTATCTCGGTAACAAGTATCTACCTCATGCATACTTTCTAGCTTTCAACCTTGTGTAGGTTGTTTCTTGGCATGAATCTCTTTGTTGCAATTCATTTGGTTCTTGCAAAACAACTTTATTGCAAATGTGGAAGCCGGGATGATTACATATCAAGGGAATATATATAATCATTTTCATGATTCACCAATCCCAAATATGTTAATCTAGCACTTTCTACTCTATGTCTCGCATATGCAATATTGATGTTTTTCAAAATCATTTGCCTTTTGCGATACTTGTTATCTTTCTCGGAGCATCCCTTTATCACCTTATCCCTTGTGGATATTTTTGATGCTATGATGAGATTGTGTTGGAAGTTCATCTATATCCTTTAAGATAAAATTGAGCTTTGTGCTATGCTTTTAAGCAATGATCTTATTGGTATATATGACTTCCTCTTGGATATCATGTTCTTTACCGTTGTATCTATTTTGTGTGTGCATGTTTCTTTGTGGACTTATATCTTCGTGATTGGTGTCTACTTAGAAACTTATACACATGAGAATAGTTACATCTTTAATTGGTATTCCAATTCTTTAGTGACCACCTCTTATTGCTTTTGATTCTTTGGTGGTTTCTAAATGGCACAAGCTTTGTTTTTTTTGTTATGCTTTTGCATCTTAATAAGCTTGTGGACCTATTTGCTAGATGTTCTTTGGTTTGTGTTCTAAATTATCTAGGAGGGAGTGAGGATTCCATGTTGTGCACAACATATTAAAATGAAAATCCTACTTTGTGCACGTACCTTGGGGAGTTCCCTCTTGATTTTAGAACACTTTTTGGATCCTTTTGATTGCTTGCTTCTTTCGTCGAAGTATCTTTCTCTTTGATATTCTTTTGCATTTTTGGATCCTCGATATAGTTTGATCTCCCTCCATCTATTCGTCATTGGATATGTGTATTTGATTTCACTCATATCATGAGAAATGCACACATTATGGGGGAGTTCTTATTATATTGGCCTTCTTAAATTTTTCACCCATTTCGGCAATGGATGCCAATGGGGGAGAAATTTAGAGGGTTTATGGGAACATAGTTTTGTTCTCTTGCATCCTTGCTTGTTGTGTTGCTTGGTTGCTTAATTCATTATATAAACCCTCATAAAAGGGATTGTCATCAATTACCAAAATGGGGGAGATTGAAAGTGCATGTTGCCCCATGCGTGGTTTTGGTAATTAATGACAATCCTTATGGACTAATGTTTGTATTGAGCTATTCTTGTAGGTTTGTCCATTGGCATCGCTTGAACTCCATGTGTTGGATTCAAGGTTGTATGCCATCAAGATCATTGATTATGATGGACATATTTGATATGATCAAAAGATAAACAAGGTTGATCAAGACTAAGTGCAAAGAGTGGTTTCAAGTTGATCAACACACAAAGCTAAATGATATACCATGTGGGATCATGTGATCCAATGGTATGGTAAGAAATTGTCCATATAGCTTTGTGAACTAACCCATTATGTGTGTGTGGCATTCCTTTGTTGGGGTTAGGTATCTCTCCATGGGCTTGCATCAAAAGGAAGATTTCTTATAGCTCATGGAGGATGACGTCAAGTGGTGATCGTCATCAAGGTTGTGATGTGCAAGTTCAAGATGGGCATCTAGAAGATATCATATGCTTGAAGCTTGCAACCCATTTGGAGATAATGGTCAAGTGAAGATGTTCCTAAGAGAGGCACTCCCATCTTGGTGTATGGGGGAGCGTTATGTGAGTCTTCACCAAGCAAAGCGCAATCAAGAAAGGTGTTCCACTTGAAGAGATCAAGATCGTCATCATCTAACTCAAGTGGAATGCGCAAGGCAAAGGTATGATCTTGATAGGGTTTCTATTTTACCGGTCTCGTGGTGTTAGTAGGAGACCGGGTTATAGGATAGACGGCGTATATCAAGAGGGGCTCTCAAGTGAGTAACTTGATCGCATCTTTATGGAGAGCTCAAACCTTTGCACACTTGGCATATCATATTTTTTTGGTTCTTATTTGGCTTTTATCCATGTGAGAATTTAGAGCTTGTGTTCATCTCTATACCAAGCTCTAGTTCATCAAAAACGGATTTCATATGAATATCTTGTTGCGTTTTTGATGTTGCATGATTTACCGGTTGTTCCTTTTTAGAGAGGTTTACCTTTCTACATTTGGTTTTATCCTCCATCCTTGGACTATGATGTTTCTCTACATGATCTTGAAGGGCTCTTCGTTACGATTCCAACGAGACCAAGATCATCGAAATCGGAGTCCGGATGAAAAAGTTATTACGGTTTTCATTTTGTTGTTTCTGTCAGTTTTCAGACAATCGGATATTCCAACCCAAACTTGGATCGGAATATCCGACCCGGTTTTTTGCTGAACGCGAAAACGGTTAAGGACTTTAAAAGCAGTTCGTACTAGAGTTTTTTGGAATATCCGATCAAGGTTGATTCGGATTATCCGATTCTCAAGAATTGCTCGAATTCGGCTAAGGACTTTTGACAACCCTGTTTTGTGGCGCTCTGGAGTTTGTCGGATTATCCTATCTAATTTGGATCGGATAATCCTGTCAGTCGGATTATCCTATCCTAACTTGGACCGGATAATCCTTTCAGTCGGATTATCCTATCAAACTTGAATCGGATAATCCTATGTTTTCTGGCTGCAACGGCTCTTTTTCGTGGGGACCTATATAAGGCCCCCTTTCTTCCCCAAAGTGACTAGCTTTGCCCAGCACGATTTTCTCTCTCTCCCCCACCATTGTTGACCTTGCAAAGCTTGCCTCTCTCTCAATTCCTCCCATGAATCTTGCATATCTTTGAGGGAAAAGAGAGAGGAGATCTAGATCTACATTTTCCACCAATCCATCTCTCCTCTAACTGAGGGGAACCCTTTCGATCTAGTTCTTGAAGTTCCATTTGTTGTGTTCTTCGTTGTTCTTCCTCTCTCCTCCCCCCCATAAGCATTAGTTGCTTGTGGTGGGATTTGAGAGTGAAGGATTTGAGCACTTGTGCTCTTGCCATTGCTTTGTGCATCGGTTTGTGCTCTCCACGAGGATTCGTGGAAGTTGAAAGCTTGTGAACTTGTTACTCTAGGGTCTTTGGACACTAGACGCCCGTGTGGTGGTTGAGACCTTTTGTGGTCACTTGTAGCTGTTCGGGAGCCCCCAATTCGGTTGTGGGTGTGTGCCCCGGATCGTTGTTGTAAAGGCTCCGGTTTCCGCCTAGAAGGATTCCGATAGTGGGAGGTGAACCAATCCTTTGTGGTGCGGTTCATCGGAGAATAGGGTGAGCCTTTGTGGCGTTGAGATCGACCTTTGTGGTGCCTCACACCTCTCCAACGAGACGTACTCCCCTAAAAAGGAGGAACTCGGGAATACATCCTCGTCTCCGCGTGGCTCGGTTATTTCTATACCGCGTACCTCGGTTATTTCTATACCGAGCTCTTTACTTATGCACTTTACATTGTGATAGTCTTCGTGCTTGAAGTATTCTATTGCTATCACCTTGTTAATTGTCTTACCTAGCATAAGTTGTTGGTGCACATAGGTGAGCCTAGTTTATTTAGGTTGTTGGCTTGTTAATTTAAACACCTAGTTTTATTTCGCAATTATCAAGACTAAACCGGAAAAGTTTTAATCGTCTTTTCACCCCCCCCCCCTCTAGGCGACATCCTTGTCCTTTCAGGGTGGCACCGAGGTAGGGTTAGGTCTCCCCATCATTGTGAGTCTCCATAGAGTTTTTCTTGTTGATAATGTGTCGAGACTGTGGTAAAAATAAACGCAAGACTAAATATGAGAAATAGACACAAGTTGAAAGTAGTAAGGTAAGACTCGAAAAAGTCATATGTAGCCCGGGCTACATGTAGGACTTTATTTTGAATTTTTTAAAACAGTACTTTGAAGTTTCCAAAAAATCTAGAAATAAATCTAGGTGTAGGGCTTACTGTATCCTATAATTGCGCAAATTTTCAATTCGAGATTCTTTTTATTTTAGGCTACGTAAAAAAGACAAATTCTGACAAAATTTGATAGGCACTATTCACATACTCAGATATATTATTTTGTCTTTTTTGTGGAGCCTATAATACAGCGTATTTAGTATTGATATTTTGCACACTCGTAGGATATATTCGTGGCTAGATCTACATATTTTTTTCAGATTTTTTGAAACTTTGGAATTTATTTTTCGAATGGCCAAAATAAGGGGCTATATGTAGCCCGGGCTACAAAACTTTACTCTCGGTAAGACTCTGCGTTATTATTCAGATCTTCAGAGAGAATAAATGTGTACAACTGTAATGCACCTAATCATATAATAGTTCTTAGTGATGGTTTGAGTAGAAGTCCGCATCTCTTTGACTTGGGAGAGAGGGTGTAAATGGATAGGATAATTCCCATGCTGAATCCACTATAAAATCGGTGTTGAAAAATCTGAATCCGCTTTAAAGGAATCCGGCGGTTAAGAATATCCAATTCCTAGAGGATACTTCAAATACGTTATAGGATATGTTGTGTCAAATTGCAGCCGAATATAACTACTGGATCGACTATGTAGCATAATTTTGTTAGGCTATCGGACTATTGGAACATGTGTGGCCTTAACCCTCGTGTTTACGTTATTTCATATGAACTTTTTTTTTTTTGACAGGATCCGACACATATATTAGGAAGCTCAGTACAACTTACAAACAGGTCCAGTAGGAACCAGAAATTACAACAAGACCCAGCAAATTGCACTAAACACCCGAGCCACCTGGAAGAAACACGATCGGATCCACCCCGTCGCCCCAAACACCTAGTCTCCGCCGGAGCCGCCGTACCGCCAAACCCGGGGAAGAAAGCACCTCCACATGTTGTAGTAGACTGCAGATCCGGCCGCCGCGACGCGACGGACACCCAGCTCGATGAACGCACACAGCCATAGCACTTGCTTCCTTAAACCACCCATCTTCCCGCCGCCTCCGCATCGACCAGGCCAGCCACCAAGCACACCCACTCTCCAATCGACCACTCCCCTCGCCGCCACGGCCGGCCGGAGCAAGGTCGCCGAAGAACACCACCTCCACCACCACCAAACACGGGACGCCAACATAAAGAAACGGCGCTTAGTACCTGATGCCGCGGATCTCCACCATGGAACTCCAGGAAACACCAGGACCTTGCACTCCGACGATGCGTCCGCCTCATCGCCAGGATAGCCGCGGATGAAGATCCAACACCAGGGTCGGGCCATCAACCCCAACATCCACCTCCAAGCGCCATCTCCAGATCCGGCAACCATGGCGCCAAACCACTCCTTCCCCTCGCCTCCATGGCCGGTCAGAAGGAGATGGGCAACGCCAAATCGTAAGATCCGAAAATGGCCAGAACTGCCATTATTTGAGAAGCTCTCGGCCAACACCGCTCCTCCACCAACCTCCCACCTTGGAGCTCGCCGGAGAACGCCGGAAACAGCCCTCCAGTGCTGGGCAGCAGCACCAGCAGGGGAGAGCTCAGCGGCATCTCGCCCAACGCCACGAAGGACCAAGCACCAAACCCTACAACTACACCTAGGGCGAGAGCAACGAAAACTACTATGTACAGAGGGCCTCGGCCGCCGTCCCCAGCTCCCCTCCAGCCGGCGAAGCCGACGGAGAAGGAGAGGAGCGACGCCGAGAAAGCACGGGAGACTCTCAAAGGAAAGGGGATGAGAGAGAACGGAAAGGGGAAAGTGCGCACTCTCATATGAACTTATTTTGTTCACGTGGTCATCTTAATACCATCATATGAGGCTTTGTAGCTCCTTTTATCAATCTTTTTTGGCCGTATGATTTGCCTCGTGCGTTTAATTTTGTTTCTATCCCGAGTCCACACTATTTTCATTAGGAATCTGTTAGGATATATTCTACCAGAATCCACAACGAGTCGTTAGCTACGCTTCAAATCCAACAAAAAAAAATATGGTAAAGTAAAATCCGATCCAATTCGATTACAACCTACGCCCTACACCGGCAGCGTCTGAATCGTAACAGAAGTGACAGATAAGCGTGGGCTGTTTTTTCCGTCCTAAATAAAAAAAAAGATAATCTCGCACTTTAATTTTCTTTTCATGGAAAGTTCGGATCGAACTGGAATTCCGTGGCCGGAATAAATAATGGGAATATGGCACACACCTCCTCATCATAAGCTGACACAAACAAAGCACACCGACGCCGCTGACGATCCAATCACGCTAACCATCATCCCAGCTGTGCTCGAGATTGGATCGCGCTATCATTGCCCAATCGCAGATCTCACGCGTGTCCCTGATCCAGCACTCCCTCCTCGCCTCGCTTCTCTTGGTCTTGGAGGTGGGAGATGGCGGAGCTGGTAGTGGCAGCGCCGGCGCCGGCGCCTGCGGGTAGGTGGGGCGCAGCGGCGCCGCAGGAGTTGCTCGAGAGGCTCAAGGACTACGGCCAAGAGGGTGCTTTCGCGCTCTGGGACGAGCTCGCGCCGGAGGAGCGCGACTTCCTTATCCGGGACATCCAGGTGAGCCACCCCAATTGCGCTCTGTTTCTTCTTCTTAGGACGAAGATAAGATGTCGGTAACTCTATGTAAAGAGTTCACATGAGTTGAGACTCGAGATAAAGATTTGGTTATGATTAGAAAACTTCGTGAAGATCTCTTATTTTAAGCTCTGTGTGACTGTGTGTACAGATTTAATTTGGCAACTCCTTGTGCTAGGATTCAGATATCCAACTCATATTTCATTAAACATCATGTTAGTTAATTGGTAATGGCATTGTAGTTGTCGTCGCATTCGTAATTCATCCGTTGTTTCCTTTGGACACATTGAGATAACCTGTCATCTCATATGCAAAACGAATTGGCGTCGTCGATGCTTTTATGTCTCCAGCAACTTTGCCGATGCCATGGCTAACTGAAGTTAATAAACTGCATTTCAGAGCCTAGATCTTGCTAGAATCGACCGGATTGTTCGATGCTCACTCAGATCACAAGGTGAGACTGACAAGCCTCTCCTCCATAGACATTTCCTATGCTTAGTAAGCCCTGTGAGTTTTTGGAAGGTTTTACTCAAACGAATTTACGATGGTGTTTTAAATAACAGGCGCTCCTGTGCCAGTGGTTGAGCCTGTGCCGGAGTCAAGTGTTGCAACGGTGGACGATAGAACTGCCGAGGACAAAGAAAGGTGGTGGAGGAGGGGTTTAAAAGCCATCGCAGAGGGAAAGCTGGCTGTGGTACTTTTGGCTGGTGGTCAGGTACTCTAATGACTGCCTCCCTAGCTTACCTCGGTTTTTACTACCTCCGTTCAATAATTCTTGTTGTCGTTCATATTTAAACTAAAACCATGACAAGAATTATGGAACGGAGGGAATAGTAGATTATGCATGTTACACTGGAGAAAATTTCTTATAGTGTTTATTTGTTTCAATTATGGATAGGGAACACGACTTGGCAGTTCTGATCCTAAGGGATGTTTCAGTAAGTCTTTCTATTCAAGTCCTGGCATGTTTGCCTTCACTATATGCCACAAATGCTGTGTATTTATGTATTCCATTTTTAGTTTTCTTATTTGGCAGAAAGCCTTTTTTTCCTGATTGTAGATTTCAAATAGGGAAGTCGATGGTATCTTAGTTTCCCATGCTTTACTTTATCCACGTTAAATGTGAAAGGAACATGTACCGCATTTGTTGTTCATGCCATCGTACTTTTGTTAGTAAGACCCTATGTTCAAAATTATTTGAGTCATCTCTGACTTCTGCTCAGGTATTGGGCTTCCATCTGGAAAGTCACTTTTCCAACTTCAAGCCGAACGAATTTTGTGTGTTCAAAAGCTGGCTGCTCGATCCAATGATGGTAATTTAATCCATGATGCCTGTTAAATTATTTGTTTTGTTCTTCGCTTAACATTTTCATGCTCAAATTGTTCACTTTCGCTGCTCCAGGCAACAGTGTGCAAATCCACTGGTATATAATGACTAGCCCCTTTACTGATGAAGCCACACGCAAATTCTTTGAAAGCCGTCGATATTTTGGCTTAGAGCCTGAGCAAGTAAGGATAATACATGGTTTTTCTGGTGACCAGAAATTCTTATATAACCGCTAACAAGTAGCAACTATCTTTGGCTTGATTCCGTATATGTAGGTGACCTTTTTCCAGCAAGGCACGCTCCCTTGTGTTTGTCCTGATGGAAGGTTTGTTATGGAGACACCATATAAGGTACCCTTGATTTGTTTTAAATTTTACTTTCATTGGTTTATTCCCAATGCATTGGTTTATTTGTGTTAGCGATGAAATTATGGATTGAACTAGCATAATTAAAACCAAGTACTGTGATAACAGAATTAGTTCAGTGCTCTTATTCTCCTGTGTTAGTGACGTCTTTTGCATTGTCCTGATCAAAATCAGGTGGCGAGGGCTCCAGATGGCAATGGGGGAGTATATGCCGGTAATCATATCATATCATATCATATCATATCATATCATATCATATCATATCATATCAGTATAGCAAAATTCATCAATTTATATATTTGTGTTTACCAGTCCTTTTCCCCCTTATTTTTCTTTTTATTTTCCACCGTGTATCAGCTCTAAAATCTAAAAAGTTGCTGGATAATATGGCTGCAAGAGGTGTGAAATATATTGATGTCTATGGAGTTGATAATGCATTGGTGGGTTCATCTTTTTTTGCAAAATCTCTTATGGAACTTACTACTCCCTCCGTCCCGGTTTATAAGTCCTGCGCGTATACCTAGGTTGTGAATTTGACTAATATAATATATGTTTTACAACGCAAAAATTACACCATTAGAAAATATAACATTTGAATTTTCTAATGATATTTTTTTCATAATTTATTTCTCATATTATCTTGGTCAAACAACCTAGGGATACTCGTAGGACTTATAAACTGGGACGGAGGGAGTATCATTTTTAATCTGTCAAATAATAATCTTTCTCGTTGCCACAGGTCCGTGTTGCAGATCCCACATTCCTAGGATACTTCATTGATAAGGGTGTGTCTGCTGCTGCAAAGGTCGTAAGGAAGGTATGGCAATATAAACCAAATCCTGGCAGATTGATAAGATAATCTCCGACTCCAGATAAGCACCTCATTAATTGTTTATGGTTATATATTTTTAGGCATATCCACAAGAGAAAGTTGGAGTATTTGTTCAACGTGGTAGGGGTGGACCTCTCTCTGTGGTTGAGTACAGTGAAATGGATGCAGCTATGACTACTGAAATCAATCAAACAACAGGCCGCCTTCGTTATTGTTGGAGCAATGTATGCTTCTTCAGATCCTCTTCCCCTCCACTGCTACCTCCTCCCTCTGCGCTCATAATTTTGTATTCATTTTATTTTGGCAGGTGTGCTTGCATATGTTTAGTTTGGATTTTCTTAATCAAGTAACAAATAGTCTTGAGCGAGACAGTGTGTGAGTATTCTTATCACAGCATTCTTTTGTTCATGAATTTATGTGTTCATGATGTTTGTTCTATGTATAAATGTCGTTTAATCGTATGCCAGTACATAATCCAGCTGTATTTTTTTTGCAAGATAATCAGCTGTATATCATGTTTTAATTTTGGCATGTGATTATTGATATCTTGAACCAGCAATTACCAATTCAGATCATCATGCAGTTTGTTCCTTCATTTTTTTGTGCTTTAATATGAAAATTTTATTCCCAGTTATCATCTAGCGGAGAAGAAGATTCCTTCAATCCATGGGTACACAACAGGCCTTAAGCTTGAACAGTTTATATTCGATGTGTTCAACTACTCGCCGGCAACAGCTCTTTTCGAGGTAGGATTAGACTCTCTATTGCTCAAACTAAAGTTGTCTTGAGGTCTCAGTACTTATTGACACCTTACACTTCAGGTCGTGAGGGAGGAGGAATTTGCACCGGTAAAGAATGCTAACGGTGCAGCTTACGACACTCCTGATAGTGCCAGATTAATGCTACTTCGCCTTCACAGCCGATGGGTCGTTACTGCAGGTGGCTTTCTGACGCATTCCGTGCCCTTGTATATGACTGGTAACTTTCCGTATATTTGTGTGTCTGCAAACTTTTGAGAACCGTCCAGAGCCGAATATATTTCATTTAGAAACTCTTGTCATGATAACTTACTCTGTACTTATAGGTGTTGAGGTTTCCCCCCTGAGCTCTTATTCTGGAGAAAACCTAGAAGCCATATGCCGTGGACGAACATTCCATGCTCCAAGTGAGATCTCATTCTAGGTAGAGGCTGTCCAAAGAGCAGTTGCATACACGGACAGCGAGGTCTGGTTTTTTTTTTGTAAGGGCATGGGATCAGATGGTTGGACTTTTTTTTTTGAGATTGGTTGGACTTGAGCTCTTGCTTAGAGTGTCAATATTAGTCAGCTTGTATGGTTTTGTGAGGACTGAGTATTGTAAAATGTGACACGTGAGGCTACCCCGCCCTCCCTCCCCCTCCCCCAAGTACTGTATCATTTGTTGCTCAAGTGTAGATTCGTCACAGAGCACAATCCAATCTTTGTCAAAAGTCAATGCATTTCTAAGATTTCAAGTACTGTTCTTTGTACAGTTGATTTCATGTGCTATAATACGTGAGAATCCAGAGGAGCGCGACTAACTTCTCTTTGTCTGATACAATGCTGGATAATCTTAAACTGAGCCTCTAAGATTTCGTCAAGCAGATATTAGCGAGTCGCAGTATGGTTTCAGCCATCGGTCTCCATCGATATAAGAT
Organism: Poa pratensis; assembly: GCA_947311845.1. Taxonomy (NCBI): domain Eukaryota; kingdom Viridiplantae; phylum Streptophyta; class Magnoliopsida; order Poales; family Poaceae; genus Poa; species Poa pratensis. Next base: position 37,899,187 of record CAMZMU010000086.1, on the reverse strand, counting down.
GTGTTCAAGTAAGGCAATGCTTGCACATCACTGAGCTTCAGAGCGTATGGCATTCGATCTGCCAGGTTTGCACCATCACCTGTACACTTGTACTCTCCATAGAATACATTCCTGACAAAGCCAACCATAAGAACTGATGTTAGCGTGCATTGTGGATTAATACCAGGAAACACTGACAGTGCAGGAGGCATACTGATCTCTTGCAGGATCATTCCAATCATTCCATCCTTCGGAGGCGATGATGTCTGACATCGAAGTGTATGCGAAGACGACACGGGAGTAAGGTCTCCATGCTCGCCCGAGCCATATCCTACCGGTGCCGCCGATGCTGCAGTTGACAAAAGAGTAGCCGGTGTTGTCTTCGTTGGATTCCCGGGCATGCGCAGTAACCGAACCAGTGATGGTTCTGACCCCTGCAGGCACAGGATCCGCTATGGATACCAATCTGCAATTCTGAGAAGTACACATGTGGAAGCAGTTAGTGAACTCAGTGTTTTATCTTCCAACGCTTGTGATATATCTCTTACTCACTTCATAGAGTGACCTAGCATCTCCAAAGATGAAGTCAATGGAGCCCTGGATGAAACATTCCTTGAAGTAATGTCGGCCCCGATCGTCGTGGAGCGTATCTTGCGCCCAAAGAAGCCACAACCCCAGAACGCCGCTTGATCGCCGCCAATCCTTAGGGCAACTGCCTGAGCACCAACATCACCGGGTCTTGGGATTGGTGCTACATTCTGGTGAGGATGATTAAGAGAGTTACATTGCTACTGGAGATGCATGCATGTGACTTAACTGAAACATGATCTTGCAGTCTCTGTGGTTACCATGAAGCTGATGTTCTTCGCGACAAAGCCGGTCGCGAAGACAGAGACCGAAGCGCTGTAGAAGGTGCCATGCGATGAGTTGGCGGTGTCGTTCCACATGATCGCCGTCAGATCGAAGCCCTGCCCCTGAAACGTGATGTTGGGCTTGGTTGCAGGGATCGTCACCTTCTCACTATAGTAACAATGCAGCTTCAGTAACAACACACTTGTTAATTCTGCACTCTGGACATGGGGTCCTGCCAATCTGATCAAAGCAAAAATCGCTTACAAGTAGATGCCCTTGTTGATCCACAAGACATTCCTCTTTCCGCTGGATCTTGGCACAGCGTCAACCGCGGACTGCACTGTGGTGAAGTCGCAGCAACCATTGGGGTCGACGCAGAAGACCGATGTTGTTTCTGTATCAGGAGGCGGGAAGTAGGGCGGGAAATCATCGCAGAGCGGGTTATACTCACCGCGACGGCGACGGTAGTTCAAGAAATAATTAACCGTGAGCGATTAAATGGAAAGGAAGGTGCTGCCAGATCAAGCAGGGCTCCAAGGAATGAAGTGGCTGGGTCATTGAGATGAGCAAAGATGAGTAGAAATGCAACAGGTACGCAACAAGAGAGGGAGAAGGCCTTGGCACGCATCTGCACCGCTGCGAGTTTCACTATTTCCTGAGAATGAGATGGGTTTGTAGGGGGTCTTAACAGGATGAAACGCTTTGAGAAGAAGCTTAAAATTACATGCCTTGCAAACAACCGATCTCCTTTCTTCAAGATTGAGACGCCGCGCAAACCAGCAGCCTACAACAGCTATCACCTAAACAACGATGCATTTCATGAATGGCGAATATAAAATTCCTGTCATAGTCAGAATCCAGAGATGATCCCATTAAGTAGTAGTTGCTTCAAAGATAGGTTCACCATGGCAGTTGGCAGATGCCAGTACCCACAAGAGGAAACCATGAGTTCAGAAGAAAAAGAAGAGATCAATTACCTACCGTTCTAGGGTCAGCGATAAGGTGAATATTTTTTGTTACCTTGATCCCAAAAAGACGTACACAAAAGAGAATGGAGGTCGCCATCATAAGACGGAAAAGAAACAGGCTATGGGTGCTATTGCTTCAAATGAGGTTTATACAGTAGTAGTATGCCATAGGACCAGGGCAACAGCTACCACGTTTTGCATGACCAGCACTATCTAAACAAGACTTGCACGGATGCATTTCATGACCTCGCACCAGATGCCAAAACACCAAAGTTAGACGAATACTGAGTTCACACTTCATCTATAACTACTCATTTTGAGAAGCTCAAGCTGCGATGAAGGCCTTCTTCCCAGTGCCGCCTGCGGATCCAGCAGGAATGACTTTAAGAACGTTGAACCTCACAGTTTTCGACAAAGGCCTGCAGCACAGAGAGATAATGAAAATTCAAAATTGAATGAATGACCAGTTCAAGGAACCAAACAAGGAGGGATTGGTAATCCCACAGTTCCTGGAATCACAGTAACTTTTTGCCAGGAAATACAAGTAACCACTTAGTTTTGGAGCCACAGGGTTTACTGCTACCTCCGTTCATTGTTGATTTAGTACAAATATTCGGACAAAGGTTTTTATAGTTGTGAAATAAGAGCATTTTCATCCAGAGAATAGTTTGCTTATGACCTTAGCAATACAACGAATATATCAAGCACTCTAATCCCAATGGGAATGACAAACCAAAAAAACCATAAGAGGTTAAGTATACGCAAAAACAAAAGAGTTCATATTTTCCTTTATTTGTAAAATCATCTTGAAGCCCATTATAAAAACAATTTGAAGCAAGCGGAAGATTGGTGTAGCTTTGGAGGCCTTGCACGGGATTGAATTTTTTTAGCCTCGCCAGTTAACTTTGGGGTGAGCCAACAGAGCTGAACCATGAATGAGTCAATGAACTAAATAAAACATCGCTAGAGAGCATTATACCTGCACTGTCCAATGATGACATGGTCTCCTTCCCTGACCCTGAAGCATGGAGAAATGTGAGCTGGAATGTTCGAGTGCCTCTTCTCATACCTGCAAGGTAAAGGGGTTCACCTTCCAAGTTAGATGTCATCGCAGATAAGATGCATGAGAGCATAGTCCTGAAGCCCTCCAGTGTGTTACTTACCTCTGATACTTCTTCACAAAATGGAGGTAGTTCCTGCGGACGATGATAGTCCTATTCATCTTGGCGCTGTGGCATGTTCCAGCAATAATTCTACCTCTGATGGAAACAGTTCCAGTGAATGGGCACTTCTTGTCAATGTAGGTCCCTGAAGTAAATTAAGTTAATAATTTAATTTCATTCTCCATGGAATAGAGCAGGTTAATAATATGATTACATTGTTGTAAGTATCACATTGCCTAAACGCTCCATCCAGGTAACTGGTAAAGTGGTAAGTACACAAATAAGCCACATGTGTTGCCACATAAATATCACATTATATGCTAGCACAAGGAAATGTTTTGGGCAAGTATTTTTCTTCATGGACTCACTTCACAGGACAAATAAATTGCTAGCTGGACAGAAATAATGTCTACATTCACAAAATTACACTGATGTAGTAAAAAACCTAACAAAATTCATACTGCTAAGTAAAACAACCATTGGAAGAGAACATGATCACTAAGAGCTTCCTTGTTATCAGAACTGATCTGACTAGTCATCAAGAGACATCTAATTTCAATCATTTTATGTGTATAAACTGTTTACAGTAGCACCTCAAAGACTAATCATACATGGCAAATTGCAATGGTGCAGGGATTGCATAGTGGTAGCCTGATAGGAAATATAGTATGTGTACCTTCAATCGCTTCCTTGGGCGTCTTGAAGCCAAGACCAACATTCTTCCAGAAGCGATTACCTGCCTTCCCAGGCCTCTTCGCCTTGTCAGATTTCTTTGTGCTGAAATCAAACATATGATGTGTTAGACATTTGCATGTTGAATACAAAGAATAGCAATAAGTGGTTGATGCAGAGCCCTCACCTAAGGAAGACCTTTGGCTGCTTCAAGAAAGCCTTCTCGGTCTGCACAAAACAGAGAATGTCATACATCAAAACAGTTGCACTCTGCAGTTCTGAACATCATGACCAGATACATGATCTAGGGCTACATTTCCCAACAACACATATACATCAATAATTGCCATACCACAGCTCTATTATTCTAAGGCCAAGCGAAGGCTCATTGCATCATGGATACGCATACCATCAATATGGAAACAAAGACTTGGTACAGACATCTAGTTATCATGGGATTGGCATATTGCAAGAAAAAGAGCAAGTCTCACGGTAGAAAACATCACTAGTCACTAAGGCACCAGTCATACATGTATCTTTTACTTTGTAATGCGCAGGAACCTGTACTACGCCTGATGTCAAGTACTTACCAGTTACCTGGATATAAGTACCATGTCGCCAAAATGCACTCATACATATAAATATGATTTTACGATGATACAGGCGGTGTGAGCACTTAGGTAATCAAAAGAAACCGTCACATTTTATTGCGCACTGAGGTAATCAAGAAACCAATCACAGAACACGGAGTATGACAACTATGACCATCAATTGGGAATTTGGACACTGGTAAGCTACAACTCAAACTGATTGTCCACATATCACAAAGATGGATGAGAACGCAACATGGAGCAATTAGCAAAAAAAAAACATCATAAACACAATTCGATGATCACCACTAGCTTATCACCGTCCCGTTTCGTCCCAATCCAAACCATACACCTCCATGAACACTAAAACAGGAGCAAGACGGTTCACAAATCAACCATTTTCTCTATACATTCTAAGGCCATAGATCCAGGACCCAAATTCTATATCGGGGCAGCGGATAGACACGAGCAGGAACCTGTACTAGGCCGGATCGGGCCGAGAGATGTGCCACCTTAACAGCTGGTCCTAGTAAGGCACGAGAGACGAAGCGGACGGACGGAACAGAGATCCATTGGAAAAGCGCGAGGAGGGCGGTACCTGCTCCGCCATGGCTGGTAGGTCCGTCGGCGAAGGGCCGAGAGCGCGGGCGGCGGCGAGCAGAGTTGCGGTGGGACGGCGACGGCTCAAATCAGAGAACCCTAACGTGAAGGTGTGTTGGCCTAAGCTAAAAAAAAAGGTGTGTTGGCCTTAAAAGAGGGTTTCGGAGTATTTGGTTCAAAGGATTTTCAGGAAAATTTGTAGGGTTGCATTCCACAAAAATCTTCCAAAAATTCAATGAATGGCATTCCTACACGACAAATACGTAAGATTTCTAGCAAGAGGTTATACCTCTTACAAAAATCATGTGTTTATTATTACGGTTTTGCTAACGCTCGGCAACCGAGATTGAAGCTAACGCTCGGTCGATCTCCCCTGTACCAAATCGAGAGGAGCAGAGAGAGTAGGAAGCGGAGCTCTGCGTCGGCGATGGCGACGACGCGGCTGGCCGCGGCGGCGACGGCGGTGACGAGGCCGACGAAGACGCGGCTGGCCGTGGCGGAGGCGGTGGAGGCGAGCAAGTAACTTAACTTGGGGGGTGGGGGCTGCCGGCGCTGGAGAAGACACGGCCGGTGGTGGGGGGGTTTAGAGGGAAGCTCGGGGCGGCGGCGGACCGGCGGTGGGCCGCGGTTGGAGGAGGGCGGGGCACGAGGCGGCGCGGGAGAGGCGCCGTGCGCGGGTGGCGGCAGCAGGCGGCATGGCCGGCGGTGGCGGCGGGGGGTCGCCGGAGGAGAGGAAGGAAGAATACGACCGAGCGAAACGGCCGCGCTCGGTCGACCGAGCGCTAGACACTCCCTTATTAGTACTATGATACCTATGGCATGTATTCACACCATTCACGAAAGAACTTCGAACTTTTTTGGAGAATCTAGTTCAAAGTTTGACCGAGTTTACCATCTGTCATAGTTTTCACTTTTCAGGGCACGTAGTTTAAGAATACACTTTGACCATTAATTTTATCAACAAAATTTAAATTTTATATCACAGAAATTAAATTATTATTTTGTTGACCAAATTTAATGGTCAAACTTTTTCTTAAACTTGCGTGCGTGTCGCGTCTGTAAACTGTGACGGAGGAAGTACATTTCAAAAGTGAATCTAATGATACTAGTTTAGTGGTCTAAATGTTGGTGCATTTTTGTATACACATGATCAAACTTATAAAAGTTTGATTTTTTAAAAATTGTTGGAAGTACACTTTTTTCGTGGACGGAGGGAGTACTCAACATCTATCATGAAAGAGAGAATCACTTAGAACAATATTATAAAAGCTGCTAAAGAAAGATGCCTAAGCAAAGCGCGCGGTATAACAACGGCAATGATAGCTGGTTGTCAATTTCTGACAAGGTGTTTTTCTTTCTCTTTTGGAGAGTCAATTCATGGTCGAACTTTTATATGTTTGTGACTTCTAGAAAATGCACGCTAACATTTAGACGGAATCCTTAGCAACCTAAGCCTTATGTCGTAGGTGCACGGAGAATTGTGAATCTAAATTTCGAAAATCCATATAGATTGGGTCATGTTGCCTTTTAAAACTACTCCCTCCGTTCCGTATTATAAGCTGTTTTGGCAACTAAACGCTTACAATACGGAATAGAGGTTGTATTACTTTAGTTCTTTGAGGCTGCATTACATTTTCATCCTGAATTTCCCACCATACACACCAGTATCATATGCTTGATGCAAGTGTTTTATAGCTCCTGCTATGACATGACTTAGTCAATTAAATTGGCAGCATGGATAGACTGTGTTTTCTTGGTGACTGTTTGGAAGTACTAAGGTCCTTCATGTGGTTAGTGTGAATGAATGTGTAAGATCTTCTTAACTGAAAGGGGAAAAAGCAGTAGACGAGTGTTGACATACAGAGCGTGACTGCTCTTCTCCGTCTCCTCCGCCGCGTCCGAGCCCGCCGGCGATGGCTCGTAGCCCCTGCGACCTCCGGCTCCTTCTCCTCGCCGCCGCCGCGGCCTTCATATATCCAGGTAAACCCACCATCGCTCCCTCTCCGCGAATCAGATCCATTCGGGTCAGCCAGTCGCCGGGGATCTGATCGCCACTTCTCCTCCTTCTCTGTAGACCAGATTCATGACGGTGGAATCCGGGTCTCTTGGCCTACTTTACCTCACCTCTCCCTGATGAATTGTTTCCCCTTTGCATCTCCAGGTGCGCCTGTTTGCTACCCAGTCTCATCACGCCGAACGCCTCGCAGAAGCGGTGACCAAGCATTCCCTTGCTCCCCCATCTATCTTTCTCGTCTCTCTTTTGTCTACCAAGATCATCTCTTGGGGTTAACACATGTAGTCTGGTGCAGGAAAAATCAGAGAGCAGATGCACCAGCCAGCTGCGCTCCATGATCGATCAGGTCAGCATGCAGCAGGAGAAGATTGTTGCACTAGAAGGTACTGATACTGATTTGCTGTCACAACTCTGATGCTGACATTCAAGGGTCAAATGCTTCAACACGCATATTATTAGTTCCGTGCCATACTCCGGGCTTATTAATCCGAGGAGCATGGCTCTTAAGGTTTACCTAGGCTTGTACAATCTTTGTTACTACTACGTGACGGTTGTACACTTGTATTTACAAATCCAGGCATGTTTTGCGTTCTTGCTACTCTAGCCATAGGGATTTCTTTTACAGCTTCTAGATTGTGCAATCGTCGACCAAAATCTGAACATAGCACTATCATTATCTTTCCCTGCTTTATGAATTTTTTCTCCTTTTTATGACCTGTGTATAGGCATCAATAACTTGACTGTAATGGATCCGGTAGGCATTTTGCAATTTTAACCTTTTGTGAATGCAACAGAGATGAAGGTACGCCAAGACGAGGAGCGTGTGCAGCTCAAGATTTTAATTCAGGACCTTGAAAGTATGAATCCGTTACCTCTGTTTAGCTTTTAATTGTTGATTTCAGCTACAACAGTTTTTTTTCGCCTGTCTCTGCTACACAGTAGTTGAATTTCCCAGGCCTTCTGCTTTTTAGTCAATCATACTGTGATACTAACATTTAGGTCGTGGACAACATGTTTTTTCATCCGCACTTTGCCATACTTTTTTTTGAACAAAAACTGTAGGGGAGGCCCCGAGTATATATTTTTTCAGGGCCAGATTTGAATGGAAACTTTACCACACTGGAGCCTCATCACATGCATCCTGTTCAAATTGGCATGTTTTCTTCTTGAAGCAATATAGATTCAAATTATTATTTTCTGGAATTTCTACATATGAAAGTATTTGGGCCGGTTTCATCAAAAGAAAATTTCAAGATTGTAAAAAACCAAGTATGTTGCCTTTGCATGGTTCCAGAAATATTGTTTAGATATGTCTTTGCAATAAATAGCACTGTATCAACAATTAGTGCAAATACATTTAGTTCGGGTTTAATGTCAAAATGCAACTGATATATCGGGAACTTGAAAATCTAACACTATCTTAAAATTTCATTTGGATGCAGAAAGGAGTGTGCATACCTTAGTAAACAAGAACGTGGTATGTAATCTTGCGAACTTTTTCAGCTTTACAATATGGATCTGATCTCTTCTTGTACAGCAGGTTCCTGTTGCCGCTGTTGTCATAATGGCTTGCAATCGACCAGATTATTTGCAGAGGACAGTTGAATCTATCCTGAAGTATGCTTTATGTCTCCATTCCTTTATTTTTGAAAAGCTTAAAAAACGAGCTGTCTGTTGTAACTCTATAACCGCACCAAGATCCCACTCAGTGGGTGACACCTTGCGGCAGTTATATATGGAATCGAGTTGCACTGTTGACCATGACACCATTGAATTTCCATACAACATTTCTAAGGATACTTAGACTGTATAATTTCCCTAGTCCGTTTATGAAGCCTATTTGCTCCATTTAGATCCACATAGGTTTCAGTTCGTAGAACACCCTTCATGAACATATGTTGGATGATAACTTTTCCAGGTACCAGAAAACAGTTGCTTCTAAGTTTCCACTATTTATATCTCAGGTACTGGTGATAGTAATTTCAGCTCGTGCTGTCAGTCTCTTCAAGTGTGCGGGGAGGACATTTTTCATTGCTTTTTCCATTCGCAGGATGGAACAAATGGAGAAGTAAAAAAGAAAGCTTTGAGTTATAATCAAATAACATTTATGCAGGTCTGGAAAGAAATACTTGCCTTCATAGCATTTCCAGTACTTTTTGTAAGCATACCAGAAGATGAATTGTCTAGCTAACACTCTTTACTGTTCCTTTTGCCTTTGATGTGTTGCAGCATGTAGATCTTGAACCTGTGCGCACAGAAAGACCAGGAGAATTGATAGCATATTACAAAATAGCTAGTAGGTGTTCCTCAATTGATGTGGTTTTTTATGACTGATGATATTATCGATTCTCATCCTAAAGATGTTTCCTGCTTCAGAACACTACAAATGGGCCCTGGATGCGTTATTTATTAAGCATAATTTTGATCGAGTAATCATTTTGGAAGGTTTGATCTTTGTGATGATCCGCTGAGTATTTTGTTCTAAGATATTTCCGCATACCATCTCATTTCCATGGTTAATTGGTTAACAGATGACATGGAGATCGCCCCAGATTTCTTCGACTACTTCGAGGCAGCAGCAAAACTACTTGATAATGACAAGTATGTGACACTATACTCTGATTATACCTGACAAGTAAATGAATTAATATCAAATCTGTCTAATTACGTGGCTGTAATTTTTTTCATTGTGGTAATGAAGGACGATAATGGCTGTTTCTTCTTGGAATGACAATGGGCAAAGGCAGTTCGTTCATGATCCAAGTTAGTATAATGATAGGCCTCTGTTCAACTTTCTTTTTGCATTAGTAGGGAAAGGTTCTCATTTTCTGGATAACGCTTTTCAGAAGCTCTTTACCGTTCGGACTTCTTTCCTGGGCTTGGATGGATGTTAACGAAGTCAACATGGATGGAGCTGTCACCAAAGTGGCCCAAAGCATATCCTTACTGTTGCCTACTGCTTTTTAGAATTGTGGATATGCCTTTTCTAGTACCTTCTATCATCTTGTTCTTCCTTGACAAGAGTTTACTTATTGGGATGATTGGGTGAGGCTGAAGGAGGTACACAAAGATCGACAATTTGTTCGGCCAGAAGTATGCAGAACATACAATTTCGGCGAGCATGTATGTTGGCTATTCTACACCGATGTGAATTTATGGTCGCAATTTTGGATGCAGTAACCTACAGATCAGCACTTCAATATTTAAGCCATTGGTTCAGGGTTGCTGGCATTTACACTTTCGTTTTTACACTTGCATTCCAGGGGTCAAGCATGGGACAATTCTTCGAGAAATACTGGAACCAATCAAGTTAAATGATGTTCATGTAAGCAAGTACTCCCACATTTTTCCATTTTGTAAAAATGTTATAAGCTTTTGTTGCTGAGGTTTACTCGTTCCGTTTTGTGGCCATAGATTGACTGGAACTCGGAGGACATAAGCTACCTCAAGGAGGTAAGAATTAATCTGTTGTTCAGAAAGTATTATTGTCCATAGAATATGTGCCTAATATTTGTTCTCGTAACACTAGGACAAGTTCTTGATCCAATTTGGCGCAGATGTGGCTAACGCCACACCTCTGCATGGATCCGATGCTTTGTTGAAGGCCCACAATATGAATTCAGATGTCAGGATTCAGTACGATGACCAGGGAGATTTCGAGCGTATAGCTCGCCATTTTGGGATATTTGAAGAGTGGAAGGTTACTTGCTAACTCAACCTAATTCGTACAGCTTTCTCAAGTATGCCAAGTGAGAATATCGGTGTGATGTCTTAGCAGCAATTCTTTGCTCTAATACAAAATGACATGCCTTACAATTTCGCTGGACACAATTTGGATTGGAAACTCATACAACCTGAGTCTCAAATGATCTAGAGTCGGTTCGACATTATGTATGTGTAATTCTTGTTTTGTTTTTCCGTTTTCCAGGATGGTGTTCCACGGGCAGCTTACAAAGGAGTAGTGGTGTTCCGGTACAAGAGCAGCCCGAGACGGATATACCTGGTTGGCCCCGACTCTATTCGTCAGCTTGGGACTAAGCATGGCTGAGGCAGGATTTTTTCTCTGCGGAAGTCCACGCCCTGATTTAGCAAAATGTGGGATGGTGCATGCATATATATACACTGCTCGGAACAACGGGGTGTGCAAGCAGGATGCAATGCTGCCAAGGATGGAGGATGGCGTTTCCTCCCCCTCGATGTGCTAGGGTAAGAGAAGCGCGCTCGGCGCAGAGAATTAGGCTGGGATTCATTCATGTTTAGTTAGCACAAGAATTTTACTGAAATTTGTGTTTGGGGTATAGTTACATGATCCTGATCCTCACCTCACCTCACTAGCTGACCTGACCCTGACATTTAGACAAAAGATCTGAGATATATGATTCAGTGACATGCAAAGCACATATTAAAGGCTGTTGTATTTATTTTTCAATGCACTGTATTAATAAATAGGGGCAGTTTGCGATTTTTTTTTATGGCCACTTGCATCACGGAAAATATTTCTTCATAAGGACTAAAGCCAAAACTAGGCCTCGGATACAAGAAAATTCACATGAAAATACGTTCCATGTTTATATGTTGCAAGAAAATAATTAGAAACATTGGGGAAGTAGTCACAGATCAAGTACAATATCCAAGATAAGTAAAAGAAGGAAAACTACTATATCCTAGATATTCTGGAAAAAAAATCTAGATGTAGGTAATGATTATTCTATCATTTTGTGCAAATTTTCGACTCGAAATATATTGTTTTTTTTTTCGAAATGGGGAAAAAAACCCAGCCTCTGACTCGAAATATATTGTATTCTAGACTGTAAAAATGACAAAAGTGCAGATTTACGGTTGTGAACGGTACCAAAATTTGAACCCTCTAAAATTTGTCAGATTTGTCTTTTTTGTGTGATCAAAATACAATGTGTTTCGAGTTAAGATTTTAGATGTTGTTGGAAGAAGGGAAGCACTGATAGAACAAGGATATCGGGTAATTGATACAACAAGGATACTGAGGAATTGAGCTTATCTATTTGTTTTACAGGAATATTTACATGCGTCCCTCCCTCGATTTATAGATGAGCGGGAAGTGGCATATAAAATAGGAAACGAAAGCCTTTTTGGACGGATTGAGCCTAATCATTATGAACATCCAGAAATGTTTTTCAGAAAAAATCGAAACTTTTAAGATGTCGTTTTCAATTATAAAAAAACAGACTACATGTAGCTCGAGCTACATCATGTTTTTTCGCTAGATACTCTGTGTTTTGTGTTGACGCGAGTACTGATTGCTCGACAACAACGTCTCCCAAATCTGCAGATGGGGTCTTGTGGAATACCTTTGTTTCTTCAAAAAAAAAAAGTTGACGAAAAACAAATTTTGGTAGAGTGCCATAGTCCAACAGCGGTCCTTGTGGCTTCATGCGCGCCGTGACAGCAACCTCCCAACAACAAACACGCACGCACGCAGTCTAATTATTACACGTTTCGTTAGCCTATAATGACGCGAGTAGTCTCGCGCGGGCGCTCCAGGAAAGGAAAGATAAAGCGGTCGCCGCCGTGTAGAATCGCCAGACTCGGATGACAACACCCTGCCTGCACATAAAAAGAAAACACAGGAAAAGAGGAAAGGGAAATGGCGTCACAAGCTCCTGCTTAAGTACGTGCCTAGCCTAGCTCATGTCTTTAAGCAGGGATTATCATGTCGCGAGAGTAGCTGTTTGTTTGCGCCCTTTTGGCGTTCTCACCTCTGACCCGGTCTTTTTCTATTTCAGTGTGTTGAATTATCTTTGTTTTGAAAGGGACGTGTCCAATTCTCGGTGAACATCGCATGATGCAAGGTTGAAATTTTCACTAAATTGCCATGGCCCATTTTTTTTATTTCAACAATTGTTATAAATTTCAGATCCTCAAATTGCTATTTTTTAAGGACTCATTGTAGGGGGAGACTATTCTATACCACTTATGAGAATATAAGATAACTACGCGCGTTCCTCCTCCTCCGCTGCACGCATCGACATGACGCGGCGCACGTCGTGTTTCATGAATGAGCTGAGCCGAATTGGCACATATTCCCCGTGTACGCGTGTTGTCTATCTTTCTGCAAAGATGTAACAGCCCCACTTTTGATATTGTAAAATTTGAACCAAATTTTCACTTTTCCTTTCTGTCCTGCATCATGGCATCCATGCATTAAGGTGTTCCACTTGAAACAATTAAACTTGACAAACAGAAGTTAGCAAGTTAATATATTTGTCAAGAAAGTTCCAAGAGTTCACAAATAATAATTTTCACTTGCTCTCAATTTAATAAGGAAACATCAATTTGGAATTAACCAAAAATACCATAATCCAACCTTATGAACAAAGGTTGCTCAAAACATTTTATTTTGCAACACCAATTTTTGTGGTGCTTCTACATGTTATTAGGAGGCTACCTGAATTTTCTCAGATTTTTCTAAAATGTTTAAGTGCCTCAATAAAATCCCTGAATTGCTACTGGATTTTAAAAGGAAATGGAAAAAGGAGAAATCAAAGGAGCGCAGGGGGTTTTCTGCAAAGTGTTCATCTTCTCCCTGTAGAGACCGCGCGCCGAGCTGCTCGAGCCGCGCCAGCTCGCCGCCGTGCCCTCCCCTGCTCGCCGCTGTTCACCGCGAGGAGGATAAGACCACCACCGAGGCAGCCCTCTCTCTCTCTCTCTCCCCGATATTTTCTCGCTCGCTCCCTCTCTCTCTTTTTCTGCCATGGCCGAGCCCTAGCTGAGCTCGCCGTCGCGCATCGCCGCCGTTCCAGGCCGCCCCGGGCAGATCACCGCCGCATCCTGTTCTCCTTCCCCGCACGAGGAATCGCATAGGGGAGCCCGGGATCGTCGCCGCCTTGCTCATCTTCTCCGACCACGGCCGCCGTGCTTCGAGGAAGCTCGCCGTTGCCTCCGCCCACCTCCGTCCAATCCGAGCCTACCCACGCGTCGAGGGTGAGCTCACGGTCCTCCTGGACATCTCCATCCTCTTTCTCCCTCGCTAGTTCGACGGTTAGCCGAGGTTTCGCCGTAGCCCGTAGCCCTCCGCCGCACGGCCCCATCGCCGGAGCATTTGCCGGCGACCATTTGGTCCGTAGCGCCGCCCCCAGCCTCCATGCATCCGTGCGCGTCGAATGCGCTTAGTAATCCATCCCCACGCGTGCTCCTCCGCCGTAGCAGAGCGCCGCCGTGTCCGCGGTCACCGCGCGTGCACGCCGCCGTCCTGGCATCGTCGCGGTCAAAGCGACCGTGGGGCCCCGCGCTTGCGTGGCTGCCACCGTGGCCACGGGCCCACTGGTCAGCGGCTGTGGCTAGGCAGCCCCTCGGTGGAAAATGTTTCGGTTACATTCTCTGGGAAATAAAAAGAAAAGGCAGGAAATGTTTAAAACTTGGAAAATTAATAACTTTTTGAATACTAGTCCAAAAATTGCAAATAATATATCAAATTGTTCAGAAAAATAAATGGAGTCTATTGGTGTAACTCACACATCCAACTAAATTAATTTAGTTGCTGTTTTATTAAATTAACTAAAATGGTAGAAAAGAAATACTCTTTGTAAATTCAATAACTTGATGAATAATGATCCAAAAATTGAGTTTGATATACCAAAATGTTCAGCAACTAATGTACTTCATGTTTCACCTTGTTTCCCAACATGGATACTTAGTTTAATGTGGTTTAAATTAATTTGGCTAAAATGGCAGATTTAAAATGGATTTGGTAAATTCAATAACTTTTTATTGGTTTATCAGAAAAATGTGTTTAATATATCAAAATGCTCAGAAATTTATGAACTAACCATTAACATCAATTGCATGCATAAGTGAACAAAATATCAATACTGTATATTTTGTAGGAGTAACAAAAGCATTAAGTTAAATGTGGGGATTTAATTATATGGGTATTAAAATTCATTCCTTGCACCCCACTTAACTTGTTGGCAATTTCAGTGCATTAAAATGTCATACCATCATGTGTTTGAGTATTGCATTTGTTATGCATGAGTGATTATTGATTGTGTTCTTTCCGGTGTTTTTATGCATCGATAGATCATGCAGTCGGGGTTCCACCGCAATACCCTGACGACCCGTATTACCAGCCTGCTGAGCAAGGCAAGCGTAATCCCCCCTCTGAGCATGTCTCCTCCTATTTTCCGCAATTATTTTCTCCACAATAATATTGCATTCGGTTCCAAATGTCTTTTGCCTGGATTAGAGTATCCTACTAGTTGCATTAGATACCTGTTGCCATTACCTGTATCCTTCCTAATATCCATAGGACTGAAGTGTTGGCCTGAGTTAATTATACTTGCGATATATATGCTTAGCCATGCTTAGTTAAATGCTTATTAGTCCGGTGAATGTTTCAATTGTCGGAACAGTTGATGGAATGACCGGATGTTGTGGAAATTTGTGGGGACTTAATTAAACTGCTTAAAGGCGGGGATGAGAGGCCACATGGGATGTGGTGGGTTGTCCCGTTCTCGCCGCCTAGGTGCGAGTTCTTTACCTCTTGAACCAAGACTGAGCGTGCTTCCATCGGTGGGACATATGGAATCCCTATCGACCGATTAACTTGGGAGGGGCTAGCCAGGGTCCTCTAGTTTGAGCTTCCATTTGCGCGTGCGTGAAGATGGTGGTCTGGACTGGGATGAGGATGGTGGTGTTTAGGAAAATGAGTGGCCGCGGGGCAGGGTGTTGGAGGCACTGAACTTGCCCTACCGCCACTGATGATCCTGGGTTAGTCTCAAGCAAGGTAAAGGTTATAGCCGCTCCCACTCAACCGGCTTTCCCCGGAAGAGAGCTAATTGCATAGGCAATGAGCCGGACGGTACCGGTGGTTAAAAATAGTACACCCCTGCAGGGTTAAATCTTTTCGAAAAGCCGTGTCCACGGTTATGGACGACTTGGGAACAGACGATAAGACCATAGAGAAAATGAACGGAATGATTAAAACCTGAGTACTAAAGGTACTACCAAGAATGCAAGGTTGACTTCCTCGAGGGTGATTCGGGGAGGTGCCTTTGTAGACAGATACAGTGTTTGATGTTGGTTGTTGATGAAGATGATCAGAAGAAAAGAGTTTACTTCTTACCCCTTTGAAAATATTCTGATTAGTCGATGCCATGGAGTTATGTCTTTTCTAAAGAAAACTAGCTTTATGCAAAACAGACATAAAACCTTCGTAAGCCAATCATCGAGCTAGTAGCTCTAGTAATCTTGCAGAGTTCGTTGAACTCAACGTTGCTTTGTTGATTCTTTCAGAGGAGGACTTCATCGACCTTGAAGGTGGGTTCTTTGTGGACGTCGACGAGTAGTCTAGCGTTCCCAGGTGGCAGCTTGGGACATCTCCGGGACAGCTGGCGCTGGGAATGTTTATCTGTAGTCCTCTTAGGCCATAATTTGGATCTTGTTGTTTAGAACAACTTAATTCGCTTCCGCATATTGTACTATTGGATCTGTGACCTTTGGTTGTAATATTTGCTATCTTTCTCTATTATAAGAGTTGAACTATAATGCTTTGAGTCGTAGAGTCTGTATTTGTGCCAGTTGTTCCACAAGTCTTGATCTCTCTATTATGCATTGATAGTTGTGCCTGTGTTATGGCATCACTCGGGGTGTTGCGTTGCCGATGATCCATACCGAGCACGCCTGCCAAAGGTTTTGGCCTGGGATTGGTAACCCAGTAACCTCCGGTTGTATCGCATGACCGGTAACACACAGCATCACTGTATAGTTCCGCGGTCGGGGCGCCACAAGTTGGTATCTCCGTTTTCGCCTCCTATCGTGTACATATAAGATATATAAGAGATTGCATCTCATCCTTTTGACATGTGTCACAACATATGTGTTCGTCACCCGATTATATAACTTTACGCCGCCTCTGTCTTCTTCACCCCTTTTTGCAGCATGTACCGCATGAACCGCGAGATGAGACAGTAACTTTTTGGAGCCCATACTATACGTAAGATGGGCGATACAATTTCTGATTAGAGCTCTCGCGCGACAGCTGACTTCTTTTTCTAACACAGTCGTCGACAACTATTTTCCGAACGATGAGTTCTTTCCCAACAAAAACCTCGACAATATGTCTACTTCCACCGACGTGTTTTAAAATTCTTCGTGTCATATTTTGTACCAAATCACATATCTAGCTTATTCCCTATTTTACTGATAATGTTTTATATACTGTTTTATGGATTAAGCCATGTCCGTATAACTGGGAGCTCGATGGTCCTGGGCTCATGGATGTGTTTGTTCTTTCGGGCCCATTTGGTTGGCAGGAATTGAAAAAAAAATATAAGAATAGGATAAACGTAGAAATAAAATGGCATGGCATGTGCAATCCTAAATGAAGTGAAAATAAAGTGCACCAAAAAAAAACGCACGAATTTGCTATAAAGATTGAGCACAAGTCATAGGCACATAGGAATTTTTTCAAGGGGTCTAACCTCTTGCTAGAAAATTTTAGTGTAGGAAAGCAATCTATAAGATTGTTGGAGAATTCGTTGCTTTGAATTAAATGGATTCCATAGAAAAACATTCTAAGGATTGAAATACTATGAAATTTCTTTAAAAATCCTTTGAACCAAAAGGCAATCTATTACAGTTTCTTGAGAATTTTTTTCTTTTTTTTAACTCGGCGATGTGGTGTCTAATATTTTGAGGAAAGTTAACTTTTTTTTTGTGAGGGTAGGACTAAAAGAGGAAACAAATGCTGTGTCGGATTGTCTAGTTGACGCTTGTCCATCGGCCAGACTCCAGTCTCCAGCTGGGGCCGACTGGACGGCGACATGGAGCCAACCGGGTCCCCACACAAGGCCCGCGGGGTATAGCGGGCGGCGCAGAAGCAACAGCGGCGAGAATGAGCACACCATGACACACTCCGCGGTCCTATAAGAAACCAGCACCTTCGGCGCCGCCCACCCGCCCGCCTCCCTCCCCCCCCTCTCCTCTCGCACGAACGTCCACGTGCACAAGCCATGGACGCCTCGCGAGCTCTCATACTCCTCTGCCTCGCGCTGCCGCTCGCCGCGCCGGCGGTGGCCGCAGCGGCAGGGTGCGACTGCAGCGCCAATGCGACGGAGGCCTCCGCCGTAGAGGAGGACGCGCGCGGGGCGCTGCGGCTCAAGTTCGTGGCCATCGCGTCCATCCTGGCGGCGGGGGCCGCGGGGGTGCTCGTGCCCGTGCTGGGCCGCTCCTCCGCCGCGCTGCGCCCCGACGGCGACGTCTTCTTCGCCGTCAAGGCCTTCGCCGCGGGCGTCATCCTCGCCACCGGCATGGTGCACATCCTGCCGGCCGCCTTCGACGCGCTCGGCTCGCCCTGCGGCGGCGGCGGCGCCAGGGCCGGGTTCCCGTACGCCGGCCTCGTCGCCATGGCCGCCGCCATGGCCACCATGATGGTCGACTCCCTCGCCGCCGGGTACTACCGCCGCTCGCACTTCAAGAAGCCGCGTCCTGTGGACGACGACGCCTCCGACCTGCGCGCCGCCGGGGACGAGGAGCGCGGCGGCGGCGCCGAGCACGCGGGGCACCTACACGTGCACACGCACGCGACGCACGGCCACGCGCATGGCCACGTGCATTCGCACGGACACGGCGGCCCAGCAGCCGCCGGCTCGCCGGAAGATGCCTCGGCCGCCGAAACGATCCGTCAGAGAGTAGTCTCTCAGGTGAGCCCCCTTTCCACACAAAAAATCTGATATTTTCGGCTAGAGCGGCAATCAGTA
The DNA here is from genome assembly GCA_947311845.1 of Poa pratensis. Taxonomy (NCBI): domain Eukaryota; kingdom Viridiplantae; phylum Streptophyta; class Magnoliopsida; order Poales; family Poaceae; genus Poa; species Poa pratensis. The sequence continues at coordinate 37,880,614 of CAMZMU010000086.1, read as the reverse complement.
ATGATTCGGACAATCGAATTTTGACTGTGTCTGGATATTGCAAATAGAAACGAAAGTGCTAGCCGCTTGAATTCGACATCATTTTGAGAAATTGGTAAAGTAAATATCGTTCACAGTACTCGTAGCCATCCATTTTTTTTTTTTGAGAGAATCCAATTGAGGACAACAGGAACAATACCTTCCTCCGATGTGATGTGTCGACCACTCTGCACTTACAAATTTGGGAAAATTAACACCATTTACCGATTCTGCAATCAACTTGGCATTTTGTAGCGACTGAATGCACCTAGCTTGGCACTGCCTATAGACAGTAGTAACAATTATAACATGCTAATCAAAGGTTATCTTGTGCAGGTCTTGGAGCTTGGAATCTTGGTGCACTCCGTGATCATTGGGGTGTCCTTGGGTGCATCGCTGAGGCCGACGACTATCAGGCCTCTCGTCGCCGCACTTAGCTTCCATCAATTCTTCGAGGGTATTGGCCTCGGTGGTTGTATTGTTCAGGTATAATAACACAAATTTCCTTGCAGCCGTGATGAACAACCTGCTGGTGGCTTTTTTCAGTTCACTAAAGAGTGAAAAAATATCTAGATGCTAAAATCAGTTAAAGGCACATAAGATTCATGGCCGTCTTGAAGGGGACGTCCAAGTAGCAAAATTGTTCTCTCAAACAAGCGAATAAGACAACACACAAATGGAGATATCTGTAGTTGAGATGCAATGACTTATCACTCACTAGTGACTACATTGCACATTAGAAGCATATAGTAGGGACCCTCAATTATTGGTTCAGGCTATTTTCAGGAAAAAGTTGTAAGCAGAAAGGTTAGCATCGACTTAGTGAGTAGACATATAGGAGAAAGACTAAGTTTCAAGTTTTACCTGTGTGTCCAGAACAACGGCTTGGATGTCAAAAAATAGAGTTTTTTTGCGAAAAAAAAACAAAAAAATGACACTGTTTACTTTCATGTTCTTGGTCCAGGCAAAATTTAAGGCGAAAGCAACCGTGCTCATGGCAACCTTCTTCTCCTTCACCGCTCCTATAGGCATCGCACTGGGGATTGCGATCACATCCAGCTATAGCAAGCACAGCTCGATCGCGCTAGTCGTCGAGGGGGTCTTCAACTCGGCCGCGGCAGGGATTTTGATCTACATGGCCCTAGTTGATCTCCTAGCTGCAGATTTCAACAACCCGAAGCTACAGACGAATACAAAGCTTCAGCTGGCAACCTACCTCGCTCTGTTCCTCGGCGCAGGGCTGATGTCCCTGCTCGCCAAATGGGCTTGACAGCATCAACTGAGATATGCATTTAGGTGCACCGTCATCAGTCCTAAAGACACTGACATTGTTTATCGCTGACGGGGTTTGTTTCGTCGTTGTGTTATTGCATCATGTGTCACAAGTCCATCAACCAGAGTTGAGGAGGAAATGCCTGAATATGACCAAACCTTAAAGAGTTGAGGAAAGCTAGGGAAGCCAAAAAGTTGGGGACATGTCTGCATCTCTTGAACAGTGTCTGCCAAATGAGGTGAAGACAGAAGAGGTAGTGATAGCGGGGACAGTGGCACTTGAACTGATATTTGTGGGTTAAACTTTGTACAAAGGTAGCCACCTTTTGGAAATCAACGGAGTGTACAGATTGTTACTTGCATTCTCTTTCTTTTCGCAGGAAAGGCCATCAGAAGATTGTTCACTGAAGAAACGATCAAACCCTTTTAAGATGTGTCCATTGGACATGTATATGGGAGTCCTATTTTTTTAATATCAAGAAACGTGTAGCGTAGGCTGTGACTCTCGTCACAAGAATCTCATAACAAGTTCATCAGTCTTTTTATCCACACTGCCTTCTTCACTGCAAAAAATATAACAGGTTCTCACAGATGCGCAGGCAACATACCTTTCTCAACATTTGAATATTATTCCTGGAACATGATATGGACAGTTCAAGATATTTAAGGCCAAAGATTTTATTTGGTTCTCCACACAGGCTTTAGCGGTTGACATGGATCTCATGGCGCATGGTCCTCTTCTCGGGAGGAATATATGCAAAGAAATTTGAGCGTCCATGGTGAGGTCAGAATGAACCGGACCCTGTGCTATCCAATGGTTAACAGAACAGGATGCTTGAACGCTTCAGTCTTTTAAGCATCATTTTCTTGCAAAGATATTCATGTGCGCACCTCTCGCATCCGCCAAAGCTGATCTTGAAGGGGAAAGCAACGACTAGATGTCGACGGTGCAAGATTGAAAGCATCGTCGCAGCGCCGCTTCTTCTTCAACCTTTCACAATCTCTGAACTCTCACTTGTGTCTCTCTCAAACACACACGCAGGCATACGGATAGGGATTTGCCAGTACCCAGTTGGCCCCCCGGGCTATCTGTACCATCAACTCTTTGTTGGAGATTCGTGCGGGTCAACTGGTCAATTTTTTTGGTCTTTTTGCATTTTAGCCCCTGTGAAAAAGCGAATTTAGCCCGCAGTCTTCCGTGCCTATATATAGGCACCAAAACCTAACCCTAACCCAGAATCCACCAGCTCCACCGTCCCGCCGCCGCCTCCTCTCCGTGCGCGCCGGCCGCCGCCGGTTCCGTGCTCCCCTATCCCAGCTCCCGTGCTACGCCGCCACCTCCTCCCGGCGAGGAGGAGCTCGGCCGCCGATCCGTGCAACGGTCTCCGACGAGCTTCCTCGTACAGCGCCTCCCCGGCGAGGACGCAGAAGAGGGCTGGCGCCACGCCCACTTCTCCAGCTCTTCCAGGCGGCCGACGGAGCCCCGCGAGCTCCGGCCACGCCCTTGAGCCGCCGGCGGCGCCCCCGCGAGCTCCGGCCACGCCCTCGAGCAGCCGGCGGCCCCCAGCGAGCTACATCACCAGATCCGACGCCGCCTCCCTGCTCCGGCCGCCTACCCCTGGTCGCTCGTCGAACTCCGGGCGACGGTGGCCGTCACGGACTAGATCTGTGCCGTGTACGGTGTACCGATCTTGCACGGCCACAAACAATCTGGCCTTGGATCTGCGCCCCGGATCTGGGCTATTCTCGTTTTTTCTTGGTTTTTTCAGATCTGGGTTGGATCCGGTTCAAGACAAACTTCAAAATAATCTTGCTAATCTGTTTTGGATCTGTGTCGTTCCATCTTTATTTTGGTGGATCTTGGATGGATTTTTATTTCTTTTTTCTTCTCGATTTTGCTCCGGTCGTCCATCCTAATTCTAATTCGTCCAGATTCGGTGCTGTAGATTTTGTTCGGATCTGAGATCTTGATTGAATCGCTATTTCTTTATTTTTCTGAACGAAACTTGTATGGATATTTGCTCTTCTCCAAATTACTTGAGATCCGGTGCTTGCAGTCTGGGCCTGGATCTGGGTTCTCTTGGCCTGGATCTGTGCTCTCCAAATTACTTTTTTAGGATTTGTGTAGTTCGATTTTTCAATTTTTTTTCTGTGATTACGATTTAATATTGTTCTAAATCTTCAGTTAATCATGTTCTCGTGGATCTGTGGTGATATTTTGATCTTGTTTTCTCTAGAGATATTGATATCGTTTTTGTATTTCTAGTATGAAAACTTCACTGTGGATCAATTGTGGATCTGTGTTTGAATCAGTATTGAATCCGTATTGAATCAAATGTGGATCAATTGTATGACAGCATTCTAGTGTTGAATCCATATTTTTTCTCTGTGAATCAATTGTGGATCTGTGTGTGGATCTGACTTTAGATGTGTTGACTCCATATTTTCTGTGTGAATCAATTGTGGATGTGTGAATCAATATGTGCAGGTACACCGTATTATGAAAACTGTGACAAACTTCTGTGTGAATCAATTGTGGATCAATTATATTGTTATATGATAAATTGTTGTTTCTGCGGTGTATGGAATATGTATGCAAAAGAATGGATTTATATGAAACTTTCGTGGATTATGAAACTGGTAAAATGTCTATGAAAAATTTAAGTGAAAGTGTGTCTATCAAAAAGAAAAAATATTCAGTTGTGGATCTTTATACTTGTATGATAATTTTGGTGGATCTTGAATGGTTTTGCAGTCGAAAAAATCTGGGGAAAAAAATCTGAATATGTCATCTGAAATTTCGAATCTGAATGTATAATAAAAATGTGTATGACACAGCATTGAACCTTATGTGGAGTTTCGAATTTCGAGTAAAAAATGTGTCTGAAAACTTTGCGAAAACAATGTTGAAGTATTGTTTGGAACTTTTCTAAATATTGTGGAATATTTTTGAAAGTATTATTTTTCTTACTGTTGAATATTTCCTGAGAAGAAATATTGTTTGATAAACTATTCAACAAATCTTCAACAACACAAAGGCATACAATTTTTATATTCAATATCTGGGTAAACTACATTGTTGACACAGAAAAATGAACGTCGAAAAAATGTGAATGAAACCACACTGTCCGCCCAGCCACTCGCAAGGAAGTCTGAAAAGACAAGGGGCATTGTGAAAAACTGAAATGGACTCAGAAACTTGGGTGGAAGGGGTGCTTTGCAAAAATGTTCAGCACCAATCTCCAGCAAGTCAAAGCATTTTAACGGTACAGATAGACCCGTTGGGGCCAACCTGCTAGTGGAACTGCATTTTTCGCAGGCATACACCAAGGAAGACAACAATTTGCTTTGCAAAGAGACAGTACTCCTCGGTGACTACACAGACCACATTTTTTCTTTTGGTGCCCTCACGGCCTCATTTTCCATTAACCAATGCAACATATATATACACAGGGGTTGAGCACTCACGCCACTCTCCACTAACCACTAACTCCACGTACTAGCTAATCACTAGCTACATGCACGGCCATATCCACTAGTTTACTGGCCATGCAGCTAACAACGCATGCACTAACAAACTAACTGAACTGACCGATTCTCTCGGCTCCGACTGATCCCGTCCGGCTTCAGCCTTCCATGCACCTTGCCGCTTCACACGACCATGCCGCATCGCACAACACCGCAGCTTCACGCCGCCATCGACATCTCGCCTTGCTCGCCGCATCGCACGGCAGTCCGGCATCTCGCCTCCTCCGTGCACTCAGCCGGAGCTTCAACGACTAGCTACTCCCTAAACCATCTAAGTTACATGCATAACAAAAGCAAACTAGTATGCAGATACATGAATCAAGATTAAGGCTAACATCGCAGTGGGGAACCAACCTACAGGTTTTGGGGAGGTGTAGCAAACGACTTGTTCCGGATAATGTAAGCTGACAAAGATGTATTTTGTCATCGCAACATGGCCATGTACAAATATTTGGAAAATTTAAGAGAAGTTATATATTTAATGTTTTGTAGCCTTTCGCAAAAAAAAATCCAGCTTGTTGAAATACAATGGAAACTTTATATACAGAAAACTTTTATTCTTTTGTTGCAAGTCCATAACACACCAGAGATCAAATTGTATATATTTTTCACCAACGTTTATAAACAAGGGTTTGTTTCCTTGTTGGGTAATCATGTGCTTGTGTGTAATAATTCATACAGAAAAATAATATACCTACTATTTGCAAGTCCATCACACACCACAGATAAAATTGTATATTTTTCACCAACGTTTATAAACAAGGGTTTGTTTCCTTGTTGTTGTTGGGTAATCATGTGCTTGTGTGTAATAATTCATACATTAAAATAATATACCTACTATTTACGCTGAAAAAGGTATAAAAGAAAAAATAATGAGACTCATAGTATCCAGGAACAAAGAGTCCTAGAAGGTGCAAGATAAAATGATGCAAAAAAATGCTAACCGCGGGATTTGAACCCAAAACATAGAAACAGCCAATATTGACAGTAACAAGAAAGACCAATAGATCTCTGTGACTAGTTTCAGACGTCTGTCTTCTAATTTATATATATAACTGAATAGTTAAATTTATTCTTCTTTTTACATGTATGTGATATGCACGGCTGAGCCTAGGGTATGTCGTGGCATACCGGGCATACCCTTTGGGTCCGCCCCCTAGCTACCTTGGTTACTTTTACATCTTCGCAACAGGTTAACCTGCATCCTTCTTGGGCCTCCCTCCAACATGCCTGGCTAGAGCCTGTTGCGGAGGAGGCCACTCCTAAAATTAGGGTGTGCATATTGTTTGTCCCCTGTATCGCATTGGTAGAACAGTTTTTTCACCCAGCGTTTGGTTAATTATCTGTACTCAAGCAGAAAACGTTTTGACGATGCAATGTGCTATGATTGGTTGCATGTAGTTTATGTTTCTCTGGTCACCTCTTTTCTCTAGTGGTGACCTTAAACCATACTACGCCACCATCACATAACGACTAGCAAGTAGTTAATCAGTTCATCAATCCAGTCATATCTATTAAGAATAGCAGTTCATCAGTATAGGCCTAACTACTACAAATCAAATAACATTTTATTATTACAATTCGGTGATAAATTTGGGTGGTTCATCAATGGCGATCAAGGGGGAGTTCAACCTTCTTTGTCTTCTCATAACCTAGAGATAACTTTTTTACAGAGAAACCTAGAGATAACTATGTCTACCCTCATTGCATGTGCTCACTCTATCCTATTGTTTTCCCAAGTTCCATTATCATGAACTCCGACACCATGACCCGAGTCCTGGCCTAAGTCGGGCGTCACATCACTCTCTTATGGGACAATGTCATCAAGACCATACTCAGTTGTGAAGCATGCAACATGAAAGAATTAATTTTACTTGGATGGTGTAAGGGTGGTATTGCTTCTAGTTAGGGATCTTAAATCTATTTTACAATGCAGCAAATGCCCTCTCAACCGTAGTTCTAAGTTTAGAGTGTCTGAGATTAAAAAAACTACTTGACATTCTGCGTATTGTTCGCCAAATCTAGCCCTTTAGCAAAACTAATATCAGATCTGGCCCATGGGAAAAATTATTTCCAAATCTGGCCACCGAGCTTGGCGCCAATGAGTGGATCCAAACTTGTGCATCTCAACGCCAAAAAATTCTGCGCCGAACTAAGGTCGACGCCAATGCCCATGGCGCCAAACTCACTGACCCTCCAAGTGCCAAAATGACTTGGGGCCGAGTTGCACAAATACGGTTCCACCCTCGTTGGCGCCGATCTTAGGGGCCAAATTTAGAAATAGTTGGACAAGTTCAAAGCAAGTGGGCTCTTCTCATTCGAAGCAGTTGGACAGCCTCTACATCGTTCAAGATGTAGTTAAGATTAGCAATGCTCTCTTGATTTGGGCTCAGCATAGAAGCATATGTGACTCTAGGACATGCACCACGCCTAACTACAATTTTGTGAATCGGTAGGATCCATGCGTGAATCACAACTATATGAGTGATGTTGTCTGATGGATCAGATTCACCTATCGTTGTAATAAATTCGATCTAGAATGAGTAATGGGTAAATCGATCCTATAGGTTATCCACTAATTGTGGGGACAAAGAGGGTGGTTTACATGCAGCATGAGGACGAGGAAGAGGAGCCAAAGCCGGAGAAGAAGAAGAAGAGCCCGTGCCGTCAACAGAGACGAGTTGTTGCGAGAGACGAGGGCAATGCTCCGGAGCTGGAGTAGAAGGAATCAACCGCTCGGTAGAACTGCATAGCTGCCACTGCCGATGAAGAAAAATGGGGACTTTCCTTTGCTCCCATGTAAGGAGGTGACCGGATAGAGGATAAGGTGAGACTAGAGGTGAGACTAACTTTGCCGCGAAAACGAGTTGGAATTTTAGTGATTGGTCTACACTCTACAACATCATTGATTTCAGTGATTGGTCTACACTCTATAACAAAGAAAAACACCATTCCAAAACCAATTTAAGCAGTCGAACTAAACTAACGGTATATATATCAAACAGACAGCATCATCGATTTCATCGATTCACAGAGGATTTGGGTCTTGGATTCGGAGACGTACGTTTTCTAATTGCCGTCAGTGGTGCTAGTGTCGATGGCACAGGGCCTGTAGCGGAGGCCCTGGAGGCGGGATCATCGAGCGAAACGCCACACTCGGTGTTGGGGCACTCATTCCTAAATCCTGAGCCTGGTGACCTTGCCGACGGCAACGTCGACCTTGTAGAACTCCACCTCCAACATGATGGTGTTGCCCTGTTGCGGCCTGGGAGCTCGGAGGCGAGCGCGATGCGGGTCAGTGGAGCTCGGCCCTAGAGCTCAGAGGCGAGCGCGGCGGAACGGGGGAGTGGGGAAGAAGGCATGTTCCTGCCAAGGAGAGGACTCTCGGCGGAGAGGGCACATCGGAGGCGAAGAGGACTAGCATGCAGGGGACGGGAGAGTCGCGACGGCTCCTAATCACCTTTCAAGAACGGTTCCATGCTTGGTTTCAGATCGGACTACATTTGAGGGTGCAGAACGGAGAGGAAATTTCGTGCTCCCGAGCACGAGTGATCCTGCTGTATTAAAAAAATCGAAAAAAATATTTACTAGTTTAGAAAATTCTGAAAACAATGATGGACGTAGAATATGATGTATCCCAAGACCATGAAAAAAATCAAATTCAAATACTTTGCATTTTGAGCTACACAAAAATGACAAAAGGTTGGATCTGAATATGTATAGTACAACGTATTTGAAGACTATATTTTGAAATTTTGTAGCATATATAATCTACGACATCCTTGATTTATTTCAGATTTTTTGAAACTCGTAAATATTTGTTTCGAATTTTGTAAAACACAGGAGCAAATAACACTTTCCGGTGCAAAATGGGCATTTCCATGAAGTTACCCCGACTGCGACCAACTGATCCCCAAGATAAAGGCCCACTCACATCCGTGCGTGCATAACCCAAAGGCCCACGAAGCCCGCTACACACCTTCTCGCTCCATTCCTCCCTTCCTTCTCCCCGCATCTCTCCAAAAAACCAGCCTTAAACCCTCCGCCGCCGGGCGCCGCCTCCTCCTCCGCCGCCATGCGCCGCGTCGTCCGAGCTCTCCGCCCCCTTCAGACGCTAGCGGCCCCTGCCACCCACTTCCCCCTCCCCGTCCTCCGCCTTCTCTCTACTTCCTCCTCCGCCGCCGGCGCCTCCTCAGATTCCGACTCCGCCGCCCCCGACGCCGATTTCAACAGCGCCGACTTCTCCCTCCCACCCTCGGGCTCGGGCCCCGCACCAGCCTCCGCAGCGCGCACGCACAACCCTGTCTCCGCGCTGCGGAAGCTCCGCTTCGACCGCTCGCTCCGCGCGCGCGCCGACGAGGCGCTCTTCGGGGAGAATAATGCGGGGATTGGGGTGGAGGACCCGGTGGAGGAGGAGCGTTCGCGGGAGGTGGCGCTAGCTCTACTCGAGGCGGCGATGGAGCCGCCCGACGAGGACGAGGAAGAGGGGCCCGGGGAGGTCAGGGAGGAGGACCAGATGTCGCTCTCCGTCGGGATCGTCGGCGCACCCAACGCCGGCAAGTCGTCGCTCACCAACACCGTGGTACGTGCTTTCTGCTCTTTCTTTGCGTGTTCCATTTCATAAATATGTCAATGGTAGAGTTTGTGACATGGGTTACATAGTAGGAGGCAGAATCTTCATTTGCTTGGTACTAATTTGAGAGATAATGGCCAAACTAATGTATAGAACCAAGCTAAATAGCTAATCTGCACCAATTCCTCCCTTGCATAGCTCTCTGTTCAGCTTCCGATGTCATTTTGTGTACTAGAGTAACACGGGCCATTCAAGACAATAAGGGATTACTAATAGTTGATGGTTCAATTGGTGCTTGCTGTGCTGCCAATATGACAGTTAAATCTGGAATTGGATCAGTGTCCAAATCCAAAACAGATGTGTCCAACAAATATCCACTCCAACGTCCTCTTATCCATGTCCAGCCCACGCTTCGTTGTGCAGTGCCCAAATCCATCCAAATCCAAAGCAATTGTTACTTGGATATCCAAAGTCCAAATGGACCTTAATTCTGAACACACACTGCCTTAGGCGTTCACGAGTAGATGAGAAGACGACGACGACGGATGTGAGACAGGGACGGCCAACACGTTCGACGGGGAGCTGCCAGCAGAGGGGAACGCACGACGGACGTGATACTGAGCGTGGGTGGCGGGAGCGCATGGCGATGGACGTGAGACGGAGAGCCGGAGGCAGGCGCGCATGGCGACAGACGCGAGATGGAGATCCGGCGTGGGCGCGCATGGCGACGGACGACGCGAGATGGGGCGCCGACGGCGGGCGTGCATCGTGCCTGACGCGAGACGGGAAGCATCTAGAAGACGACTGCTACAGTAGATACGAAGCTATGTTACGGTGGTTCAATCTCGTGCTGGTGGCGGCCGATGCACAGTGTTTAGTGGATGTTGTACTATCCAATCTTTAGGTCCAAAGTCCATTCAATATTGTAGGACCAAATGTCCACAATATCCATGTCCAGTGAGTGAGGCCCAATCCAATTGAACCCAACGAATTTCTAATCCAAAGTCCATCGGACTACATTGATCCAGTTCCAGATTTAATGACAGTATTTCTTTTGGTTGCATTTCTTCTGGTTTAATTTAAAGTTTGTTCAGTTTCAATATTAGTAGAAGTAACATGTACCCATAGCGATGCCTTATGTTTTTTGTTCATATCTGGTAACAGGTTGGCTCAAAAGTGGCGGCAGTCTCCCGCAAGACAAACACAACAACCCATGAAATTTTAGGGGTGCTGACAAAAGGGAAAACTCAGATAGTATGTTCTGTTATCAAATATCTGCTTGTGCTAGTAGGATTTTGATTTCGACATTTGCATGACTTCCTGAGAATCTTCTTTGACAGTAATTGGAATCTGGAAATGATGTGTATTATGTTTGATGTCATGGAGTGCTTGTATTTTATACTTAGCTACTTGCTGACTGCATTAAGAAATCTTGTTACATCCATAGTGCTAGTCAATTTGGCTCGTCACATGGATTTTTTCTGTGAAAAATAATAAATTTATATGTCTAACTTAAAGCACAAGTTACTTCCTTTTCCATCAAAACATAGTAAGACCAGTAATATCTGCTACAGAAAATGCCTTCTCCAACCGTGTTCAAAATTTTCTTGAAGTTTGAGTAGTTTTCAGCTGATAAAATTATCTACAGTGCTTGTTTGATACCCCAGGTCTCATGTTAGGGCACCATGGAGTTCCTCATAGGGATGTCAAAGTTCGTGTGGAGAGTGCCTGGAGCTCAGTTAACCTCTATGATTTACTAATAGTCATGTTTGATGTCAACAGGCATCTGAATATGTAATGTCTCGGTTTCACATCTGTTTCATTTGTCATGATAAGCAAACTACTTAACCACGTGTTGATTTATGCAGGCCTGATTCACGAGTAATAAAGTTGATCAAACGATTGGGTGCCGAGGTGAATCCAAGCCAGAAGCGTATATTATGCATGAATAAGGTTGACCTAGTGGAAGACAAAAAAGACTTGCTGAAAGTTGCAAAGGAATTTGAAGATCTTCCTGGATTTGAGAGGTTCCTTATATTCTGCATTGGGGTTTACATTGCCTTCGATTCTTCATATGCCTGATTAAAGTTGCTTGGAATGTTTGTTAGGTACTTCATGGTATCTGGACTAAAAGGCAAAGGAGTGAAAGATCTTGTGCAATACTTGATGGACCAGGTATATTAATTTACTCCCAACATTCAGTTTACGGAATGGCGGTATTCTCTTTACTTGTAGACGTTCTTGTAATTACAATTAAAAAAATATCAGAGTTTCAGGAAAGTTGGATGCTCGGATCTTGGGTTTCATAATAGTTAGATCGGTACTGATGTACTGTTGTGTAGATTGAAATGTCCATCTCATGTCCTGCTTATAATCCTATGAAAGCAGCTTCTTAGGATGAATAACTCTGTTATAGTTCTCTGTCGAATTTTAGCAGATATAACTTTTTTTTTACTGCTTGTATTTCTTGCTCCTACCATTCCATCAAAGTGACCGATCTTACTTGCTGAATGAAATTGATCAAATGGTTTTGGAGTTTATGATCCCCCATTAGGTGCTTGCTAGTAGCAAATTTATGTGGTGAAATCAACTTTTTATGATCAATATCCCAAATATTTCTCCTGTGTATAGGCAGTGAGAAACTTGTCTCTTCTATGTTAGGCAGTGAGAAGACCTTGGGATGAGGAGCCAACCACAATGACTGAAGAAGTAATGAAAACCATATCATTGGAGGTTGTGCGAGAGAAGATGCTGGATCATATTCACCAAGTAATTCTTGAAAATAATTCTGCTTTTAACCTGGGCATTCCCTAATCACTACAGAGTTATTTGCTAAATATGACTTTCTACAGGAAATCCCATATGTAATTGAGCATCGGCTGATGGATTGGAAGGAGCTAAAAGATGGTTCTCTTAGGGTGGAACAACACTTCATTGCACCCAAGGAGAGCCAACGGCAGATTCTTGTTGGAAAAAATGGCTCTAAGATCGGGTAACATTCTTGTGTGCAAACAATCTCCCCTGTATTAATATGACAAGCTATTTCTTTGGTGAATCGCCTTCCCTTCTCACTCTTCCAGTTAGATGTATGACGAGAATTATTCTTGTATGTATTTGAGTACTAATTTGTTGGCTTCTTTAGTGAAGCACATATTCAATTTACACCTACAATCAAATGTACTATAGCAGGTACTCTTGGCCAGTCTTGATACTGATGTGTTGTTTTGGAATAAATGTTTCAGGAGAATCGGTATTGAAGCCAATGAAGAATTGAGGTCCATATTCAAGAGAGATGTCCATCTGATGCTCCAAGTTAGAGTTGCTAAGAAGAGGAATTCCTAAACGGATCACCAGATCGTGAGTTTCCCCATTTTATTTTCTGTTTACCCTGTTTTCTCAGTCTTGTAGCAGCTTTGGCAGGAAAGGTTGAAAGTTTCAAATAGACCACGGTTAAATATTCTTCCAAATTGTCTATCTCGCTATCCGGAACTCTGGTGCTTTGTTTCTTCATCAAATTGTCTGAAGTAAGATAGTTACTTTTTGCAGGTTGCGGCGCATGTATAGACACTGCCGACATCTGAGATCTGCACCGCATTGCTGGCAGAGCGCCCGTTCACGAGACATTAGGTTATGTAAGCCTGTTCTTGGTTACATCAGGCTCGACGACTCTTTATGGCACTTCGACTTCAATCAAGGACTTAAGTCGCCAAACCTATGTCTGCGCTACTCAGTGTGAGCGGCTGTTTCCTTACAGATTGCTCGATAATATTTTGCTACGATGTAGCAGACACAAGGACAACAATTTGCAAAGTTGGCGAGCCACATAGGAGTATATTGTGATATATAGATATATGTACCTGTGCTAGATTACTGAGATTTCTTCTCTAGTTCAAATAAGTTGTTCCCTCGGCCCGACTAGCACAAGATGATTGATACAGTGACGAACCAGTTTGTACTGTGTTGTTTTTTAATTTGTTACTCGTATTAACTAGCACACCTGAGTCAATACGAGTCGGTGATGGAATTCTAAGCTACTGTAACTTGTTAAAGTGTGCCCATGGGATAAAGAGAGGGTGTGGATAAACCATCACTTTAATATTACCTTTGTTTCTAAATAGAAAAGGTTGTTCAATTTGAGCTACCAAAAAGTTTATATAAAACTCTATTCTTAAAACACACTCCCTCTGTTACAAATTATAAAATGTCTCGGTTATTTCAATGTAGACAGATATAGACCGAAACAAGACGTCTAATTAATTATCATTTCTTGCTAGGCTGGAATCTTTTGTAGAGAGCAGACAATAGAAAAGAGTAGTTAGGAATAAAATAGGCAAATCAATTATCACGGCAATAAGCAGTCCTGCACATCCATCCTCCAACGAAGTCCCCTCACAAACAACGATGTCTGCAACAATACACCAAAACACCACTGCCAAGAATTAGATCGTTTATTGTTTTCCTACTAATAAGAATAGATCCTAAGCAGCGGTGAGTACGTCGGCTGGTTTAGCCGCGCGGCAGGTCACTCGGTGGTGGTGGCGCAGGCCTTGTCCAGGGTGTTGCCGATGTCGATGACGAAGCGATACCTGACGTCGGCCTTGGCGAGGCGCTCCATGGCCGTGTTTACATAGTCCGCACCGACCACCTCGATGTCCGCCGTCACGCCGTGCTTCGCCGCGAGGTCCAGCATTTCTGCGTGTCGCTCATGCCGCCGATGATGCTCCCCGCCAGGGTCTTGCTCGCTGTAAACAACACAGCCACACGGACAGTATGCATCAGTTCGCACCATAATGCTCTGCTGTTTCATGCCTCTGATCGATCAATGTATAATTTGTTCTCATTGCAAGACACCACTGAGAACTTACTGGCAACCAGAGCGAAGGGAGGGATCTCGATGGGCTTCTCGGGGAGGCCGACCATGACCATCTTGCCGTTGGGCTTCAGCAGGCCGAAGAGAGGGGCCATGGGGATGTTTGCAGACACCGTGTTTATGATGCCATCCATGGTGCTCGCCGCAGCCTGTAAAGACATCAATCAACAAGCAAACAAACATGAGCACCCCCGTTCTTCCTCGATCTCCACTGTACGGAGAAAGTATTCTGAATCACCGGAGTAAGTGTAACCCGCATAATATACCTTCATCTCGTCGGCGTTCTTACTGACGACGAACGCGTCCGCGCCGAGCCGCTGGAGGGCCTCCTCCTTCTTCCCTGGCGACGAGCTGATCACCGTCACCTTCATCCCGAACGCCTTGCCCAACTTGACCGCGACGTGGCCCAGCCCGCCCAGTCCCAGAACGCCCAGGTGCAACCCGGGGACGTTCAGCCCGTGGTACTTCATGGGGCTGTACACCGTGATACCGGCGCACAGCAGCGGCGCGCCCTTGTCCAGCGGCATGGCTTCAGGGAACCGGACCACGAAACGCTCGTGCACCACCACCATGCTGGAGTAGCCGCCGTAGGTGACGGTGCCGTCGACGTCGTCCGAGTTGTAGGTGAAGATAATGCCCGGGCAGTGGTTCTCGAAGCCCTTGTTGCAGCTCTCGCACGACTGGCACGAGTTCACCATGCACCCGACGCCCACACGGTCGCCGGCCTTGAACTTGGTCACGTTCTTGCCCACCTCGGTGACCTCGCCGGCGATCTCATGCCCAGGGATCATCGGGTACTTGGCATTCTTCCAGTCGTTCTTGATGCTGTGCAGGTCGGAATGGCAGATCCCGCAGTACAGAATCTTTATCGCGACATCGTCGTCTCCCGTGCTCCTGAAAAATTAGGAAAAAAAGGAACACGCCATGAAAAGAAGCACTATTTCGGCTCATGTATGTGCGAGTACTTACACCAGAAATTTTCGGGAAAGATCAGAACAAACTAATAGATTCGTCATCGACTAAATTCAGTGGTTGTCACTGGAGAAATTTGTCTAGCCTTCCATGCATGCAAACAATAAAAAAAATCTGCTTATTTTTTATTTAGACTATTGACTTCACTCATCAGAGTAAGTATTAGCAACATGTCAAATGATTCGGTAAACCAAAGTTCACATGTGAAACAAATCTTCTATATAGTTTACAAAGCAAATTGTAAGAGTGCCAATGAAAGATCCACCCATCTCAACCACCTTATACAGCCCTTAGCACACTGGCACGGCTGTGACAACGATACAGAACTGCTAGCACCATCTACAAACTACAAAAGTACTATTTGCCCACGGCTGTGACAACGATACGGCTGTGAAAAGTTCAAGTACATAATGGACACGGTTTACCCACATGTAGAAAATAAGGATTTCACTAGTAAATTTGGGTTAACAACCAAGGTTGATGTATCCTGCTCTAACTATTTGCATAAATTCATTCTTTACCCAAAAAAACTAAAATCTTAATTTTGATTAGGAGGTTTCTACCCAGAAAAGGCAACAACGATGATGATCGTAATCACAACAAACTCCATGGGAGGCAGTCCAAGCATGTCAATTCCTACGGTTGAATGCAGTCACTGAAACGGGTGTGCCGTTGCGGTTTGCCCACATGAGCCACTCAATTCATACCACACATAGAAAGAGCAAAAGCGAAACACACACCCACGCACGGTTGTGCGAGTGTACTACTAGCTGGCACGGACCGACAAGTAACTGAGGGTGACATGTCTTCACAACCAACCGAGGCGTCAAAGATTCGCCTCAAAACAGCGGTGTCGATAATTTTGGTTGTGGTAGACACATAGTAATAATTCATACAATCTGCGAGAATATAGCTGATGGGTACGTACGTATACCACACATATGTTTTAGATAACTCAATATTTATTTTAGAAACGGAGAACTAGACCAATCGGGGAGGAATCCAGTCGTATTTCATGAAGACCCACGCGCGGTCTCACATGCCACAGAGACTATTTTAGGAATCTAAACAAACCAGATAAGGCAGACAGGCCACGCAAATCTGCTAGAATCATGCATGCATAGGGGTGTCAGTACGGTGAGGACATTGGAGGATTTGTTTGCTCGCAGATGAAATCTCGCAAATTAATTCTGCGATTTCGAGATAGTACAGTACGATTAACCGCTAGACGACGAATTTCTCCAGAATAAATTATTCCACGGAAGCATGCAGGGCTGGGCAGGGCGGTACGTACGGTACGCTGCCAAAGGGGGGAAGATCCATCGAACACCGATCGGATCGGACGGCGCAGCGCACCGCCGGCGACGCTCGCGCGACGAAGGCGAAAACCCTACCTAGCTACGGGGCGATCGAGGGGTACGTACCTGCGGGTGATGGCGAGCGGGGAGAGGTGGCCGGAGGCGTCGCGCGCCGCCAGACCCACCGCCTTCCTCGGGTGCTGCTGCTCCCCTGCTCCGCCGCCGTGGGTGCCATCCTCCTCCTATCCGGCGAGTGCTTAATTTGTGGAGTGCTGCGACAATGTACGGGTTGTGACCGATGAGGCGAGACGTTGGTTGAGGACGGACAGGGAGAGCGGGGCGCGCTTTATAGCCGGCCGGCCCGCGCCTAGTTTGCGGGTGGGCCACCGACGGGCTGGGTGAGCGCTGACGTCAGCGGTCGGGTGGGCCGAGACGGACACCACACGACGGTTCTGGTTAGCGCGCGCGGCGTCGGGTGTGAACAGTGGCGCTGTCGGGCCCAGTGTAGACACACACTTGCGGTGTGATCGATCACGGCTAGGAGGTGTTGCCATGCCGGACTCTTTACTTTTTCTTCCTTTCCCGACTCCTCGGATGTGGAAGACAAGATAGATTTTATTTTCGTATCCTTTTTCCCAGAACACTCAACTCCTAGAACAGTCCCTACAGGGCTATATGTCGACGGCTACAAACCATTGGAAAACTGGTATGCCAACGCCGACGGCCATATGGCTAGAAACCGTCGGCAAACTGGTATGCCGACGTCGCCGGCATATGGTCGTCGGCGTATTCTCGGTCGGTATGCATGGAAAAGTTGTCGGCATACACGCGTGTGCCGACGATTTCGTTGTACCGTCAACCAATCAAGCCGTCGGCAAATAAAAGTAGCAGCGACGTCCGTTGGACGACGTCGGCCTATTTGTCGGTCGGTCCATCGGCATATCATGCGACGTGGCATCACCCCGGTTGCTCGCTGGTGCCAGCATATGCCGAGGGCCAGGCTGTCGACATACCTGGGAGGATATGCCGAGGGTTTGGCCGTCGGGACACACGTAAACGTGTCTAAGTGGTTCTGCATGCGGCTTCGACACTATCTATGACGACACTTGTATACATACAGAAGCCAATCACACTTGTGAGTTTATTGTCTCTTTCCACATCCCACCACACTTGTATACATATGTTAAGACACAGACGCTCATAAGCCCCCACGCCTGGTAAATCCTGTCCCGTTGATCGGTAGGGTCTACCCCCTTGACTTTTAGCGAAAGGGGTAGATCGATGGAATTTTTTATTTGGTTGTGTTAGGGTAGAACATAGGAAGATGGAAGACCAAAAAGGCCAACTTGTCACAAGATTCTCTTCGATACACCCGAAGGGGGAGTTTCTAGCTCTGAGTGCAGAACCTTTGTGCGAAATAATTGATGTTGGTGAAAGCCAAAGTCATACTTGAGTGTCTGATATTGTCTCATTCCACTTCCCACGATCATTGTATACATATATTAGGAGACAATGCAAGTTTTGGTGTGATTCTAACCAGCCGAAGAACCCACATCAGTCGAACTTGGCTTGTTGAGCGGACCCATAGTGGGGGTTTCACACTCTAAGTTCAAAACCTTCCTATGGGGCTAAGTACCGTCCATGGATATTTCAACATCATTACACGTGTGGTATACATATGTTAGGGCGCCACATAAGATTCGAACAAATTTCGACCCTCCGAAGCTCCGTTTCAGGCCAAAAAAAACTAACTATTAACTAACATCGTCTACTCATTTGACCAACGTCGAATGTTGGTTAACCAATGGACTTATTTTCTTGATTGTGTTAGGGCAGGTATAGGTAGATGAAAACCAAATTTGAGCACAAGTTATCACAAGATTCCATCAGTTGCAGCCGAAGTGTGAGTTTCGCACTAGTGCGTAACCTTCCCGCGGGGAGTGTGGGAATGGTGCCATAAGTAAATAATTTTGGAGATCCTTGAAAAAAATATGTATGCAAATATATTTGATCACAATATATTTGTACTTATAAATGGTGCAGATATATGTATGCAAATATATTTGAATACAATAAATAGTTATGTACGCAAATATTGAGCATAATAAATAATTATGTTTGCAAGCAAAAAATATTTTACTTATAAATGTTGCAATTAATAAATAATTATGCATACAAAAATATTCGAATTTAATTTTTAGTACTAAAAGTTATTGTATATATGCTAGTTAACTTTTAGTACTACAAGTTAATGTTCGAGTCTGTACACAAAGCAATGTGTTCAAAAGAATATTGTTGTGAATGTTAGTACCACCGTGTAGATAATAGACATAACAAATGTGTCTCCAACCTATACAAGAAGCCCGTAGGTTAGTTGGTTAGTACATCGTTTCGATTGTGTTCTTGCACATCAGGTGTAGGATTCGAACCCATGTGATATGCAGACGACCTAGGTATGCCGATGGCCGCATAAAGAAAACCATTGGCATAGCTACTATATGCCTTTAGTTTGCCAACAGCCTTTATAAAAGCGCTCGATATATGCCAGGTATGCTGGCGGTCCTGATAAAAAGCCGTCGGCAACAATGCTTTTCCTGTAGTGAGTTTGCATGAAAACACACCACAATATGTTTTGCAAAACCCACACTAAAGCGCAGTATGCGGTTGCTAAACTATGATGTGCTGATTTTATAACCCACGATGAAAATAAGGTACGAAAACAAAAGGCCGGATCTACTCGCTCCGATCAATTTAACTGTCCTTGTATCGGATGTATCTAGACATAGTTTTCTGCTAGATACATCCAATTCAATGACGGTTAATATAGATCGGAGGGAGTATATTGAAGAAAACAAAGAAAAATAAAACGTGATTTCAAAGTTTTGCTCAGGCCCTTTCTTTGTTTTTACCCGTCTCTAATGTACCAAGATTTGTCCACTTAAGCTTTAAGATTAAAGTATATCACTAGCATACATTTATTTCTCATATTAATAACGTGTCGCACTTGCATGGTAGAAGCTAAATCTCATGGAGCACAATGTTGCAAGGGTGGAAACATGAAGCTATGATAAAAAAAATCTGCTCAAAGTTCACACATCTTTGTCCCCAATAAATACGAGTTTGAGGCATTCAAACAACATTAGCTGTCCATTCAACTCTGATCTAGTGGCTCACAAAATTCAGTTGGATTATTGCAAACTCGGTCATGCACGATTACACACTAACTCCCCTATTGTATATACTAGTTGAATGCCCGTGCGTTGCTACGGGTGGCACAAGTAAACGATTCATCGCATTTTTAATTAGTAACATGTTGTATGTTTATCCCTAGACGCATGTTACCTCATGACGTTAACATGTTACCTCTTATGGTTTTTGGGATACGTAGGTGTACTCCATGACACAGGTTTCCCTCAATTATTAAGGCGATTGTGCATAGAAGTTATAAACAAGATATAACGAGAATAAGTTAGAACTATTTGTAATTTGTGTCTCAACACCAGGAGCAATGATAGAAAATGACGCAGTGGGGGCCTCCCCACTGTCCTTTGCGTCAAAAAAAAAAAACACCAGGAGCAATGATAGTATTAACAGAAATTGAATTAAACTCCATGGTTTCAATCAAAAGAACACACATTGATATACCAGCATAATGTTTCAAGCAACTAACCTGCCCAAGTCAAAGTTCGCAAAGATTCACTGGTACATACTATGCAGCAAAACAATTGCATTTGTTACATTAATTGAGTTCAGCAAAAATGTGAGGTAAACACCATACTGAAAGAACACATCAGAGGATTCAGAACTAACACCAATTACTGTACAACGTCATAGACTGTAACTACGCAGCAGTCACCAACCCCATAACCAGAACTGAACAGCTCCTTACTCTGCACATAGATGGCCGATGGATCTTCTTCACCTGACGAGTGGGGCGATGGACGAAACATACGGACGAAGGCCTCAATGGCGGGCGCTGTCGCAAAACTCGCAGTATGGCCTGCCTGACGGGCTAAAGTGGCAGCATACATAGTTTCATGAGTGCATCTCCGGGTACCAGTCGCACCGATGCTTTTTGTGACAGGCAGCGGGAGCACCAGATGTACTTGGCGATCACCATCGCCGTTGTGGCGAGGTCAGGCGCCACCACTGCGATCATGGACCGCTAGACGTTGGGCAGTGGTTGCGGCTTTCCTGCCGCAGTGATCTCCTCATTCATGACGTCACCGGCAGATGATTAAACAAAGATGTCAGTCCAAAAATTAAAGGAATTAAAAGCCAAGAAACGAACTGGGACCTCCCAGGATGTTATTTGTGTCAGTAAGATAAACACATTAGCTCAATGGCCTATTCGATGTACAAAAGTGCAACCACCAATATGCTGAAATCCCCCGGACTCCAATAAATCTGCCTACATGAAATCCCCCAATACTATGGCGTCTGTACTGCGCCGAATACACAGTTGAAAAAATATATGATTGTATCCTGAGATAAGAAAACAATGTAGTTTGTACTATGCACAGTACACACTTGATACAGCTAGAGAAAAAGTATTTTGAGAGATAGCAAACTTGGAGTAGTTCAGTCATGTAGTATACTTTAGAAATTTCACACACATGTTCCGAAGGTCCACAAAGCCCCAGGTTTTTTTTCAAGCTTATTCATTGGTCTAGGATATCTTAACCCATTTTACAAAATATAAGGTAGAAAAACGACTATTCTAGGGAGATGTCATGCTATCATTACATACCTGAAGTAGCTGCTAAGTAGCTCAGAGGGAGATGTTTCTTTTAGTTTTCAGAATCGATCCGAGGTGGTGTATCTTGTCATTACAAAATATTTCTCCGTTTCTTTCAGTCTATAGTAAATTGCTGCAGCATGGAACTGATATCATGTATGAAGCTTGATTATGTAATTATAAACAAATGTAAACATTGCTCCTAGTAGCAAAGAACAAATTTCCCATCTGCACCTTTTCACCTTGAAGCTTTTATAGACTCATGCAAATAAGAATCGTGTAATTTTTGTTTTGATTTGAGTACAGACTTTTCTGTTGTAGCTTGTTACGGATATTAGATTGCTTGTTTTTTTTGAACCTCTATTAGATTAGATTGCTTGTAGAACCTCTATTGTTTTTTGAGTACAGACTTTTCAAAATTGTGTGTGTTTGACTATTGGATCGAATGAGTGGTAGAAAAGACTTAGAACTGATGAAAATAATTTTAGTCATCTATAATCATTTAACCCATGTCCCACTTTTCACACCTTAGATTCAGATCAGCTAATGGTCACTATTTCATATATTTATTGGTGCCACAAATTCAGGATAATGACTTACCTTGATGATGCCTTGGAGGATTTCCCTCTCCACTCCCTGCTTCCTTCTTCATTCTACCCTTCATTCGCTTGAGCTCCACATCCGTTACCTTATTCCTATTCAAATATCCAGCAGCAAATCGAATGAGTATTTAGGTGCGCCATACTTACACAAATTAACTTTGAAACCGAGTATTGAGTATTTGTATTTCAGCATGTGAATGCACCATAAAAGTTTGTCTCGTATAATCTTATCAGAAAGTTAAGGATCTATATATTGGAAAAGAAATGCAATTGTAAAAACATGGCAAGATAAAATCAGATTCAAAATTCGATAATTCTCTTAGTTTTCTCATTCAAGACGGTTTTACAGATGTAATACATCTCGCACATTCCTCTTTTTTTTGATTCATTTCGAAAATATAAAGAACTGTAACAAGTAAAAGAATATTGTCATGCTTCTTATCTTCTGTAGTGCCAACGAATTGCCCCCAATCAATCTCATCTTTGTATTCTCCTGCAGAAACCAATTGACTCTTATACATGTACGGCCCACTTACTAATGCACTGTTGGCTTCAGATCATAATCGAAAAATGAGAACAAACCTTTCCCAAGGGATGTCCAATTTTATTGGCATGTGAAGATGACGGCGGATCCTTGATACGCCGCATCCGCGGAAGACAGACAATGAGGAGGAGGCGGAGGATTCCGCATGTGCGCCTTCAGCAGCGTACGCACCAGTGGAGTCCGCAGCTGCAACGACCTCTGCAGACTGCAATGTCTACGACAGTAGGCGGTGCTAGCTAGAGAATTAGGGAGCGGGGCAGTGGCTGCTTCCACAGGCGCGGCATGGCGGCACACGCCCCTCGAGATCCATTCTGCCCCGCATTGGAGGCGGCGAGCGATTGAACGGCGGCTCGGTGATGGAGGCGGCAGCTGGAGATGTGCTGAGCGCCGCCGCGCCACTACAGCAAGAAGGGAAAAGGAGAGCACTACGGGGGAAGGGGATGCTTCCTGGGCTGGCGCGTGTGCGTTTTTTGCTGGCCCACGCGGGAGTGACCATCGAGCGAGCGGGGCAGACGGTCGAGGCAGACCACTGCACACGACGTACGAACCACCGACGACCGTCACCGCCGCAGACTCCCATTTAATAGTAAAGATTCTCTTAATCTTGCAAATGCAATGCTAGTACATTATTTAGGCTATTTACAATCTATATTTTCGTGAATATATATAGTTGACGATAAGATGGTTAATTCATCTAATTTTTAAGTATTTCAAATCACATCGTCCTATTGTATCATGGTATAATTTTGTGATTTCCATGATTCTTTATGAATGTCTAAATAGTAGTACTATACGTTAGTAACCACAATCAATTCAACGTGTGTTCTGTAGTTTTCGTGATCCTGATGAATTTATTTGGACGTTGGAGGGAAAATGGTATCAATTTCTATATTTTAAAAGTATATGTACCTGTTAGAGCTATAAACAATCCGAGATTGGCCCATTAGATCGATGCACGATTTATGAGCGCGTACACGTGCATTTCACATGTCTGATGTGCTGAGTTAAGGTACAGCTGATTGGTGAAACAAATGTGTTCCGAAGACGCCATGTCTATACTCCATACATATACCAAGGGGTTGCCGTTTTGACTCCCGGGAAATAGTTTTTTCACATAACATATCCCTTAATGACTAAAAATAAACACAATCAATTTACGTGAATAGAAAAATATAGCACAATGTGTATGGGTCTAATCTCGACTCGGCTTGTTCATGAAACACGACGCGTATGAGACTAACGGCGGAGCGGGAACGCGTGTGAGCCATACATTTTTTCACACCATAGTGAGCGGTACAAGACTCTTCTGGAGTACTCCCTCCGTTCCAAATTAGTTGTCTTTCATTTGTACAAAAGTGGATGTATCTAGACATGTTACAAGTACAGATACATCCATTTTTGTACAAATGAAAGACAACTAATTTAGAACGGAGGGAGTACATAAGATGGCCTACTCCAACTTAGCAACGTGTGATTAAACCTCAGTCCCCTCCTCTTACAATGCATGAATAATGAGTTTCAATTATTTTCCATGAATAAAATTGGCTATAGCTAGGGCTAAATCCCACCCGTAATTTCAACAGTGATATTGATGATTCTGCTAGAGTCGCTATTGCTTCGTTTTCAGGCGTGCGCGCGCGTGGACGACAAGCTCAAAGCTCTGTGGCGTCGATCGATACATCTTACTGGTGCGATCAAAAGCTCTACTGGTGCGACAGTTGCCGCGAGCCACGTGATGCACGACGGAATCTTGGAGTATCTGCATGCCGCATGTGAAGGACGATGAGCTGCAAGTCGCTTCAAGGATTTGCGTGAGAAGGAGCGAATATGATGCTCGATCGATTGGTGCTTGCCATGTTGCTGGTGGCCATGGATGTGAGATGGACACGGACGGCCATTGGCTTTTGGCCGTGTTAGTTCGACGGATGGTAAGTCTTTGTCAGCATTGTTGCTCACTAGCTATCTCGGACTTGGTCGGAAAGGGAAAAGAAATGAACGGAGGAAAGAAAACTAGCCATCTTTAACAAGGAGAACTGAAAGACATGACTCCGTCAACACATGCAAGAAGATAATAGCCTAAACTTCGTCCTGGCACGGGGTTTTGTATCGTAGGTCTAGATATACCCGTTATGTAAAATGTATCTTAAAACATATTAAAATAGCAAACAAATCTAAATAATGTTTTTGAATAAACATCTTATGTCCGTACACAAAATTTCACCAAAGAAGTCATTTTGCGGTATGTGTAAAAAGAAAAAAATGTCTCGTGCAAAGTCATTTTGAAACACCCGGATTTGTCTTTTTACACATGGTACAAAAATGTTTTCTTTTTCGCGAAGCTTTAGGCGCGATATTTACCCTCAATTTTTGTTTGGAATTTTGTGACATTTTACGTAGTGGTAGCATATGCTCGTATGACTCTGTTTTAAGACTGAATTTCTTTTTCGGATGGTTGAGATATCCAGTTTTTTTTGGAGTAGAGATTTCTTACTCCCAGACTACAGTGTTTCCTTTATTAATAAAATATTCAAAAACTCGTATTTATAAATTTTAGAAAAAATCTGAAAAAAATCGTACATGTTGTCGATGCTGTATCACGCAAAAGTCCAAAAGCTCAATACGAAATACTTCATATTCTGAGCTACACAAAAAGGGAAAATTTGTGGATCTAAAACAACACACTTTTAGATCACCAAAATATATAAGTTTTTGTTATTTTTATGTAGCTCAGAATATAAAATATTTCAAATCAAGATTTTGCAACTTTCTAGAACACATCACTGAAAACATGCAGATTTTTTTTGATCTTTTAAAAGTTTAAAAATATAGTTTTATTTTTGAAATAGAGGGAGTAAGAGCACTGGAGCCAAAATGACTATCCGATGTTTTTTTTGCCCAATGTTGGTTAGCCCAATTTCCATAAGCCAGTCTCGGCCTGAGTTCAAGCAGGCTTGGATTTCACTGGCCTACGGGGCCATGAACATGATACGGCCCATCATTCCTCTCTCTGCCCTAAATCTCGCATTGTTTTTGGCTTGTTCCCATGCCCCATCGGGAAACCACCCGCAAAAACGGCCTCTCCCCCCTCCCACGCCCTGACAACAACCATCATCATCAGCTTTTGCATCTGACACCCTCCCCTCTCTCCTCGCTTTCTCTTTCTCTCTCTAGCCCCACCACCGATGCATCGGCAGGAGGAGCAGCAGCAGAAGAGGGCGCCGCTGCAGCCATAGCCCTCGCCCTCCCTCGCTCCCGATTTATTTATCCGCCCCCAGATTTTTCTTTCTCGGAGATTTCTCTTCTCCGGGCGCCGTTTCTTGGGGTTCTTCGTGTTTCGGAAGGTAGGATTCTCGTCCTCGGATCAGGCTGGACGGAGCGTGCAATGCTGTTGGGCGCCCGTGGTGTCTGGTTGTTGTTTATTGCTCCCCCATCTAGGCCGTGTCGTGTCGTCCACATCTAGGGTTATTCTAGCCGTTGGGAGCAATGTCGTTGGGTTCTTGCGATTTCCTTCCCTAGGGTTGCTCTGGTTCCTGTGGGACGTACTAGATGCGTCGCAAAGGCAATGCGGTTATACTTTTGTGGTAGTTTTTTGTGCCGCCTCCTCTGTGATTCTTCTGGTCGGAAATGACACCGATCTCCTGTAATTTTCGCTGGATTTGTTCATAGTTCTGAACCTCAGTGGTTTTCTCCCAAACAACATCTCCTCATTGTATTCCGTTTGGGCTATTCAATTGTGCCGCCTTGTTGCATCTTTCTGGTGTCTGAATTTTCCTACACCACTATGCTCCTGTAGAGCACAAGGTGATGTGGTATTCTGTTTTTTTGTTCCTTGTAGAGGAACCTGTGGCGAGCAAAGTTGACTGGATTTGCTGAAGAAACACCGTAGACTCTGCTTCACATGGTAGACCCATTCATTATGTCCTCTCTGCCAGTGTTATTGATTTATTTCCATTAATAATTGTGTATGATTATATGAAAATATTGGCATGTGTCCAAACACTATTGATGATACTTTTGTTCTTGCAGAGATCCAACTTCAGCGAAAAGGGACGCCACTGATTGGTTTCGTAGTCTCCGCCTTCCTGGTAATTTTGTTTCTGCAGATGGGAATGCTGCTAACTTTTCATATGGTTCTGCATATCACTGCAAAAAAAATTATCATCTCTTTGCATTACTGCCCAACCATGCTTATCCTTAAAAAATAAGGTACTGAGACAGATGAGTTTGCACGTTTGGACATAATCATGAAGTCCATCTTGATTATAATTTGGTAGTACCGTGTGCCACATCTCCCATATATTCAGAAGTTTCGATGATTTATTTTGCTCTCTCTTTTCCGTGCTCTAGATTTCCCTTGTTGTAGTGTTCAGACGTAGAATTGCGTTGAGTTGTATGAAAAATATAGAATTAGAGATATCCATAAATAGGAGCACTGGTACTATTCATTTTGATCCCTGGGTCAGTTTCGGACGGCCAAGAGCAAACGACAACAACATTTGATATCTCTTCAAAATATTGCTTGGATTATTCTGTATTTGATCTCAGATCATAACACCTTCGAGTGGGACGAGCAAATCCACACCGTTAAATCTGACCTGATAGCCAAGATTAAAGTTCTTATAATGCGACATTCAGGGATGTTTCAATCAAATTTATTCCTAAATTAGCTGTCCGACCGGTACTTATTGGATACTGATACGAAACTGATGCTATCTGGGCTTATTAAATTAATTCGTTTTCTATAAAAATTCCCGATAATTCCCTGATACACTTCTGATACTCCAAAGATAAATGTACATCCTTGTTCATGTTCGGCCTTCTCCATCACGGGACCCCTTGCCCTTGAGCTCCTCCTCTTCAGATAAGGTAGTACTGTAGGTGGAGAGGCAGCGATAGAGGACTAAGGAGGGTAGAGAGGGGCAACAGCTGGCGACAGGCTGGCATGGCATGTGCAGGAGATGCAGCGGCATGATAGAAGGAAAGCCAAGGGCGGCGAGCTTTAGCTATAAAGAGGGAGAGTAGGTAACCTAATAAGGCAGGCGTGTAATGTACTCCCTCCGTCCACAAAAGGATGTCTAAACCTAAACCAAATTTGCATGTATGTACACACTAAATCATGTCTAGATACATACAAATTTGGGTTAGATTGAGACATCCTTTTGTGGACGGAGGGAGTATAATGGCCCGTAATTACAGCTACTCAATTGGAAGTTATATCTGAAGTTTATGTTTCGAAATCACATTTGCGACTAATCCCCAAACCTATCCCACAGTGTCAGTTAAATAATCAATTTGGGAAGTGTGAGTTTTCAACAAAGAAACAAGAAGCCTTTCTTGAGAAAATATTTAATCTCGTTTTAAAGTTCTTTGGTCCCAGCGAGAATGGGATATATTTCCCTAAATTATTGAAATTTCGAAACAACGTATTTTTTTCACCAAATTGAAATTTTGACACTCGAAGATGTATTAGCTGGATAAACCATGTAATGTAAACGAAGGAGGTAGCCCAGCCTAATGGTATGGCTGTATAGTTTTCAACCGTTTAGTCTTGAGTTTGAGCCCTACCTATTCAATTATTTTTTCTACTTTCTCTAGTGGGTGTTGCACCAGTGACATGTCAGTCAGTAAAACAGTACAAAAAATTATGCGTCTCAGTTCGAACTGAGGGTTATGCAAGTATAATGTCGAAAAAGTTTACCGCTGCACCATGAGCTATAACATGGTAGATAACTGCTTCACAACTACTGAACCAAGCGATTTTTTTATAAAAATAATGTTTTTGTGGCCAAAACAGAACTCATGTGCCCATCATCGAGAAACGTCAATTCACAATTTTTTTTTACCAAAATCCAAATACCTGACTTGTGGTGCAATGTACTTTCTAAAATCAGAAAACTTGCACGGAATTTAGCCATTGTGTGTCTTGCCAAAGAGTAAGCATTAAGTATTTCATTCATTGAAGAAATTCTCCTGTTCTCCTGGAACTGCCAAAGAGTAAGCATTAAGTATTTCATCCATTGAAGAAATTCTCCTGTTCTCCTGGAACTGGAAGTAGGTTTTGACACTCGTGAGCTGTGCCAAATCCACCCTGAAAGGCGGTTGAGATGATGAAAATAGCTAACCTCTTAAATGCGGCCAATGTGATTCTAATCTCTACTTCTTTGTCTTTCCCCACTTCTGTTTGTTTGTTTTTTCATCTTTGTTGCGCTATTTGCATGGAATTCACAGTTTTTGTAATCTTCGGTCTGTTGGGCAATTGGATCTTTACCCTCAATGTTTCCTTGAACATCTGTAGGATGGTATGTTGCAGTTTTGGATGTTTAAGCTGAAGTGCCAATCATGGAGTGTATGAGATGTCTAACGAGATTGATTGAGCTAATTGAATTTTGGTTGATTTAAGGGTTGACGATAATTAAACGCTGTCCGGTTTAGGAAAATTGTGTTTCGTGTTGTGTGATCGAGGATTGGCAGGAAGTGAATGCATGTCCAATTATGTAAGCGAAATGAAGTCTTACCCTGTTAAGCTCCTTGTAGAGTATTTAGTTTGCAATAATTGAGGTCATGGTGAATTGTAGACATGATAAAATGGAAATAGCCCCTTTGATTGATTGTAGACTTGTCAAACTGTCTAGACAATAATGGTCTTGCTAGCATGCGAGAAATTTAGTGTAGAATGAATTTCAATTTCATCATTTTGTCAATTTCAATTTCAAAATATGTCAAATGATTTTAGGTGCCCTAGTTTTTTATTTACCGAGGAGTGTTGCTCAAACCTTAAGAATTTTGGCACCTGTTTCTACTGAGTACTGAGACGCTAAAAGGTAAGAATTGGGTACAACTAACTTCCAGATGCTTTTCTGAATGGTAGCCAAGTGTTAGAAAAGGAGCATGCAGTATAACTTGTGGTTGATACCAACTCCTAGCTATAGGAAAGTAGTTTTCCTTCTCTGATACTATTTTTCAGCTGATTTAAAATTTTGAAAAAGGGTCCACTTTTTATCCTCTAACTATGGCCTGCGTTTGATTTTAACCTGGAATTAAAAAACTGTCTACCGCACATCCTTCAACCAATGATACCTGATAAGGGACCGTCCATGCCCTGGTTTTTGGTGTTAGAAGTGTGTGCAAACACAGGTGTCAATTTCTTTATGCAGTAGTGTCAATGCTCATTTTATTCACATCATTATATTACAATATGTCATGTTTTTATATTCTGTTGTTGTCTTTGTTCTCTCCCTTTACAGCATTATGTTTATGAATTTTATGTCAAATAAATGGTCACTAGTTGCTACAACTGATTTTTTCATCCAGAATTTGTGATGGATCTAGACAAACGAAACGGGATGAGTCTGAAAGACAAGAGAGAATTAGTTTATGAAGTTGCAAGGTTTCCACAAAGTGCTGCTGAGATTCTTCAATGCTGGAGCCGTAGGGATCTTCTCGAGCTTATCTGTGCTGAGCTGGGCAAGGAGAGGAAATACACCAATGTTCCAAAATCTAAGATGATTTCCAACCTGTTAAAATTAGTTTCAAAAAGGAACAGTCAGCTGAAGGATGACAATTCAAATGCTTTATCATTGGGCCAGAACAACAAAGATGAGGTGCAGAAGAAAGCAAATGGGGAACAACCACATCATTTAACTAAAAGTGTAAACTCGGATTTGTCAATATGCAGAGAGGCCCCTACTGAAAGTTTGATATGCAAAAATGTTGCATGTCAAGCCACCCTAAATGGAGGAGATACATATTGCAAGCGCTGCTCTTGCTGCATTTGCCATAAATATGATGAAAACAAGGATCCTAGCTTATGGTTGGTTTGCAGCTCTGATAATCCGTATAGTGGAATTTCATGTGGATTATCATGTCATTTAAGGTGTGCTCTAAAGAATAAAAAGGCTGGCATTATGAAGAACGCGTGCAACAAGTTAGACGGTACTTTCTACTGTGTTTGCTGCGGGAAGATCAACTGGTTAATGAGGTAATCTCTTGACTATTTTTCATTTAAACATGCATGAATAAAAGTGGTATGGATATGATTTTAAAATCAAGAATAATATCCTTCATGCTATGAGTACTTGAGTAGGTGCAGTGTGGTGCTTGCTCTTAAACAGATTATAGTCAACTGTGATATCCATAACTACCTGAGAAATTTGTGCCAGAGTTGTGTCAATCTACTCAATACTCCTAACAGTTGTGTACTTATTTCGAAGCAAAATTTGATAGTTAAATACTTGGCAACGAATTAAATTATGGGTTAGGGAATTGTGGTAGGCTCTTACTTTTCTTATTTTTGCTAGTTTTATCATGACAGTCTGTACACTTTTTATCTTTCAGGTGAGAATTTCCATAGAAAAGAAAACAATGAAAGTGGCTTAAGCTTGGTGATGTGAAACACCATCGAAAGTCAATCCCTCTCAAGTTACAAGTATTATACTCCCTCCGTTTTTTAATATAAGATGTTTTACCTTTTATCCACATTCATATGTGTCAACATGTATGTAGACACGTTTTACTGTGTATGTACACTTATTTGGGTGTGCACCTAGCCAACATGTGAGGTAGCTAAAACATCTTATATTAAAAAACGGAGGGAGTAGCTATTTACATTTGTACACCAATAGTAAATGTCTTTTTTTTTTGCACACTACCTGTTGCAGGAATCTGCGGAAACAACTAGCAGTTGCAAGGGAAGCTAGAAGAACTGATGTACTATGTGAGCGTCTATCATTGAGCCATAAAATGTTGAAAGGATCTGAACGTTACAGGGAACTGTCCAACATAATTAGCTCAGCTGTGAAAATGCTTAAGAAGGAAGTTGGGGGTGCATTGGATCAAGTCTCTGGAATCATCGGCCGGGGCCTCGTGAACCGGCTTAGTTGTGGTGCTGATGTTCAGAAACTCTGTTCTTCCGCACTAGAAATAGTGGATTCTACATTGGGAAGCACCTTGGTGCTCGAGACAAACAATAATCGGGAAACCTTAGGTAAGTTTGTATGGTTGACTTCAACAGCAGCTGCACTCTGCAAACTCATCCTTGTAGAACTAGCCTTAGTTGCATCCATCTGAAAATGCATTTTTAAAAAAAGATTTCCTTACAAATGTTGCAGACTTTAAGTCTCTATGCTGACAGATGGTATTTACTTCTGCAGGTCCCCAACCCCAAATCATTTTCGAGGAGATCACTCCATTTTCTTTGGTTATGGTATTGAAATATCAGGATATCAGTAAGGGGGACATCGATGGTTGCAGAGTTTGGCACCGAAGTGCCAAAGAACTCAACTATCCAGCAGAGCCCACATGCCACATACTGAGGCCAAATAATAGGAACATTTTTTCATGTTTAAGCCCCATAACAGAATATTTCTTCAAGGTTTTGCCTTTTGGAAGCACACAGGGGTTCGGTGAATGTGAGGGAAAATGCTCTACACGGAGCCTTGACCACCGTGGCAGCAGCCAATGCTCAACTCAAAATTCTGAGAGCATGTGCGTCAAAGAGGATGTGCCACAGTATCAGAAAAAAGAGTTGATTGTGCAGAAACAACAGAGGGCCATCCAATATGAGCCTCCAAAGGGTTCTACAAACTCAAGTGAGAACAATGAGTCCCCTGATAGGTATTGTAAGCGGGCAAAGATTGCAAGGTTGGACGGTGCAAGCGACAATGATGAAAGCCAGCTGCCACCAACCTCAGAAATCGTACCGTTCACTAGCTCCAATTCCTCTCCTTCAGAAGCTCCCAACAAGCCTGACTGGCTTAGCAGCACCCCTGATTCGGCCTGCAAAAACCATGTGGAGCAACAATACGAGTACTGTGTGAAGGTAATCAGATGGCTGGAGCACGGAGGACACATGGACAAGGAGTTGCGCGTGAAGTTCCTCACCTGGTTCAGCCTGAAGGCATCGGCAAAGGACAGACGCATTGTGAGCGCCTTCGTGGATGTTTTCATCGGCAACCCAGCTAGCCTGGTGGCGCAGCTGATGGATGCATTCAAAGACGCTATCTGCAGCAACGAGAAGCCTGCTCCATCAAAGGTTCTATGCTACAATCTTTGGCACTAGAGATTGCCGCTGCCGGTGAAATCTTCTCTTTTGTGGCATCATTCCGGCAGCATCGATGTGCTGGGTGAACACTGAACCAGTCTGATTGTTGATTGTTGGGTTAGGTTGGACCATTGGGTGAGATTGGGTTGATGAAGTGCGCTCTGAGGTTGCTGACAAGTGACAAACAGCAGTAGCTACCGGGCGACATTAGGTTGCTTTAGATGCTTTTTCTTAGATAAAAAGCTCCATTTGGTGTCTCGATTCTATTTTACAGAAAATTGGGTTAGTCGGCGATTGGTCGTCTTGTTTAATTCATTGCGCTGGGATCTGATTCTATTGTTTGCCATTGTCCATTTGCTTTCACCGTTAAATTCATTGCAGCAAAATCTTCGAAACTAAATCTCTGTCAGTATGTTTTGATAACTTTTTTCATCGGCAATTACCAGATTGTTGTCACATACTTATTGTATATACTACTTAGTTACCAGCTTACAAAATAACTTGTTTGTCAGTATTGTCATATTTTCCAGTTATGCACTATTTAGTTCATTAATAAAATGCATTTTATTATCTAAAAAAAGATGCAAGCCTCCCAAACCCTGTAAATTATGAGACTTTTAAGATATGATATATGATTTAAATTTTAGCAGAAATGATGCCATTAATATCTGAGTGCATCAAACAATATAAATACATGAAATTTGCCTCCTTTTCAAAAACTAGTAAAACTCCCCGTGCAACGCACATATAATAAATAAATGATGAGGGACAGTAGAGAAATAAAATAAAAATAAACTAGGAGTCAAATCCTTTATTGCTTCTACACACTTCTACTATATTCTACATTATTTGACACTAGTCATATGTGGTGTAGTGGTTTCTAGAGTGTTCTAGCCATGTGTAGTAACCAGGTTGTTTGTATTTGCTTTCCTAGATTAAGTAGTGTTATCTGGAACCTTCTAGCTATAAGTAGAGCTAAGTACTAAAGGCTCATGGAGCCTATAAATAGAGGTCATCACCTCTACCTATGTAACGAGACTAACGAAACTATATACCCACTATTTATCAATAAAAAGGAATTTTGTGTTCTGTCCTAAAGATCTTGGATTAGATCTTGTGTGTTGGGATTTTGGATTGAACTCTTGGCAGCCCACGCCTCTAGAGCGATATCTAGCGCAACACGTTGAAGTTGTTCCTTCAACATTTGTGTTGTCCACATTGTAGCAGCAAGGTGGAGTTGTTCCTCCACAGCCTTGTGCTACTTCAGGAGGTTTTCAGAGCCTTGCTGATCCATACCAGTTCTTGGTGTCCTCGTTGAAAGTAAGCTGCAGCAAGCAATGGAGGAATTGGGGAAGAGAATGGATGTTGCAGAACAAGAAATCCAAGCGCTACGTGAAGATCTTAACCGGAGGTTCGATCAGCTGGTTCACATGATAAGAAAGGGTGTTCCTCCTACTACCAATGATGGAGATTCACCAAAAGAGCAGGAAGATCTTCAACAGGAAGAGAAGTCATCTTGAAGGAAAAACACCTCAACGACATGTGGTTCAGCGTACCTCAAGAAGACCAACTTATGTTGAAGCTTCTGAAGATGATGAGGCCCATGAAGAACCTGATCTCTATGCATATCCAAGAGTACCCAACCCTACATATGCAAGGGATACATACAAGGTGAAAGCTGAGATCCCAACTTTTAATGGAAATGTTGATATGAAGGGTGCCTCGATTGGTTATATGAAGTGGAGACTTTCTTTGAGGTCATGAATATTCCAGAAGATCGTAGAGTTTCGTTGGTCGCATACAAGTTGAAAGGAGGAGCTGGTGCATGGTGGCATCGCCTTCAAGAAGATCGCAGACTAAGAGGAGAACCTCGTGTGAGATCTTGGCGGCAGATGAAGAGTCTTTTGAAAGGGAGATTCTTGCCGGCAGATTATGATCAGATCCTATTTATTCAGTTTCAAAACTGTGCTTAAGGAAAGAGGACCATTTCAGAATACACGGAAGAGTTTCTAAGGCTACAAGTGAGGTGCAACCTAGCTGAAAATGAAGATCAACAAGTTGCAAGGTACATCAATGGTCTCAATGATACTATTCAGGATCGTTTGATGATGCAACAAATTTGGTTCATTGACCAAGCACAAGCTCTAGCATTAAAGGCTGAGTGGTTGGCAAGGACAAGAAAGGCAAGTAAGACTCCATATCCTCATACTGAAGGTTCATCTAGGAGTCACTCCCATATAGTGGAAGAGAAGTCCACTCAACCCAAGGCAAAACAACCTGCCCCAAGGCAAGCTCGCAAGAGTAGGACAAAGTCAGTGATTAAATGCTATAAATGTGGTGAAGAGGGACATGTGTCTAGCAATTGCCCATTGAGGAAATTTGTCAATACAACTGTCCATGATAATGGAGATGACGAAGAGTATGAATCTGAGGAAGTAGAAGGACAAGATGTTTGTGAAGAAGAGGGTGAAGAGGTGGTATGTGTGATTCAACATCTCTTGTGCTCGACACCACAACCCGACAACACACAACGAAAGAAAATATTTGAGAGCAAATGTACCGTGAATGGCAAGGTATGCAAATTAGTGATTGACAGTTGCAGTTGTGAGAATCTTATATCTCAGAATTTTGTGAACCATTTAAAGCTTGAGACTCATGATCACCCAAATCCCTATAATATTGGATGGATCAAGAAAGGGGTGAATATGAGGATCACCAAACAATGCAACCTGCCACTCTCGTTGGGTAAGTA
The DNA here is from genome assembly GCA_947311845.1 of Poa pratensis. NCBI lineage: Eukaryota > Viridiplantae > Streptophyta > Magnoliopsida > Poales > Poaceae > Poa > Poa pratensis. Next base: position 37,845,408 of record CAMZMU010000086.1, on the reverse strand, counting down.
CTATCGCTCCAATGTGTTGTGTGATGTTGTTGATATGGATGCCAGCCATGTTCTTCTTGGGAGACCTTGGCAATTTGATGTGGATTCTACACACAAAGGGAAGGAAAATTCCTACTCCTTCACTTGGAACAAGCGAAAGATCATCATTCTACCAAACCAATCAGATCATAATACCCCTAAGGAGGAGGAGGAGAAAAGCATGTTAACTATTTCTCACACCTCTAGTGAGTTTATGAAAGACTTAAAGGAGGCAAATTTATGTGCTACACTTATTGTGAAAGGTGAAGAACAACCGGTTGTTGAAATTCCAGCAAAGGTACATGGCTTATTAGCTGAATTTCAGAGCATACTTGGAGAGCCACAAGGCCTACCACCGATGAGAGGAATTCAACATCGAATAGACTTGATTCCGGGAGCAAGTCTTCCTAATCTTCCACACTACTGGATGAGCCCAAAAGAGCATGCTATACTGAAGGAAAAGGTAGAGGAATTGCTGCAAAAGGGGCACATTCGAGAAAGTATCAGTCCATGCGCCGTACCAGCTTTGATCACGCCAAAGAAGGATGGGTCTTGGCGCATGTGTACGGATAGTAGAGCCATCAACAAGATCACCGTAAGGTATAGATTCCCTATTCCCCGTATGGATGACATGTTAGATCAGCTTAGTGGCGCAAGAGTTTTCACAAAGCTCGATTTGAAGAGCGGATATCATCAAATTCGCATTAGACCCGGGGATGAATGGAAAACAGCGTTCAAGACAAAGGAAGGGTTGTTTGAATGGATGGTCATGCCATTTGGACTCTCAAATGCACCAAGTACCTTCATGCACATGATGAACCAGGTACTTCGACCCTTCTTATCCCACTTTGTTGTGGTTTATTTTGATGATATCTTGATATATAGCAAGGATGAAGATGAACACTTGGATCACATCCGTAAGGTGTTATGGGTACTAAAGGAAAACGAACTTTATCTCAACTTGAAGAAATGTGTTTTCCTTCAAACACAACTTCTTTTCTTGGGGTTTGTCATAACAAGTGAGGGCATTCATGTTGATGACTCTAAAGTTGAAGCAATCAGAGAATGGCCAACTCCAAAGACTATCTCAGAGGTGAGAAGTTTCCATGGTCTTGCAACGTTCTATAGGCGGTTTGTGAAGAATTTCAGTACGATCATGGCACCAATCATTGAATGTCTAAAGAAAAGGAAATTTCAATGGAATGAATCAGCTGAAGCTAGTTTCAAGGAAATAAAGGAAAAATTGTCACAAGCACCAGTCTTGGTGCTACCTGATTTTAGTAAGACCTTTGAGCTGGAGTGCGATGCAAGTGGAGTGGGCATTGGGGCTGTTCTATCTCAAGAACGAAAAACCATTGCTTTCTTCAGTGAGAAGCTAAGTGAAGCAAGACAAAAGTGGAGTACCTATCAGCACGAATTATATGCTGTTTTCAGGGCTTTAAAGACTTGGGATGTCTATCTGTTGCCTAAGGAGTTTATTGTCTACACTGACCATCAATCCTTGAAGCATTTTAGGAATCAAAAGCATGTGGATCGCATGTTAGCAAGATGGGAAACATATTTGGAGAGGTTTAATTATCTCATTGTGCACAAATCTGGAGCCACTAACAGAGTAGCCGATGCTTTGTGTCGTCGTGCATGCGTATTGACTTCTTTTGAGGCTGAACTTCCCGGCATGGATCAACTAAAGGAGTTGTATGAGGAGGACGAAGACTTTGGCCATGTTTGGGTAAAACACATTAGAGGCCAACCATTAGGTGACAACTATTTGGTGCAAGCTGGCTATCTCTTCAAGAATGATCGCCTGTGCATCCCAAGAAGTTCTCTACGTGACAAGTTAATTAGAGAGCTCCATTCTAGTGATCTTAGTGGCCATGTTGGACGCGACATGACTATCGCTAACCTGGAGGATCGTTACTTTTGGCCACAACTAAAGAGAGATGCTGGAAAGTTTGTTCAACGATGCCCCGTATGTCAAACCTGCAAAGGCCAAGTCACGAACACAGGGTTGTACATGCCTTTGCCTGTTCCAGCACTATTCTTTCCCACAGACGGCGCCAATTGACGAAGTGTACCCCAGGTTCAGGCCCCTCGGGTGGAGGTAAAGACCCTACTTCCTGCTTGTCTGGTATTGATTGTGGATTATGCGATTACAGGGGAGCTCCGGCGAGTTGATGATCTCGCAAGAGCTTTGGAGGTTCGTGTATGGCTTGGTCCCAGATCGGTACCCCTCCCAGCCTTTAAATAAGCTGGGTCTCGGGAGTTTGTAACCGACCTAGTTTACATATAAGGAAAGCCTAAACCGACTATGCCTATGTCTAGTCTTGGAGGGTACTCCATCTTCTTGGGCCTCTTGTCTTGGGCTTCGAGTAGGCTCTTCGATATTGGGCCTTAGTCGTCACGTGCACCAGGTACCCTCATGGTAGGGTACCCGATATGTATACCCATGTCAGTAGCCCCCGAGTACTTGGCTGACTCGAAGAATCGGGCATGGACTCTTTCGTGAGTGCACGTCGTATGCTTTGTATTTTGTACATATAATTTGGAATTCCTGTATGAATAGCACACGTTTGGCTATGTCGAGTATCTCATCGACTGTGTTTTATGATGATCAAGGGATAATAGCTTAGCAGGCCCAGTACACTCGACGGATCGGGACTGGTTAACTACTCATTCGGGTAAAACCTTACTAGCTTTCAATCAAACTCGAGTCCCCGGACTCGAATCTGGAACAAACTGGTCAGATTCGACTAGGCCGCTTGAGGTCTTACTGAGTCGATCTGCAGTATAACTTTGAATTTTACCCAACGCGTCCGTCGGGATTTTTCATCATGTCTGCTGACACGGAAATCGTAAGGATTAACGTTGCTGGAACGGTCCTTAGCCCAGCTCGAAAGTTCGGCGGGTCTTACCTTTGCACTATGCATGCAGCATCCGAGGTATTTGCGACTGACGCAACTCGGGAATGTTTCGAGTATGATTTCTGAACTTTGTTGGACGAGTCATGCCCTTTGTCGACTGATATTTGCCGTTATGCTATCGGGTGCGCGACAGCGCTCCCGATGGGAGTAGCCCCCGAGATTGTGCTTTATTGCTTTGCAATGGAGGATAATCTCAAAAACTCTGCATATGTTAATCGAAGAAATTTGTGCCATAATTCTATCGGGTGCACGACAGTGCTCCCGATGGGAGTAGCCCCCGAGATTATGCTGTATTACTTGTAAATGGAGGATAATCTCAATCATTATCCTAAGCATCTTCAGTCGAATTTTTTTTTGAACACGCTCCCGATGGGAGTAATATGACTTAGTCGAAGGAACGGTCGAGTGACCAATTTTGCCTTGAAAGTTTTGTCACACCCGAACTAATCAGGGCAATCAGGGCAATCGAGTGACCAATATGCGCTGAGCATACTCGAACATATTTTCTGAACAGATGCTTCAATGACGTCAGGGATGACGTTTATTGCGACTGCGATTTCTGACACGCGTGGCGTGCGTTATGCTGCGATTGATGGGACGTGACACGTATGTGGGCCCATTTGTGCAGAGCTGACCGAAGACGGTGCCGTTTGGACTTGATTTGACTATACGGGCCCACTTTTTCCGCAAGCGTGATGATGGCTCCTCTTTTTACGTGCGTAGTGGGCGGAGTGGCCGGCGACGGTTGCCCTCCGCGTTTGCCACGTGTACGGTCAGATTGCGTGCGTAACGCACGATTTGGATCTGAACGGCTGCGATTGCTTCTGTCTTGTGGTAAATAGGGGAACGGCGCTGGCATTTGTTTTTTACCTGCCATTTGCTCTGCGCGCCGCCCCTGTTCCATCGTCTTCCTCGCGCTCTGCCTCCATTGCTCCTGCCAAAGCTTTGCGCGCTCTCCCACCTGCTCGTTGACGATGAAGAAAGCAGCGGGCAACAAGCGCTCCGCTCGACTGCTGCCGCCGCGCCCGATGCGGCGGCGAAGAAGGGGAAGAAGATTGCGGCGAGCACATCTGCGGCCGCCGTCGACCTCAAGAAGACCAATGGGGATTGGATGAAATCCACCCTGAAGGATGCGCAGCTGGACAAGCTGCGCGAGGAAGGATTGCTGCCACCTTCCGACCAACTCCTCGTCCGCGCACCTTCGCCCAAGAGGTACTTCCCGAGCCTCGCGCTAACGAGCGCGTCTGTTTCGCGGAGTTTTTGCCTAGGGGTTTCTCGCTCCCCTCCATGATTTCGTTCGAGGTTTGCTTTTTGCCTACGGGGTGCAGATCCATGATCTCACCCCGAACGGTATTCTGCACATTGCGTGTTTCATCACGCTGTGCGAGTGTTTTTTGGGTGTTGCTCCGAGTTGGGCATTATGGAAGTCCATCTTCATGGTCCGGCCAAACAACCGAGGTGGCCGAACCTACCAGTCGGAGGCCTGCAGATCCAAGTGCGCAGCGACACCCGGTACTTCGCCCTGAAGCCAGTCGACTCGGCGCAGGGGTGGAGGAAGAGGTGGTTCTATGTGCAAGTGGACCAAAATGTGGCCCCAGCATTTTCGACTGCTGGTATAGCCGCTAGGACGAAAGCCTGGAACCATGAGCTTTCGACTGAAGAAGTGGCGGAAGCAGCGCCTATGCTGGAGACAATTGGAGGGCTCCTAAACAGCATCACGGGTGTGCATCTGATTGCCACCTTTGTGAAGAGGCGGGTATGGCCACTCCGCGCTCGTGCCCACCCAATGTGGGAGTACGAAGGTCCCCTCGACTCCACTCGAATGAGCAAGGAGGAGCTGTCGAGGAGTGAACTGGTGACACATGTGCGGTCCATCACCAGTACTAAACAGAGCGAGCCCTGCAACGTCGACTGCCCAGTCGATCCTTATGGGGCTGAAAAGCCTTTGCAAGAGGTTAGTGAATCTTTCGAGTGTATGATCTTCTGTTTTTGTTATCCTTCTGTGCATCTTTTTGACTTTCGACTGCTATATCTTGTATGCAGGGCCACTCGACTGCCTCCACTCTTCCTCCTCTTCCCGAAGATGGGCCAACTTATGAAACAGAGGTGACAGTAGAAGCGAAGGGAGGGGATGAATCGCCTTTACCTTCGGCTACCACTTCACCCACAGAAGAGGTTGAAGAGGAAGGGGTAGAGGAAGCACAAGGCAAGGAGCCTGCCGTGAGTGAGGATGTTAGCGAGGTTCCTCTTCGCAAGCGTCGTCGGGCAGCCCAAGTTTTGTCTTCTTCCACGAGCTCACCCGCGAGGGAATCGGATGTGAGGGATGATGGAAACTCAGCTCCGTCTCCTACGACCACAGCTGCTCCCTTGGACGTGAGTCCTTTGAGCTCGGCTCCCCTCCTCCTCAGTCGAGTGGGCAGCTTCCTTTTGGAGGCCCAAACTTTGACGAGCTCGACACTGAGGATGAAGAAGAGCACAGGTTTGCTCCTTTTTGCACTTAGTAATATTTTTTGTGAGTTATGTACTTTTGCTTATGTTGTATGCCTTTCGGTCACTTGTAGTGCCGAGACTGTGCGACCTCCAACTCCTCCAACCGTGAGAGCCTCGACTCCAGATCAGCCTGAAGCCTCTCCTGTTGCGGCTGAGGTTGTGAAAACAATAGCCACGACCACTTCCATTGAGGCTGCCAATATTGCGAGTACATCAACTCCGCAAATTGGAACTTCTGCTGCCAAGCCCGCGCCTTGGATTGAACACGTAAGTGTCTTTTTGTCGAGTCTTCCTTCTGGACCTATTTGTGTATAGCTTATGTTGGTTTCGTGTGCGTGCAGCCCTTCTACCTCAACCTGGTGGAATCAGGCAAAGCATTTGTCCAGGTTGAACAGGAGAGGGATAATCTGCGCGCTGTTATGGAGCAGCTCACCCGTAAGTATCTTGGGTTTCTGTAAGTCTTTGCCTTGTCGATTGTGAATGACATCTGCCCATCTATCTCAGGTGACAAGGCAAACGCTGAATCTCGGGTTAAAGAGTTAGAAGAGACACTCGCCAAGGAGCGCGAGGAGTCGAAGAAGGCCTTGAATGATGCCAAGGACTCCGCCGCTTTGCGCGAGAAGAATTATGCTGAGCGCCTGGCGAGCCTCACCCGAGACGTAGGCGGTGAGTCGAGCCTTTCACTTTTTGCCTACTTCTTTTGCCACAGAATAGTATGTAACATGTTTTGTTACTTCTGCTTTTTTGAAGGAGCTGTTGGGGCATCGACACCTGTAGATCAACCGAGTGTCGATTTGTCCCTTGACCGCGCCATCGACACTGGATGTCGTCTCTTCACAAGCCAAGGACGCACTCGCCAAATCTACGAGCACGCTCGGCGCCGTGTTCAAGGATGTGTTCCCCTCCAGCCAACCTCCTTCGACTGTGGATGGCTTCGCAGACGTCCTGGGCCCGGGAACTTCGACTATGACGAATTTGCCCGCACTTTGACGGTACGCGGCTCAGAGACCACCCTCAAACTCCTTTTAGGTCATGGGATAGAGGGTGACTTCGAAGCCGCTCTGTCTGCTTTCCCTCGTAAGCCTGGCGGGAAATTGGTGTCACTGAAGCATTTGAACGAGCCAGCCGCAAAGTTGGCTGAATTTTTATGGCCACCATGGAGCGCCGGGCAGAAGAGGTCGCCGCTCGTGCGAGTAGGGCTAGGTCAGAGTCGATGTCTGAGAAGTAGGGCAGCCGCGCTTCGATGTCTTGTAATTAAACTTATGACCATGCAAGTATGCATGTGCTTTTGCTACCTTTGTATGAATTTATGCTCCTCGTTATGATTCTGTTTGTAAAGCTGTATGTTGTTGCTCGTCTGAGCTTTGTGACTAGTTTCTCATGAAACTTTTATGATGCTTGGAACAGAAACGACCAGCCGCCACTTCATCCAGTTCGTCGCGGCATCATACCCCTTCTCGCTCGCGAGCTCAGGCATCAAATGATGCCGCGGTAATACGTATATGAAGGCTCGACTTGCGAAACAGGAGCAAGAACTGGCGAGTGCCCGAAGCGAGCTGGAAAGGATGAGGGCCAGGCCTGCTTTACCCACCCAACGGGAGGAGTATGTTCTTGGCGAAATGGAGATCGTGAACAGACAGCTTGAGTGTAAGCATGACTGCTTTGATCTTATGAGTTCATAGCCTGTTTTTTTTGTTCACCCAACTTGTTGTTGCAGGTTTTGTTCAAGATTTCCAGGCGGAGCAGGCTCGCGTGGATGAGCAGTTGAACATGGCAACTGACGAACCTACGACTGGCCGCCAGCACTTTCGATTGGACAAGCACCGAGCACGCATACTTGCGACTCTGCAAGATCGGGTGTGGCGGAGCACTATGCTTCTTGAATTGTGCAGGTCGGCCTTCAGTCGAATCAACCAGATGGTTTTTCCGACTGGCCACAACTCAAGGAATCCACGCGTTGCTCGACTCTTCCGGTCAACAGGTTCCATTCGAGGCTTCATCACCCAAAAGCTTGTGGACGGTGCCAATGCAACCATGGCGTATCTCCGAAGTCAACGTCCAAATTTGCAGCTACGTCCACCCGTGCCTAGATCTTCTTTGTCCCAGTCGAACCTTGACGAAACATTTGATCACGCGAGGACATTGGTTGATTGCTATCAAGCGCAACTTATGGGCCCTGTTCTTCAAGCAAAGGATGAACCAGAAGATTAGAGTATTTATGTACAGGGAACAGCCCCCGAGTGTAAATTTGCCACTTAGTACATATTTGTTCACTTGTATATATGCAGCCCCCGAGTGTATCGAGTGGGGTTTATGAAAAACAGTTTATATAGATCATGAATTACATAGCCCCCGAGTGCTCGAGTGAGGTTTGAAAGAGCAAAATGCTTTTATGTTTTGAGATAGCTCAGCCCCCGAGCATACGGGTGTGGCTAAGTTGTGTGCTGATAAGCTATGCGAGTAATAAGCAGGAGAAGTACGAGGAATTTATTGACTATATTCCATTTATGAATGTTAGGCTGCAGGCCGCCTCATTAAAAACCTTCCAGTCCCCTTAGGTACCCTGGTAAGGAAAAGAGCGCGTCTGAAACCTGCAGCCATCCGACATATGAGCCTATTACATTATGCGACTGAGCAATCTAAGCATAGAAACGGCGCAGCTGCGCAACGTTCCAAGGATTGTGGGAGAGTTCGCCGGTCTTCGCATGCTTCAGTCTGTATGCTCCACCACCTATGACCTCGGTGATGATGAAGGGTCCTTCCCATGGAGAAGCAAGTTTATGCACCTTCTTTGCTTCAGTCGAAGTACCAAGTCACCCACCTCGAAGGACCTGGTACGCAGTCGACGGCTGTGATAGTTGCGTAGATCTTGCTGGTAGACAGCTGTACGTGCTAGCGCTGTGTTGCGTGCTTCTTCGAGCAAGTCGACTGCATCTTCGAGTGCTTCATCTGCATCTCTTCATTGTATGCTTCGACCTTGGTGCGTTGAACCTTACGTCTGATGGCAGGATTGCCTCTGCGCCGTAGACCATGAAGAATGGAGTGAATTGTGTTGAGGCGTTGGGTGTTGTGCGTAGGCTCCATAGCACAGACGGGAGCTCTTCTACCCAAGCACCCGCAGCCCTTTTGAGTGGCACCAGGAGGCGCTTCTTGATTCCACTTGTCACAAGCCCATTGGCCTTTTCGACTTGGCCGTTTGATTGCGGGTGCGCCACAGATGCATAATTGAGCGTGATATCTTGCTCTTTGCAGAAGGATTTGAATTCCTCAGCCGTGAAGTTTGTACCGTTGTCAGTGATGATGCTGCTTGGCACACCAAAGCGGTATATGATGGATTTTATGAAATTGACTGCTGTAGTGGCAGTCGAACTTGTGATGGGTACTGCTTCAATCCACTTGGTGAACTTGTCGACCGCCACCAGAAGGTGAGTATGCCCTCCATGGGAGGATTTTTTGAGTGGCCCAACCATATCGAGCCCCCACTGGGCGAAAGGCCAGGCCAATGGTATTGTCTTCAACGCCGATGCGGGTGCGTGCGGCTTTGTGGCGAATTTTTGGCAGCCGATGCACCTTTTGACTATGTCCTCCGCGTCTTTGAGTGCTGTGGGCCAGTAGAAGCCTGCGCGAAAGGCTTTGGCTACGAGTGATCGACTGCTGGCGTGATGCCCGCAAGTACCTGCATGAATATCACGAAGGATGGCTTGGCCATCTTCAAATGCTATGCAACGCTGGAACATACCTGATATGCTGCGTTTGTAAAGTTCACCGTTGATGACAGTGTATGCTTTAGATCGTCGAGTGACGCGTCTTGACTCTGTGAAGTCTTCGGGTACCTCGCCGCGGAGTATGTATGCGAGGAAGGGTTGAGTCCAAGTTGGCTCGATGAGGAGTACCTCGACTGGTGGGTCCTCTGTGCTAGGTGTTTTGCTCTTGGCTGGTGCGGCTGTGCAGGAGTTGCCGCTTCTTTTTGATTGATCTGTGCTCTATGCGCTCGAAGAAGACACCAGGTGGCACTGGTGCTTTGGTCGCACCAATGTTGGCTAACTTATCTGCTTCTTCATTGCTTTCACGCCCTATGTGCCGCAACTCGCAGCCTTCGAAGCTGCCCTCCATGATGTTGTACAGGTCACGGTAGGCGATCATGTTATCTGCGATTGCGTCACAGCCTTCATTGTTTGCTGCACCACCAGATTCGAGTCGCCGTAGATCATCAGTCGAGTGCACCCGAGGGCTTTGGCCATCCTCATGCCATGGATCAGAGCCTCGTATTCTGCTTCGTTATTGGATGGGAACTCGAATCCCATTTGTAGGATGTAGCGGAGCTTGTCGCCTTTTGGTGATATGAGGATGACACCTGCGCCTTCGTTTTTCTTCGAGCCATCAAAGTACATGGTCCAGGAATTGGACACATCTGGTGCTCCTGGGAGCTGAGCTTCAATCCACTCGGTGTGGAAGTCGGGTAAAACTTGTGCTTTGATGGCCTTCGGGTAATCATACTTGATGTCTCTTGGTGCTAGCTCGATGAGCCATTTTGCTACTCGCCCAGTTGCATTGGGGTTTGTGAGGATGTCCCCGATCCCTGAAGTGCTGATTACAGTGATCGGGTGCTCGGAGAAGTAATGCGTCAGCTTCCTTGAGGACATGAACACGGCGTATGCCAGCTTCTGATAGTGCGGGTACCGCTGCTTTGATGTGGAGAGCACTTCACTCAAGTAATAGACTGGACGTTGTATGCTTTGGGCGTGTCCCTCCTCCTGCGTTCGACCACAGAACAGTGCTCACCACCCTATTAGTTGCAGAGACATATAGGTATAGTGGCTCGCGTTCCCTTGGTGCTACGAGGATTGGAGGGCTTGTGAGGACTCGCTTGAGGTCCGTGAAGGCTGCTTCGGCTTCTGGCGTCCACTCGAACTTATCTGCCTTCTTCATCAGTCGATAGAACGGGAGTGCTTTTTCGCCTAGCTTGCTGATGAATCGACTGAGTGCTGCTACTCTACCCGCCAATTTTTGCACGTCGTGGAGCTTTGAAGGCCTTTGCATCGTCAAGATGGCCTGTATTTTCTCCGGGTCCGCCTCGATTCCTCGAGCTGAGACTAGATACCCGAGGAGTTGCCCGGCTGGCACGCCGAACGTGCACTTCTTCGGGTTGAGCTTGATGTGGAAGCGTTTGAGGTTTGCGAATGTCTCCGCAAGTCATCGAGTAGCGTGTTTCTTCTCTTGTGGTGATGACGATGTCATCTACATAGACCTGGACGTTTCGCCCAATCTGCTTCTTGAGGCAATCTTGCATCATGCGCTGATAGGTTGCGCCTGCGTTTTGAGCCCGAAAGGCATTGTGGTGTAGCAGTAGACCCCGAGTGGGGTTATGAACGCCGTTTTTTCTTCATCCTCTTCCTTCATCCTTATCTGGTGGTAACCCGAGTAAGCATCCAGGAAGGACAAGCGAGCGCACCCGGCGGTGGAGTCGACGATCTGGTCGATTCGAGGTAGTGGAAAGTGATCCTTTGGACAACACTTATTGAGTGCTGTAAAATCTACACACATCCGCAGGATGTCTGTATGCTTCTTCTCTACAAGTACGGGGTTGGCCACCCATTGTGATTTCTTGATCTCTCTGATGAATCCTGCTGCGAGTAGCCTGTCGACTTCGGCTTCGACTGCAGTTCTTTTTGGGCCGGATATGCGGCGCATTGTTTGTTTGACTGGTTTAGCACCTGGAAGTAGCTGGAGAGAGTGCTCGGCGAATTCCCTGGGAATACCTGGCATGTCTGCTGGACACCATGCAAATATATCCCAGTTCTCACGGAGGAATTCGACGAGCGCGCTTTCCTATGCGATAGGCAGACTCGACGAGACATTGACTGTCTTGGTCGGGTCAGTCGGGTGCACCTGATGCGATCTTGTGTCGTTGGTGGCACTGAATGCTCTGTCGACTGCCACCTTTTTGTGCTCTGGCATAAGTGTTCGATCGTTGGAGACCGCTAGATCGCGAGTGTTGCTTCCATGCCAAACATCTCAGAGATTTTGCTGAATTCTCGGTCGCAAGAGTCAGACTTTTGGAAGTTCCCCTTGACTGTGATTACTCCTTTTGGTCCAGGCATCTTCAGCTGGAGGTATGCGTAATGTGGCACCGCCATGAATCGAGCGAACGTCGGGCGTCCAAGTATAGCATGGTATTGTGACTTCCAGTCGACCACTTCGAACTCAATCGACTCTGTCCTGAAGTGGTGCTTGTCCCCGAACGTTACGTCGAGTTGTATGGTGCCCTCTGGGCTTATTGCTTTCCCTGGAACGATACCGTGGAAGGTATTTGAGGATCTTGGCAGGTTTTCGACTGACCTGTTCATTTTGCGGAGCGTATCTGCGAAGATGATGTTTATGCCGCTCCCACCATCCATGAAGACCTTGGACATGGCGTAGCCTCCAATTTGCGCGTCGAGTACCAGAGCAGAGTGCCCTGGTCGAACAACCGATGGAGGGTGGTCCTCTTTGCTGAAGCTTATTGCAGTATCGGATCCCTTCAAGTATCTGTCACCGCAGGAGGTGACATGACCGCCATGTTTACCTGTCGAGTGCGAAGTTTTGCTCCCTGTTGGAAGGTCGACCTTTCTGTATCATGTACATCTGCCCTTGGGGCGGAGGGTACTGTGGTTCGTCCACCCGAGGCACGGGCTGTATGGCACCCGCGAGATTTCCGCCTGGGGCAGGCTGTGGTGGTGGAGGTGGTGCCATCAGAACAGGCACGTTGTTTGGCTGAGGCACGGGTGCAGGTGCTTGTGCGGCTGCTGCCTTTCTGCGATTTACGTAATCAGTCGCCATTTGGTCGAACTCCCTGCAGTTTCTCATCGAGTGGTTGGATCGCAGTTTTCCATCGTCCCCCTTGTACAGGTGGAATCTGCAATCAGCGTCCATCTTTTCTTCGAATGATCGCTCAGATTGTGCCCGTGACTTGCGCCAATCCTTCCTCTTGTAGCTATCACTGCGTTGGCCGTCTCGATCATCTCGACTGTCTCGACGATCATCTCGACTGTCTCGCCGATCATCTCGACTGTCTCGCCGATCTTCCGACCGTCGGTCGCTTCTGTCCTGATCATTGCGGGGTGTGGAGAACCCAGCCGCCATGAATTCGGGTCTGTCATCGTCGTAATGACGTTTTGAACGCCTTCGGTCGTCTCTGTACGAGTCTCTATGGCTTCGACTGCTATTCTCATGTTTGTCACGGGGTGAGGACCCGCGTGTGGTGCGTGCCATATCCTCTCCATCTGCCCACTCAGTCGCGATCTGCAGAGGTGGGCTACAGATTTTGGCTTTTGGCGGCCAAGTGCTTCTTTGAGTCTCGCCTGGCGAGGCCCATGACGAAAACATCCATGGCCATATCTTCTGAAACCACTCCAACTGAGTTACGTATCTCAGTCCATCGTCTGATGTATGACCTCAACGTTTCGTCTGAACGCTGAACGCAGGCCCGCAGCTCCTCGAATGTTTTCGGGCGCTCACATAGAGGCTCGAAGTTTTTGACGAAATCCTGCGGAAGTGATCCCACGAGTCGTATGTTGATGGAGGTAGGGCCTTGAGCCAGTCGCGAGCTGTGCCTTCGAGCATGAGTCGTATGTACTGCATGGCTGTAGTGTTGGTGCCCCGCTGGCACGCAACTGCCAGCCTGTAATCTTCCAGCCACCCGGAAGGTTCCTGTCGACCCGTGTACTTGGGCTGTTCGGATGTGAGTTTGAATCCTTTGGGCATCCGTGTCTCGCGGACGCGTCGAGTGAAGCACAGAGCTCCATGTGGCTCAGGCTCTCGATCAGAGTATGAGTCGCTACTGTAAGATCTGCGTGATCTGCTCCTGGACCTGCGCCTTCGCGAGCCGCTTCTTTCCTTCGAGTGGTGGCGACGACCACTGTGATTATGCTCTTCCCGAGGCGGTCGACTAGGGCACGGTCTCGACTCCCACCTGGAGTTCTTGGAACTTGGCGTATGGCCTTTGCAGCTAAGGCGAGTGATTTGATCTGTTGGCGGTGTAGTTTTGCGTTGGGGTCATCCGCTGGGGGCTTGATTGCCTCCAGGTATGCTGCAGCGGTGTAGAGAGCACCTGCTGCTGTTTTGGGCACCGGCAGTCCTTCCTCGTCGTATGTCATGAAGGAGTTGCCTAAGTTGCGGGTGAGTGCCGCCTTCTCGCCTGGCGAGAGGTGTGACAACCTTGATCTGCGTCCTGTGTCTGCTCGCCCGGTGGAGCTCAGGGAGAGCTGTCTTCTGCGCACACTCGACAAGCTAGCTTGCTTTTTGCGTTCTTCGAGTGTGGCTCTTATCTGCTTCAGTCGAAGTGACTCCTGCCAGTTGAAGTACTGGAAGGTCAACATCTCTTCTTGTGTTGCGTCTGCTGGCATCATTGTGCACTCCTTGATAACTTTATCTGCTTTTGCTGCCATCTCAGCAGTGATTGTGAGGGTTGTGGCTCCGTCCGGCATAGTGACTGTGCACGGGAATTCTGTAGGCCTGCGACTGGCCGCAGTTTCTGATGTTTCTGCGGCGATGGCCACATAGACCTGTTGGGGTATGACCCGAGGGCATATGTATGTACTTTCGAGTCCCGTCATGGACTCGACATCTTCATCGAGGCTCATGTCTGAGCCTGTATGTTCATCGAGTGGTTCGTCTGGACGGATCTCGCAGTCGACGTCTTCGTCGCCTATGCCCATCTCGGCGTCGGCGAGGTTGTTATGAGTCTCGAAGTCGAGGTTGTTGTTGGCGCAGATCTCGGAGTCGACGTGGTTGTCGATATGAGTTTCGAGGTCGTCGAAGTCGCTGAGGGAGATCCCGCAGTCGAAACTATCCTCGAGTGGGAGATCCAGCTCGGGATCGTTTGTGCGGTATGCTGATTCGGCCTCCTCGCCCTGGAGCTCTTCAATGAGCTCGCGCATCTCTCGTGTGGACATGGTTGTTGCAGACGAACAAGCTTGGAGGGTCGATGATGGTATGGACGCAGTGGAAAGATCCGCAGTCGAAGGAGCCGCAGCCGATGGAGCCTCGGGTGCGAAGTCGCGAGTTGGCGTGGATCCGTCAAGTCCTGCACACCAAGCTTGTTGACGAAAAAATTGAACGAACCAACGGTTAAACCCAAACCTGACTCGAGATCGGAGAAGGCCTCCTGGAATCCTGGCGAGTGTGGCTCGAAATCCATCAGAGGATCCGATGTGCTTTTTGCGGGTGAAGCTGGCGTGTTGCCGTTTGTCGAGTGAGCCGGCGAGTTGCCGTGTGCCGCCTGAGTCGGCGAGTTCTGGTTTGTCGATGCAGCCGGCGAGTTGCCGTTTGTAGATCCGATCGGCGAGTCGCCGTTTTCCGATGGAACCGAAGAAACCGCGAGTCCAGCACTATTCTTTCCCACAGACGGCGCCAATTGACGAAGTGTACCCCAGGTTCAGGCCCCTCGGGTGGAGGTAAAGACCCTACTTCCTGCTTGTCTGGTATTGATTGTGGATTATGCGATTACAGGGGAGCTCCGGCGAGTTGATGATCTCGCAAGAGCTTTGGAGGTTCGTGTATGGCTTGGTCCCAGATCGGTACCCCTCCCAGCCTTTAAATAGGCTGGGTCTCGGGAGTTTGTAACCGACCTAGTTTACATATAAGGAAAGCCTAAACCGACTATGCCTATGTCTAGTCTTGGAGGGTAGTCCATCTTCTTGGGCCTCTTGTCTTGGGCTTCGAGTAGGCTCTTCGATATTGGGCCTTAGTCGTCACGTGCACCAGGTACCCTCATGGTAGGGTACCCGATATGTATACCCATGTCAGGAGGATTTTTCTATGGACTTTGTATTGGGTTTGCCAAGAACAAGGTGCGGGAATGATGGACAGGTTCTCTAAAATGGCTCATTTCATTCCATGCCACAAGACAACAGATGCTCATCATGTGGCAAGTCTGTTCTTTCGAGAAGTGGTCAGACTTCATGGGGTCCCAAGGTCCATCATCTGGGACCGTGATAGCAAGTTTCTTGCTTCATTTTGGCTCACTTTGTGGAAGCGGTTCAACACTGAATTAAAATTTTCTAGTACTGCTCATCCACAAACAGATGGTCAGACGAAAGTGGTGAACAAGTTTTTGGGTAATCTGATCCGTTGCATTTGTGGAGATAGAAAGGGACAATGGGATTTAGCTTTATCCCTTGCTGAATTCTCCTACAACAACTCCAAACATAGATCAACAGGAACAAGGCCTTTTTCTATTGTCTACACTAAAGTTCCAACACATGTGGTGGATCTAGTGAAGCTTCCATCAAGGGGAAACTCAAAATCAGCATTGTCATTTACTGATAACTACAGCAAACTATTTGAAGAAATTCGCCATGTGTTGGAGGCGCAAAATCAGAAGTACAAACAACTAGCTGATTGCAAACGGAGGTCAAAGACATTCCAAGTTGGTGACAAGGTAATGGTATACCTTCGTAAAGAAAGACTGCCTTTAGGCATCAAAGGGAAGCTTAGGCAGCGGAAATATGGACCCTTCTCAATTCCGAGGAAGATAAATGACAATGCCTATGTGATAGATCTTCCAACTGACATGGGAATCTCCAGCACATTCAATGTGGCTGACCTGGCTCTTTATCATCCAGAACATGCACTTTATGAAGATAACTCGAGGTCGAGTTCTAAACAACCAGGGGAGGATGATGAGGGACAGTAGAGAAATAAAATAAAAATAAACTAAGAGTCAAATCCTTTATTGCTTCTACACACTTCTACTATACTCTACATAATTGGGCACTATAGCCATATGTTGTGTAGTGGTTTCTAGAGTGTTCCAGCTATGAGTAGTAACTAGGTTATTTGTATTTGCTTTCCTATCTTTAAGTAGTGTTTTAAGTAGAGCTAAGTACTGAAGGCTCATGGAGCCTATAAATAGAGGTCCTCACCTCTACCTATGTAACGAGACTATGTACCCACTACCTATCAATAAAAAGGAACTTTGTGTTCTGTCCTAAAGATCTTGGATTAGATCTTGTGTGTTAGGAATTTGGATTGAACTCTTGGCAGCCCACGCCTCTAGAGCGATATCTAGCGCAGCACGTTGAAGTTGTTCCTTCAACATTTGTGCTGTCCACATTGTAGCAGCAAGGTGGAGTTGTTCCTCCACAGCCTTGTGCTGCTTCAATAAACACCTACAAACTTGACAATCGTGGAGTTGAACTTTAATGAATGTCCAAAATTTGATTCAACAAGCACATGATGCCACAACTTTGGGAAATTGTATTCTGTTACATGATGACAAAACGATGAATAGGAACGACCAAAGTAACCACGCTAATAAATCAAAATAGGAAGTGGTAACCTGCACATGTTATATTAGTCACCCATGATTGCAAAGTCTGCAAATATCACGAACAACATATGCAAGAAAAACTCACAGTTTCCATGTGCATGTAAATACAATTAACCACACTCTCTATCACGCCTCTTATGGTATATGACTTGCCGCTATTAGTCTGCCCATAGGAAAAAATGGTGGTCGCAAAACAAAGATAAGAAAAGTGTCACTTACATATCATCATTCCACCAGCACCAAGCGAACAATGAACGATGAAGCTTTGCCTTGCAGAAGGCTCATGGCTCTAGGTTCAGTGGAAGTCAGTGTTTGTATTCAGTTTTGTAACCGCGACATTCAATGTGGACAGCCTTGCAGGTTTACCTCGCTTCGTGAGGACCAAGATAAGTGACACTTTGGAGATATTTGGATGCTTAACGAACCAACTTGTAGACTGCACTATGATCCACATATGACTCTTCCATCAAGCAGATGTTATACATTGTATGCACTGCTAACTCGGTATACGACCTTGTTGCACTCTCATCACTAAACATCAAGCAGTCAGCTCCGTTTAGTACAACACTGGCAACATTAGTTGCATCTGCCCGTGTAGACCGGGAAGATTTAATCATCAACTCGAACATCTGGGTTGCAGTGACAACATACTTTCCATGTTGATTGGATTTGAAGATCATCATATTCTGAGCGTAGAATATCTTCTTAACCGGAATCTCCATTCCCAAATCACCTAGGGGCAACCATGAAAGCAAAATATATATGAAGATACTGATCTTACTTGCATAGGTTTAGCAGTGACAACAGGCTTTCCATGTTGATTGGATTTGAAGATCATCATATTATGAGCATAGAATATCTTCCTAACCGGAATCTCCATTCCCAAATCACCTAGGGGCAACCATGAAAGCAAAATAAATATGAAGATACTAATCTTATTTGCATAAGTTTAGCAGTCCTTCTCGTTTGCAAATAATGAACTGAACGACCAGTAGCAATCGATTTTAGCGTGTGCAATGGTTTTGTTGTGAAATCGGAATCGTTGCAGGGTGTGCAGCTCGATGACGATGATACGGGTGCACCTTTACGACGACTCTTGCTTCGGTGGCGTGTGTGTACCTTGTGTGGGTAGTCAGAGTGATTGTGTGTGCCCTCGAGATGGTCGTGTTCCATGACGATCGTCGAGGGTAGTGTTTTGGTTTTAGACCGGTTTCCCGCTAATTAATCGGTCAATTCCCACTTCTTTTTAATTAATGACAATGGTATGTTTTTTTTTTGCCTCGGTTCAAAAAACCTGATTTCATGCTAGCTACCTTTGCTGCGTGAATTCTCAAACTTGGGAATGTTCGAATTCTCGACAAATTTCTTGAGTTTTTTCTCTTACCCTTTGTACTCTCATAACCTGATGGTAACTGAAGCATGTACACAGCAGCAATTTTTTTGTATTCCTGGTCTGGCTCTCACCTCACGTCTCTTCTTTTCATCGCCATAGTTTTGTTTTCATGTTTCCTTGCTTACATTGCAGGCAGCAACCAAAACCAGCGGCGTTCATACTCACTTACCAATGAATCCATCCCAGATGCTCTATTTACCAATCATTACATTGCATGCACGTTTCTTAGTTTTGCTTGGTTCAATCCACACAACAGCAAACGTGCACCGCATCGATCATACTAGAAGGAGATGGCGCGCTTTGTTGAGTCGGAGGCTACTATTGTAGTGATCAATACTTTACATGATGGCCTGAATAAATATTAGTTGATCACACACGATTAGGTACAAATTTATGACCTTTTTAGGTAGATATTGTAGGTTTGGTCTAGTATCCGCCGTAAAACCCGTATAATGCAAAAGTAACAACTTTAAATTTATATCCGAAGAGGCCTCATACACGACCAGGTACAAATTTATAATATTGTTAGGCAAATATTGTAGGTATTGGTCTAGTATCTAAAGTATAAACCATACAATGCAAAAGTAACAATTTTGTATTTGTTAATTTCTGAACGAGGCCAACCCTGTGCCTGGTGCATTGAGGCGGAGGAGCCGTGCGAGGCGGGGATTGATCGAGGTGTAGCCAGAGGCAGAGCTCGCATGTGTCGCTCGTGCTCATGCTTGTAGGGAAGGAGGAGGCACAGAGGAGGGTGAGGAAAGGAGGGCCGCTCGGGTGGCTCGTCGACCGGAGCTATGTACAGCCGCGAGGACATCCCTCGAGGTCGAATCCTTACTATGCCTTCAAGCAGTGGTGGTGGATTCGCGGTAATCAGTAAGAGTTGTGGCAAAGCTGGCAGGTTCGAGGCCAAATCGATGGAGAGGAGGCGGCGCGGTCAACGGAGAAGAGGTGGGAGGGCGACATGAAACTGCTCACGTTGCCCTTTTTTCATATAGCATCAACCCAAGTGTTGTATTTTACAGCACTTGGTGTTATTTTCTTGACTGCACATAATAAATTTGGACAAACTTTGCATCAATGACAAATTGTTGGAGTAAGTTTTTTGTCCTCAAGGACCCTAAAAAGTAGTACTCTAAATATAGCAGCTATTGGAGATGCTCTTAGAGAGGGGCGGCCCATAGATTTGTGTACATCAGTTAGAAAAATCATCACTAAGTTTTGTGTCCATTTGAACGGACGGGCAATATTAGTATGACCTTAATCTGGTGGACACAAATGTGTAGAGCATGAACAAATAATAGGCTGCCATGTGGCTCAACCAGGAAGCTCTAATCTTTTCTTTTTTTTTGAACAAGGAGCGGCCCAGAAGGGCCTGGATACCATTATCAGCGGCGGGTACATTTTACATTAAGGACCAGAACAAAAATAGAAATTACAATCGAGTCCCTAACTTTTACAGAAAAGACCCTATCAAGAAAAATAGGAATGCAATTGGGTCCTCCGCCATTATCCAGGAAGAGAGAGCTCCAGCCGCGGCCGTCTTCCTCCGCGTCGGGGACAACGCCACTTGACTCGAAGGGGACGATGAGCGCCACAGCGAGCTCTGCATAGGGCCTCCACATGGAGGTTGAACAAACGCCAGGAACCTCCGGCGAAGATGGCCACCAGCTAGCCTTCAGAGTCGGCCGGCAATAGAACGCCGCCGAGATTGTTCTCCAGAGATTGGTATCGCTACTCCATGGCAGCTTCCTTTCAACATCGCGCCCGGTATTCTGTTTCCTCCCAACACCTCCACCGTGAGTAGAGGAAGCCAACAATACCTCATCAATCAGCAAGCTCGAGCTGCCGGCTTTCTGCCACCACACTTGAACAACAAGTCCGCCATCGAACTCCATGCTTCCGCCACAAGCCGGAGGAGACAGACTGAGAAGAGATTCGCAGCAGCAAAAAGCAGAAGAACAGACCTTATTGAAGAAGGAGTTGTGCAGTTCTTGCGTCACCGCCGTATTCGGCTTCCTCCATGGAAGCTCCACCGCGAGAAGCAGCAACATCGCACAGAGCAGAGCCTGGCCAGAAAAGCTCCACTCCAGAACTCCCTTGCGTACCTTATTCAGAGGGATGCGCAAGCTCGTCCGCCACCCTTGCGCCACCGCCTGCCACAAACGAAGCTCAGCGAAGCAGAAGAAGCTCGCGGCGCGGCGGATCTGGCCGCCGAGATCCGCCGTCCGACCCTCAGACGGCACGTAGCCAAACAGGGAAAGCCCTACACTAACTCTACACCTACTATTTACAGCCCAAGCAACGCAACCTCGTCCACGCCGAGCGGCATCGCCGCCGGAGAGGAGAGAGGCGCGCGCCGGGAAGAAAAGCAGAGGATGGTGGTCGACTCTTAAAGCAAGCGGAGAGGAAGCTCTAATCGTAGGGAGGTTAGATGTTGGAGGGATGCATGGCAACGTGTTGGTTTTCCGGCCAGCGCCGTCTCTACCGGTGTCGTCGTTTTAGCGAATAAAAACCCCATACTCAACCCGCGTTCTCCACGATCCCGTCCGCCTCACCACCATATCCGACGACATGTGGTTATTCCAATCACCGACCTCCCAAGTCGAGTAGGATTAGGACTTCCTAGTCGGGTAAGATCCGGACCGATCTGATCTTTTTTGTGTACATGGGCGGATGTGTTTCTTTTTCTTTTGCATGACACATAACTGTTGGACCGGTCAAACGTGTTTGGTGCTTGATATCGGGACAATCTGGCTCATTGATCCACAATTAAACGTTTTAAATTTAATGTATCCCAACATGTTTGCTATTTTAATCTTTGCTATTAAAGCAGAGAGCGTGGTATGGTGTCACACTTCACAATATTTACAACGAAAATACCACCCCCAACTAACCTTTCACATGCGCCAACAATATAAGGTGGAGTTTGTTAACCACTTCAAATCACACGGCACAGCTAACCCTCACCAATCTCTCCGCATTCTACTCATTTCTTATAAAAATCACATTTTCTCAATAAATTCTGGCGTCCGAAGCCGCAGTTTGCTCTTTCTGCGGAAGCCCCAAACAGCGGTGCTAGATTCGGGCAAGCTGCCTGCTGGCAGATGCTGCTTCTCATTTTCATGCATCATGCGTACGATGCATGCATGTGGGTGTGGGTGCTGCTCTGCTGCCGTGCGTTTTACTCTGAGCTGATACGAACTCTGGATTTGACTAAAGAGCAGGCTGTGGAAAAAACATCTAACCACTACAGATTGAAATTTTGAATACCGGAAGAGAAAGTCGGATCGCCTCCCGGCTGTTGCTGCCCGGTCGGGGTGCTGAAAACTCTGTAGCTGATTTTAGGGACGGAGCAAATAATCAAGTCTTGCATGTCCAAGTGTTTTCCTCATCCATGTTGTTTCATATGAGAATAAGAATGCCGATCTAACTAATATGTTTGTATTGAATTATTTCATATTGTATTTAACGATTCTTTGTATTGTTCAAAAAGGGCTTTGCCATGTCGGCAAGATAAAATGAGAACCTGTTATATGCCTTTTTTACTTTGTTTCCTTTGATTTCGATCATTGTTGTAGGGTTAATCGATGGAACTGCAGTGCTACATACTCCCTCCGTTTTTTGATGTAAGGTGTATAGTTTTTTGGAGAAAAATTCATAATATAATAAGGTGTGTTTGCTATTTATGGAAAATTTGACCCATAAAAAATGTGACCTAGCCTCAAAAGAGGGATTTAACGGATTTTATTCATTTTGTGCCTATTAAGAAATCATCTCTCGTGATTTTTTTCAGAAAAAATGATTCCACTATATGCAAAATACCCATGTCTTAATATTCGAGCAGAAAACTATACACCCTATATTCAGGAACGGAGGGAGTATATGATATCACAACTCTGAAGGCATGAATAGAAAGTACAAGTTTGAGATGTTATGTGGTATTGAATCCTAGGTGACCGGAACAATGCATGTTGTGGAGTCAATTTATTTTGACACATTTAACTTGAGTAAACTGAAATGTACTTCGATATATACTGCATATAAATCCTTAGAATAAACTCCTACAAAATAAATAAAAATCTCTAAGGATTCCAATCCTAAAGAAAATCATATGGGGGTAGTTTTGGATAATATATATTTGTTAAAGCTTATATTTAATCTTTAGTTACAAGTGTGGAGAAGTTTTGTTCTCTCTCAGTTTTAATACCAAGCATACTATAATAGTGCAGATGTAGGCAGTAACATGTTTTATCACAGAGTTACAAAGGCCAACTGGCTGGACCAGAGATAACAAACGCTTGTTTCTTCTAAAAAAGTAGAAAACAATAACACGTAAATTTAGGTGGTGAGAGGACTTTGAAAACAACACACATGGCGTTCATGGGTTGTAAATGGAAGGGACGACATTTGAAACTGAAACCTTGGTGTTGACATTCTCTTAGGATTTTAAATTTATTTTGATCAATGAAATTTCTAACTTGCACATATTTTTTTTTGGTAATATGTGTCTCATTCATGATCAATTTACAAGGCATGTAAATACCGACCTTACAACACTGAAAACATAGGAGAAACCTATGCAAAAAGCCAACGCATGTCCCTCTCCGCTGGAAAGATAGGAGAAACCTATGCAAAAAGCCAAATGGAAAGAAGATAGATCACCTCTTCACATGAGCTTGATGCGGGTCCATCGCTGATCAGGAGCTTTACGGACCTCCAAAGTAGTTTGCCATAGGCAAAACTATAACCATTGCCATTGACAGAACCAGACCTGGGCAACACGACCCCAGACACGCCATCGAACTGCAGAACTGACACCCTCGCACGACAACGTCGGAGTAGGGAACCAGATTTGTCGGCCTCCAAACACGAAAACAACACAAGATGAACCATCTTTCAGCTATCACCATCGCAGACAACCGTATGCGCGTTTTCCTGGACGACCTCCGAGCTCTGCTACCTCGCCGGAGATAACGTCATCACAACGACGAACCCCAAGAACACAAGTCCACCTCAAGGATGCCGCCGCTGCCACGTCATCCCCACTTGAACAGTCTACTGTTCAGATCCTTCGCCGACCACAACGTAGAACACCGCATCGAATCTGGAACACTTTTATTCATCATTGTCAGCGCCTTTGGCGAAACTAACACCTCGACAAACGAGGGTTTAACCTAGAGCTACACTGGTCCACACACCCGAGATCCGGAGATTCCCCTCACCACCGATGACCTGGAGATCATCACAGGAGGGGAGCCGTCGGAGGCCGGCGGCGGAAAGCGAGGTTGCTTTTTTCTCTCCCTAGCGGCACGGTGGAGGAAATGATAGGTTTTTCTCTCCCCCTCTGATTGATTAGACTTGCACAAAAGTCTCGTGCACAAAGGAGCTGTGGTGGAGCGGAATACATATAGAGGAAGACCCTACCAGGGCCGGAGCCAGGAATAAGAGAAAGGGGGCCCAATTGAACATCAGATTACTTAGAGGGGTCAGATAGCTAATTTGTAGCAAATTTAGGGATCAATACACATGCTATATAGGGTGACTTTTGTAGAAAATCTGGCATTGGGGGGGACTATGGTCCTAGCGTGTCCCCCTAGCTCCATCCTTGGACCCTACACATATACCTCTTATGAACGTGACAATTGAGTAAATAATGGTAAAGGAACGATGAAGCCAAGGGGAGAGCCGATGTGTGAGAAAAGAACATAGAATGAAGGGCATGTGCCACATCAATGTATGGATGAGCGAATGACGTGAAAGATAGCAAACATGATGTGTGATGATTCACCAAAAGGAGAACATCCCTGATTTTGTATGAGCATATAGTTGAACAGTGTTAAATTAATAACGCTTGTGCACATCGGAGGCTGGGTGTGGTGGAGCGGAATACTTATAGAGGCAGACTCTACAAATGTACCTCCTATGAACGTGGCGGTGGAGTAAATAAGATAAGCAACGATGAAGTTGATGTGCAAGGAAAGAACATAGGATGAAGAGCATGTGTCTTCTTACTGGATATACGACCTAAAAAAGAGCAAGCATGATGTGTGATGATTCGCCAGAAGGAGAACACCCCTGATTTTGTGTGAAAATAGGTTAAGCGTGTTAAGAGAGTATGTATTAGTTAGTAAGAAATAATTAGTTGGGCATTGTTTTCTCCACATATATCATCAAATTCAATATTTTTAAAGCTATGTGGCTATCTTTTTTTTGAAGGATTTTTTTTAATTTTTTTGAAAGATTTTTTAAATTTATTTTTAAGGACTATCTTTTCTATAAACGTACATTCATTTTTTTATGTAGGACGTTGAGAAAAAAAATCTATACCCTCGTTGCAACGCACGGGTATTCAGCTAGTAGGAGTAGTAGTATAGATATGTTTTTATTAGCATTTTTAGAGTTAAAAGCTTTTTTTTGTCAGCAGCTTTTTTTTTTAGATTTCTTTTTTTTTTTGTCAGCTGCCTGTTGAGGCCAGGAGGCGGATCCACATGTCAGAGTGCGTGCCAGATACAACTCCGCTTTCTACCCGGCCCAAACTCCGATCTCTAACCGCCCTCGCCTACCACAAGGTCCAATATTAGCCCAACCCAACCCAGCACGCAAAGCCTCCTCCTGACGGTCACCAGAACCTCGAGTCCTCGGCAGAGAGAGAAGCGAGAACAGAACAGAGAAGCTCGAGCGGCCGCCGGCGATGGATCCGAAGCTAGTGGAGGTTACGCAGCTGTTCGCCCGCTTCAAGGCGGCCTACGCCCGGAGCGACCTCGACGTATGCGCCAACCTCCTCTCCCAGCTCAAGGTGCGCCCCTCCCCTCCCCTCCCTCTATCGGGTCGACGGATCTCATCTTACTTTGTTTTAGAGATTTCGTTCGATTCGAGGCCGAAAGACTCGATTTTTACTGGGTTTGGTGGGATCATAAGCGCATCTGCGTCCGTGGTTCCCCGGGTGAGAGGTGGAATTCTTATGTGGATCGGGCATGGGACACGCCGCCCTCCTTTCGTTTTTGCAGGTCCTCCTCACCAAGTTCCCCAGCCTCCCGCCGTCGTTCCAGCAGACGCCCAACGCCGTGGAGGAGCTCAAAATCGCGAGTAAGATTGCTTTGCCTTCGGATAAACTGTTGCCCGTCTAGCATATCGTGTGTATGCTCGCTGTTGGTTAATACTGATGCAACCTCCGGGGTAACATTGCTCCTCGTGCACGCCACCTTCGATGCTGAGTTAGGTGTTTGCATCTGGTGATATGATTTTGTCGTTTAGATTGATGTAGAACATACCATCGTCTTACGGTTCATCAGCATGCTTGTCAATATGTGTGTAGCCACAGGTTAACAATTCTGCTAACTGATGTAACCTGCATGTTGTTTCTTTGGGTGAAACAGTATGTACTGTTATAGTCGAACTAGATAGCAAGCTTCCTTTCAGGCAGCAAATTTCTACCTACACCTTGCAGTTATCCTTTACAGAGCAAGAACTAAGTAAACCTCAAACCTTTCAGGGGACATTTATGAGCATGCAGTTGTTTTAAGTGTGAAAATGGAAGACCAAGATGCCTTTGAAAGGGACTTCTGCCAGCTTAAGCCTTATTACATGGACACATGGTTAGTTCCGTTAACTAGTTTTGTCAGTTCATTGTGCAGACTGTACGTTGTGGGTAGGCTGTTATTTCAGCACATGTATTGTACCATTGTTCCCGGTTCCCTTTCATCTTCCATTGCCTTATTTATTATCCAGTAACAAGGTCAAACCAAAGAAAACTTGCAAAAAAAAAGGTCAAACCAAAGAAATTTGATAGGTTTTGTTGTGAATTAAACCCAAAATGAGTTTATTGAGTGAGTCTCGCACTCTTGCATGAGTTGTATAGTGTCAACTTGGTGGGTTCAGTAGGCTAGTCGAACTCAAAAAACGTGCTGGGTGAGGAATATGTGTTTGCAACTAATGGTTAAGTTAGTGGTGAGCTGTAATGTACTTGCCAGACTGGTAAAAGTTTTTTTTGCTAGTGCAGTTATATTCACCTCTTGTTCGATGTTAGACATTTGCTTTATGAGGTACAGAATATTGTCCATAACTAACTTGTAAGTGTCATGTGGACATGCCCTGAATATTTTATCCAGCAGCATGTGGGAATTTTTGTATTGCATATCTCGTCCTATATCTTACTAAATCATGCTAATGCATGCAGCGGCATAATTCCCCCGTCACCGGAGGAATACCCAATTTTGGGGCTTAATCTTCTGAGGCTGTTGGTCCAGAATAGAATTGCAGAGTTCCACACTGAGCTGGAGCTTCTGCCCGCCAAAGCACTAGATAATCTTTGCATCAAACACGCTGTTGAACTTGAGCAGTCCTTCATGGAGGGCGCCTACAACCGAGTGTTGACAGCTCGACAGGCAGTCCCACATGAAACCTATGTGTACTTCATGGACCTTCTTGCGAAAACAGTTAGGTAAGTGAGTTTCTGTTACTGCTGCTTCGTGTTTGATCTATTGATGCGCACTTCATGCAGACCCTTACTGTGATATTGTATGCATGCAGAGATGAAATTGCTGGATGCAGTGAGAAGGGGTATGATTACCTGTCAATAAGTGATGCGAAGCAAATGTTTATGTTCAGTTCTGACCAAGAACTGCAACAGTACATCGCAGAGGTAGATTGCATTCCCCTCCATTTCCCATGTCCCCATGTGAGTTATGTGATATTCACTGCAGATTCTAAGTACTATGTTTTGTCCACAGGAACACCCCGAGTGGGATGTCAAGAACGGCTCGGTCTTCTTCCAGAAGGCGAAGGAGTCCCAGCCCTGCAAGGAGATACCGGCGGCGCCGGTCATCACCCAGACCCTTGGCTACGCGAGGGAATTGGAAAGGATTGTGTGATTTGCTTTTGTTGTCTTTGCGATCTATGATCGGTCATGCCGTCATGGCGCATTGTATTGTCGAGACGGTCGTGATGCTCTGGTCACAGCTTTGGACTGTGGAGTCCTACGATGAAAAGCTGGATTATCGAGTTGCCCTGGCACTCAGTTGTATTTCCTTAAAATCATTTATTTGGCCTGACTGTTTCCTAATGACAATGCTCAGAGTGGCAAACGTTTGTGGCTCAGAATGGCGAAATAGGATTGGAAGTAGGTATGCATGATGTCTTAGTATAAGCTGCGGGTGGACAGAAGCCATATACTCCCTCTGTTCTAAATTAGATGACTTTTCATTCGTTCACATTTGGATGTACCTATACATGTAACATGTCTAGATATATCCGCATGCGGACAAGTTAAAGACATCTAATTTGGAACGGGGGGAGTAATATTTTCTATTATTTTAGCAGATCAGGTATAAATTTGAAGAAAATCAATACGAGCTCTATCCTTTTGAAGATTTTTTTTTGAAAGTACCAATGCATCTTCTCTCTTTCGTTTCCAGTTTTTTTTACTTGAGAATCCCAAAAAAGGCTGGTTATTTCTGTTGTTTTACAATTTGTGTATCAAAGTGCGTATAATTTCTTTTTCCAAAATAAAAAAGGTAAGTTTGACAAAATTTGTAGATAAAACTTTGTTTTTTATTGTTTAAGTTCGTCAGTCAAAGATGACCTTAACTCATAACAAAATGTGAAAAAAAATAAAATGTGTTTGGACAATTCTAGATTTAATACCTAGAGGCCTCGTTTGTCTCGTAGTTTGATCTACTATCTAGGCAGTTTTTTTCATTAATATATATATAGGGGGCTCTTTCTTTTTCTATACACTCTATGACATTTTTTTACCTTTTTATCATGCCCAAATGATCTTGGTCGAACGTCAAATTAGAGTTATCTTCATGATCTTGTGCCAAACCATATCATAGTATCTTAGTTTCACATTGCAACGTCCGGCAAAAGAATTTTTGCCATTGCAATACCGGATGCAAAGCGTCTATCATAAAACAGAGGAAGCGTACAATGATAACATTTGGATCTATACGCTTTGGTTTGCACCAGCCTTTACCTAAAACACCGATCATGCAAAAAAAAAGTTTCGATGGTCAGTTCCACACGCACAAAGTAGTTGAAGGAAGAACTCTGTATGCGTGAGCCAGCATTCATTTTAGCGTGAGACTAAGAGATGCCGAAGAAGCTTTTTAAATAGTACTCCCTCCGTATCAAAACATAAGACTTTCTACCTACTTTTGACACTAAAAGGTCTTATATTTTGATACGGAGAAAGTAGCATTATTGTAGTAATCAAACACCACAAACCGTTGCTCTGTAGACTGTAGGTAAATCCTCTAAACTTTTGTCCCCAATTCACAGCACTAATGAGATGTTGGAGGAGAACAAAACAACCGTCTCACAAAGTGCGGAGGCGCGGCCCGGATGACAGAGAGTTCTCCACGCTTCGTCGTATTCGGCAATGATTTCGGGTGGGTAAAGCTGGTTGCCATGCTGAGCATACCAAGGATCAAAATGGACGGAAAGGCAACAACGTTCGAGTGGGGGAGCAGGGAGGAAGCACATCGCTAGAGGTGTGCATTACACGTGCCAAACAGGCTTGTGGCAGACGTGGAGTTTAGGGAAACTGTGAGCATGCTGATGTGATCAGCTTAGAAACTAATGTATGACGTGTTTATAGCGGAAACCACAAATGGAGGCCGGGCTACAGGGAGCCCTTTATTTTGAAATTTTTAAAAACCACAATTTGAAGTTGTAAAAAATTCTAAAAAAATTCCTGCATGTAGATAATGTTGTATTCTACTGACTTGTAAAATATACTTATGTGGACTCTGATGTGGACAATTTGATGGGCTAAAAAAAGATGATGTGGATGCTTGCATATAGAGATTGAAAAATTAATGAATGTTAGTGGGATGACATAAACAATTGATTGGGTAAAAGAGCAAGTGATATGGATAGCTTGCACGCGGAGATAGAAAAATATCCCACAACCAGTTACCAAATTTATTTGCAACACTACATGGCCGAGACAAGTTAGAAACTATTTGAATAACTAATCATATAAAACTAGCCAATTTCTACTAGAAAGATAAATGCTTAATCATCTCATCATAATGACAAAAAACGTACCGTACATTCTCATGCCAATTACACTTTGCTAAATTATCCTTGATCAGGATTACTTCTTTGCGACCACCACGCAAAAAATCTAATAGCTTATGAGTTACAAATGGAAAATTTCAGGCACGTCGATCAGTAGGCCAAAGGTACGACATTCGGAACAAACATTGAATGCTAATTTTCCTGTACCGAACCATATCTCTTAGTTTCACCTTGCAATGTCCGGCAAAATAAATTTTGCCATTGCATAACGGATGCAAAGTGTCTTTATCAGTAAATAGAGCAACCACAAAATGATACTAGCATTTGGATCTATATGCATTGGTTGCACCGGCCTTGTCGAGATAACCCATCATGTATAAACGGTTTCGATAGACAGTGGCCGCACGCAGAAATGGTTTAAGGAGGAATTGTATGCGTGAGCCAGCATTCATTTTAACGTGAGACTAGGAGATGCCAAAGAAGAAGCTCTTTAACGTGCTCAGGATGCTGCATTGGACTGTGGATTCCTATGATGAAGAGCTGGATATCGAGGTGCCTGGCACTCGGTTGTATTTCCTTAAAATCATTCATTTAACCTGATTGTTTTCAAATGACAATGCTCGGAATGACAAACTTGTGTGTGGCTCAGAATGGCAAAACTAGCATTGAAAGTACGCGGATGTCTTTTAGTATAAAGCTAGGCTGGGCAGACGCCATATAATTATTTCTTTTCAAGCATAAGCTGAGCGCTTTGAAAAAGTCAATCCGAACAAATTTAAAGCAAATCAATATGAGTTCCAACCCTTTGAAAAAAATTGAAAGTATCAAGGCATCTTCTCTCTTTCGATCTCCAGTCGTTCTTTCATGAGTGTGTGACACATAACCTCAAAATAATTAAACTTATGTGTGCATACCACAAATAAGTCAGTTGTTTCCGTTGTTTCTTTGTTTTTAAATTTGTGGGTCGAATGGGGACCTTAACTCATACTGCCTGCATGCCCTAGGGGGCTATAATTTTTCTTTTCCAAAATCAAGCAATATAAGTCTGACCAAATTTGTGGAAAAAACTTTGTTGTTTTCTTGTTTAAGTTCATCAGTCAAAGAGGACCTTAACTCATAACATTATGTGGCAAGAATATTCATTGTTGATATTTGATACATACTATGAAATAACAAAATGTGATTGGAAAATTCTATATTTAATACCTAGAGGCCTCGTTAGTCTCATTTTTTATTTACTATGCAGTGATTTTCATTTATATAGGGTCTTTTTTTCTATATCTTCTTTAATGTAAAAAAAGATCTTCGTCAAATGTCAAATTAGAGTTATTACGACTTCCGCCTCCACGTCACATAGACTAGCGATGCGCATACCTAGTTTGCCAACACTGAGAGTCGATGAGAAGGATATGAGGTCCGAAAGAGTTCCAGTGGAGACCAACTTTGTATTGGTATTCAACACAATTATATGGTTTGTCTATTTCTCGCAAATTGAACAATCTATTGACGCATCCACAGCGCTTGATGAGGCGCTTAAAATATCCAATCCCGTCCTACTGAAGCATCTGGCGCTAAGGGACTGAATTTTCTGCTTGTTTCCTAAGCGGCAGCCACCTATTTTGCGTTGGCGCCAATAAAACATCCGGGATTTTTATGTGAACTGCTAAAACTGGTAAGTTTCTTTCCTAGTGTCCCACTGTGGATGCTCTTATGAGTTACGACCAAAAAAATTCCTAGCACGTCCATCAGGTGGCCACAGGCATGACATTCGGAACCAAGATTGTTGTGCTAATTTTCTTGTGCCGACCCATATCATAGCATCTTTGTTTCACCATGCAAAATGTCCCGCAAAGGAAATTCTGCCATTGCACACCGGATGCAAAGTGTCTATCATTAAATAGATGAAGCGTAAAATGATTAAATTTGGATCTACACGCTTTGGTTTGCACCAGCCTTATATTACCTAAAACACCATCACACAAAAATGGTTTCGATAGACAGTTACACATGCAGAAATTGTTCACCAAGGAAGAACTGTATGCGTGAGCCAGCATTCATTTTAACGTGAGACTAAGAGATGCCAAAGAACAAACTCTTTAAATAGCATTATTGTAGCAATCAAACACTACAAATCGTTGCTCTGTGGGTAAATCCTCAGAAAATTTTCTCCCCAGTTCACAACACTAAGGAGATGTTTGAGGAGAACAAAACCAACGTCTCACAAAGGGCGGAAGCGCTGTGGAAGTTCTTCCATGGTTCGGCATATTCGGCAATGACTTTGGGTGCAGAAAGCCGGTTGCTATGCGGAGCGGCCGAGGGGACAACAATGTACAAAGGGGCGGAGCGGGGAGGAAGCAAGTCACTAGAGGTGTGTATTGTGCCTGATGTGCTATAACAGGCTAATGGTGGACGTGCAGTTTGGGGAGACCGTGAGCATGCCGATGTGAACAACTCAGAAACATGTATACCGGATGCCGCATTTATGTCATTTATAAAAAAATTCTCTCCTTCCTAATTGGAAGACGAGCGCTGCTATGCTTACAACATACTTATTTCGCACGATTTCTGTACGACGTTGCTAATGGGCCATCGATGTACGTGGCCAGATCAAGTCTTTTTTTTTTGTAATGCACATACTTGTATTCAAACGAAAGCGATTACAGAACACAGACAAGCATACACACGAAGAAGCAGAGAAAACAGAGGACAGCACAACTCGCACTCTCCATCTTCAACCTCTTGATCGACAAACGGCGGAACCCTGCATCGCCGGAGACGACGAAGAAAACCGCCGTGAAGAACGATCGCCCGTGGCGCAGAAGAACTCCTAGCCCTGAGGCGTTGATGAGCCGCAGGAATCGCCATCTCCAGGGAGCTGGAACTTGAGACGATGAACGAGCATCGGCCGGGGGAGGCCCCCGAGCTCAAACTGCACCGGATCTGGGAGCAGCGTCCCAGATCCTCCACCTTCTTGCCACATACCTGCAAAGCCGCCGTCTTGAGGCCTCTCTTCCCGCCGCCAGATCCGCCGACACCAGAGATCTGACAGGAGACGAAGGGCTCGAGCACCACGCCGGGCCTCGAGCCTCCACAAGCCGAGCGCGACGACGACAGGCCCCGAGGAGCACCACCGCCGGAGAAGATCGCCTCGACACCAAAAACTCCACCGCCCGCACCAACTCCTCCGAGGCGCCGCCGGGGACTCCACCCTAACCTACCGTATGTACAGGCCGGAGACGGGGATCCCTCACCCTCCCGCCGCCGAAGCGGCCGGCGGAGGAGAGGAATCCCGCGCCTCAGCGGCACGGACGCGGTGGCTCGGCGGAGATCGCCCAAAAATCGCCTCTTTCTTCGCCTCAGCTACAGTGTCGGGGAGGGAAAGGATAAGAGGATGCGGATGATGGCCAGATCAAGTCAGCCTGCCGGATAATGCATCGTATGGAAATCGTACAAGTAATTGTCCTACGCACAGTACTTCCGTTGGAAGACAGTGCTCCTGCGTTTTCTCGAAAAAGAAATCTGGGACGTTTTGGAGGATACATGAAAAAGATGGATTTAATATTTAAATTGGTCTCTTCATCTCCTCCTCTCGCGATATTTATTGCGTCGCAGCGGTAAATCTCTCACCCGAAAGGATGGTTTTTTATTTACAGAACAAGAATGCGTATTTTTCATTTAGACAAATTAAGCAAAACACATATTTTACCAAGCTTGATAAGCTCAGTATTGAAAAATCTAAGCATACAAGACGACAAAATAAAGTCAGGTATTAGCAAGAAAAATTGAAATACGAGCACTTCCAACCAATCAGATCCACTCCTTTGGATTGATGCACGTGTCTAGAAGTTTCCATTCTTCCGTCCCTTCTTCTGGTTTCTGTAAACAAAATGGCATGTGGGCAAACTTGACAAAAATGATAATGTTGTAACTTACCTGTCACAATCAAAAGATGCATCATAACACACTATGAGTCTATCATCTTAAAAAAAATACACTATTGGTCTATCGCTTACTATTTCAAATGAATATTTCCAAACTATAAGTCTTTTATTTTCAGAATAACTGGAAGATTTAAATATTGTAGCGACTTAAAACAAAGTCAAGTCAAAACCTTGTTCATCAGACTTTGATAACAGTAACAGAGCATCTCAACTTACATGATCATACTCCCACCGTGCAGTCAGAGGAAGGGAGACAAGGATACTCTCGATCCTTCCTCCAGTCTTCAGGCCAAATGTGGTGCCACGATCATAGACCTTCGCAAGGAACAAAAAGTTAGAGGAGCCCGAGTAAAGCTAACATCAAAAAAACATGATGATCGTGGTCATGTCGAAGAACTTACGAGGTTGAATTCCACATAGCGACCTCTCCGTAGTTGCTGCCATGCTCTGTGATCTTCTGTAAATGGGGTATCTTTCCGGCGTTCTATGATGGGGATGTATGCAGGAATTACAGACTCTGCACACTCTGCAGCGAAGGAAGGAAGGTGTCTTAGGCATAGAAATGTTGGATGTACCATTTGGATTCAAAGCAATGAGACATGGTAGAAAAAGAGTCAAATCCATGCTTCCATCCAGTGATACCTGTAACGAAGTCAAGAAGCGTTTGTTGATGGTCACTGAGATCATCAAAGAATATTCCACCCACCCCACGGCGTTCACCACGATGCTGTAGTCACATACAAGTAAGAAAATTCACGATTTGCTCTGGAAAAAACATGATACAACGCGGGACAATCTACGCAATGCAGGATATTGAACAAGACTAGCAACTCTACTCTAATAGCACTTTTCAGGTGTCTGGATCATGTCAGCCAGTTTGGCATTGTACAGACCAATCACGCAGAAAAATGTACTAAATGACATCTTAGCAAACTAACCTTGATATGAAAATAATCATCACACCATTTCTTGAATCTTGGATAAAAGGTTGGATCAAACTTATCACATGCTTGTTTCTGAACCTGAAAGCGTATAACAAAATTTAAACAAGTTATCGAACAAACAGGGTAGACAGCAAATGTCAAACAACATTCGATTATATGTTTTTAGCCAAAATAATTGCACAAGCATAACAAGAGCATGTTGACATACAGCATGAAAATGCTTGATATCCTCTTCGATGATGTACGATGGCGTCAAGTCAGTACCGCCTCCAAACCACCACTGCCTTGGTGCCCCAGAAGCATCTACAGGTATAATCTCCGAAATGACTTGAATTCAACTTTATACACAAATTCACTAGTTGCACTTCTCAGCATAGGTGGTACCTTGCAGTGCCTCTGTCTCGAAATATCGGTAATTGAAATGCAATGTTGGAGCAAAGGGGTTGTTCGGATGGATAACCTGGAAACCAGAAGCCAGAACAAGAACAGTATCACTCCGTGCAAGCAATTGTACATTACACAATTACAACAGAATTTGGTAGAAAATTAGTGATGTTAGCAACAATTTATAATGCAGAAATGGTGGGCGAGGCCAACAGATTGCTGGAACATGCGAACTTGGGTCATGCCGTTGCAAATTTTCGGTGCACCGCCGGTGAGAGGCTTTTAGACTCTCACCGAGCTAACGCCGGCAGCGAAGAAGGGCACAGGCCCGGCCTTCTCCGCGCCAGCCGCCGCGTCGGGCCTCGCCGCGCGGTACGCTCGGGGGGCATGACGCCGTAGACGACGGACACGTTGACCGCGGCCTTCTCGAACACGCGGCCGCCCTGCAGCACGCGGCTGATGTCACCGCCGCCGCCAGGGCGCGTCCATGCGTCCTCCCGGAACACCCCGCCGCCGCCGCTGCACTCCTCGACCGCCTCGAGGGCCGCGCACACCTCCTCCTGTACTCGCCGGATCAAGCGCTCGAACCGCCGGCGCGCTGACGATGAATCCAAGGACGCCTCCTCGGCTCCTCCCCGCGGAGGAAGGTCGGCGGCGGCGCGGCCTGCGGCGTTTCCCTCTCCATGACTCACTGCTATGTGACAGCGAGATTTTTAAGGGGAGTCCACCGGCCAGTACGCTCTCTCCACATGTCCTCGTCTTATCTCCACCAGCTAGTCCGGGCGCAGTCCGCGTGCGAACTTTGCGCCGACGGCAACGGGTGCCCCGGCGATGGAGCTCCTCGCGTCACCTCCGCCGCCGCTGTTCCCCTCCTCCCCCTGCCGCCGTTCAGGTCCGTGGGCGCTCTCGTCAGGAATCTCATCTCATATGCTTCCCACCCTAATCTGATCACAAACATCTCGTCATATCAGGTAAAGCTACTCTCCAGAAGCATGTCCATGCAGGAAAATCTTGCAGATTGGGGGAGGCCAACCGAACGGCGATCTGCAGGTACAATCCAATCTTGCTTCCTTGGTGCCATGAATCTTGTTGGCAGAATCGTGTCTTTCCATTTCATTTGTCCCATTAATCATGAACACTTGGTAACTGTTGCACTGAAGAGCTGCAGAAATACATGGTTCTGAACAAATAAAGGGCAGGGAACAACTGAGGCGCGGCATTGTCACTCCTCGTCTGCCGGTGCCCGATCACATCCCCCGACCACCTTACGACGGCACCGATCGTCTACCAGATGTAAATCCTGATAGGCAAATGCATGACAATGAGAGCATTGTTCGTATGAGAGCCGCATGTCAGCTTGCTGCTCGGGTTCTTCAGTATGCAGGAACGTTGGTGAAAGTAAGCATTTCATAAAGGCAGAGTTTCTTCTCTTGGCAAACTTGGTGGCATTTCTTCATTCATATACTTCGTTAATTTGGCTGTCATCAGTTTTTTTAATGTTTCGTGATGGATACTGATATCAGCTAAAACCAAATTATGAAATCTCGGTGTTCCCATCAGCCCTCCGTGACGACGGATAAAATCGACAGGGCAGTTCATCAGATGATCGTCGATGCCGGTGCCTACCCGTCTCCCCTTGGATACGGCGGGTTCCCGAAGAGTGTATGCACGTCAGTGAACGAGTGCATCTGCCACGGAATTCCTGATTCGCGCGCGCTAAGGGTCGAAACGCGATACTTTCTTCTTTATCTGATTGTCCAATTTCTAGCAACCCCATTGTCCTGAAAAAATAATGCTGGTTGTTTTCTACATATTTTGCAGGAAGGGGACATCATCAACATTGATGTTACTGTCTACTTGAATGTATGTCCTATGGCTTTCGTACAATTAATCTGGCTACAGGCATATTATAATGTGTAGTGTGACATGGCTTTGTTGCTCCAGGGATACCATGGTGACACCTCAAGAACATATTTCTGTGGAAAGGTCGACGAACGTACTAAGCAGCTTGTGCAGGTCTGACATGCCGCTTACACTAAGGCTACTTTCAACCGCAAGTTTCAAACAGTGACTGAAGAACTTTTTTTTTTGCGAATGAACTTGTATTACTCAAACATATCATATCAGGAATTACAAAGAGTCTGGCAAGTGCTTTTCAGGGCCTGAACCTAACCACACTGCCGTACTAGCATTAGTTCTAGCATAATTTGCCATGAAATGGCTACTAGTGTTCTGACATCTTCTTATATGAGTAATACAAGATTGGCGAACCTTAAGTAAGCCCTTTACAATTTTGCTAGATACAAAACAATAAATAAATAATATATATAAAAATAATAATTTCAAACAGTGACTGAAGAACTTGTCTGATGTAACAGGTCACTGAAGAGTGCATGCTGATGGGCATATCAGCCTGCAAACATGGTGCTAGCTTCAAGACAATTGGAGAGAGAATAAGGTGTTGTTCTCTCAGACCTTGGACAAATATCACAATAGTATGAAGTTTATTATGCTTTTTGTAATTTCATTCATTATCAATAAGATTTTCTTACTTTCACTTATCAATACGCTGTTATCAGAAAATTTATGTATTCATTGTTTCAGATAATGAGAGCATTACTTTCTTGACGTTGTGCTACTACTATAAGTCAGAATCTAAGCAACTGATTCATTAGTGCCCAGTATTGTCTTGTTGGTGATCTTTTTTGGCTTTCAGTGAGCATGTGAACAAGTACGGCTACAGCGTCGATCCCTTTGTGGGACACGGAGTTGGGACGATCTTCCATTCAGAACCCATCATATGGCACACTTGTAAGTAGACCTTTGGTGTTTGCACTGACGGTCATCATGGACTGAACAAAAACTAGAAATTTTCAGCAATGGTCTAATCCTCACAAACAACGACTAAACACACGATTTGTGAACAGATGATTACGAGCCAGGTTTCATGGTTGCAGGCCAAACATTCACAATCGGTACGCCACCTTCGTCGACACTTTGCCGGCCCCCTCTCTTGGTCTTCTTTAAAGATAATGCAGTCTGATTATCTGAAGCCATTATTATCATCATAGTCATAGATGTAGCGTAGCACTATAAGTCTGACTGACTGGCTGTTTGGTTTGTGATGGTTCATCCTGCAGAGCCTACCCTGTCCATGGGGAGCACGCGGTGCGAAGTGTGGGACGACGGCTGGACCGCCATCACGGTGGACGGCAGCCTCAACGCGCAGTTCGAGCATACGGTGCTGGTCACCGCCGACGGCGCAGAGATTCTCACCAAGTGTTAAAGTTCAGTTCAGCCCGTGGATGAAGCTCCGTCAAATGAAAAATTGAAACAATTCTATGAAACTCAGGTCTCTTTGGAATGTAGAAGTAGAAAATACGGTGACTTGTGACACATGTTGTTTCCTGTATCACAGAAAATAGCAGAATTTTCACTAGAATTTCATCTAAGTTTTAGTTGACATGGGCGCATCAAATTATTTTTATAGAAAATAGTACTCCCTCTGATCCGTTAAATCTGTCGTGGGATTTCAACTCATAACGTACAACTCGTACATATGACTTGCGACCCTTAAATAGGATCAGAGGGAGTATTTTATTTCTAACGAAAGGGTGGGAAAAGTAGCTATCATCGGACGTGCACAATCAATAATACTCGAAAGTACGCCAAAGGCGTACTGACTTTTATAGAAGGCAGCAAAGACGAACAAATGTTTACAATGGCTGTTCACATACAGGCATGCGACAGCCAGAAACTCCAACACCTAGTCCTAGGGCAACTACTCACGCTGCGCGGGTTCCCTCCCTCCAACTCCGGCCTCTCGCCATATCCTGAACTCGTCCACTATGCGATCCACCAAGACTGTCACAGAGAGCTGTTGTCGAACATTGTTGAACAGTCTAGCGTTTCGCTGCTTCCATAGGCTCCAACCTACCAGGATAACAAATGCATCAAAGTATTTCTTTGCTTTCTTATCAAAAGGCTCCCTCACCTTAAGCCACCATGCTGCAAAGGTATCTGTCAGTTCCGGTGTCTGGACCTGCAGACCCGCAGCTCTGAAGCATCTATACCAAGTTTCCCTCGCATAAACGCACTGTACCAGGATATGCTCGATGGTATCGGTTTCCTGAAGGCACGTAAAGCAGGCATCCACCTCCTCCTGTATGCCATGCCGTACACGGCGATCAGATGTCCAAACTCGGTGCTGCACCGCCAGCCAACAAAAGAACTTGCACTTAGCCGGGCTTTGGCTTTCCAAATGCAGCTAGCAGGCGCGAATCTTGTGCTCCCTTGGCAAAGTGCCCAGTAGGTGGAACTTGCAGAGTACAGTCCACTCTTATCCCAGGTCCAAACAAAAGAGTCGTGCGCCAAGGGCTCGCGGTAGGCGGTGATCACCGCAGCCCAAAGTTGCACGCATTGCCGGACGCCCTCAGGAGGACAAGCAATCACAAAACGGCACCAAGATTTGGCGATCTGGCCTACTCCTTAGGGCATGAGTATGGGCTTCCTCCTCATTTACTAAAATGACGTAGTACAACAATGACAAACCCATCAACAAGGCTAAATCAGGACCCCGCCAAAGCCCGGGCCAATTTTTATATTCTACGGTGTAATTAACTAGGTTAAATCCTATACCAAATCAACTATTTCTGTTATTATACAAGTAAATATTAGGTTACGCACTTGGGGTCATGGCACCTTGTCCCGGTTGTGGCTCCACACCCCTAGCCATCAAGGTTATCATACGAATCTCGACCACAATGTCCTCCAGCCCTGCCACCCTTGCCATGAGCGTCGAACCGTGCTTTTGTGATCTCATGTCTAGTCTACCAATTTAATCTACTTTGTCTACCCGTAGTGCTCTTATATAGTACTGTGTGGACCCCGGACTAGCTGTCCGAAATACCCGATTATGCTTAACACAACGATCCCATGATCAGTCTATCGTTGCACATAATCCGAACTGAATACCAAAATTTACATCCATTACAATACCGAATAAAAGTCTTACACATACGGTCACTTAGACCAAGTCTTACATAGGTGCCTTCATGGGCCAATTCACATTATTCAGCGGAAGCTACGGCGTAGTAGATCAACGCACCCTAACCACGACCCGACAGGCAGCTGACTTATGGAGATCCCTAGTTCGCATAGTAGTCGTCATACTCCTCTTCGGCATAGTGCTCCTCGAGATCTGGCTAAGACAATAGCCAGGGACGAAACCAATATGAGTACATTTGATTGTACTCGCAAACTACCCCAACATGAACATGCACTAGTTTTACTTTTACTTAATAAGACTTGTTGTTTATTGAAAACATCTCTATATCTTTACTGAAAAAGGGGTAAGAAGAATTTTATAACTTTTCTCTACCAAATTTCCACTTGTATTCATTTCTCCAAAACTCCTCCTCTTATTTCCGACCATAGCCCTTCATGGACGATTTGCCTCCAACAACCTCATACCGATATGTTGGTATAGTTGTATAAAACATTCTCCACTTCATTTTCTTTTTAAAACTCAAAGCTTTTCAAAAACTTGCACATGGTCAGAGGACAGCCTTCCAACTGTCCATTACCGAGGACTCGGCTATTTGAATAGTTTTACACTCTGCAGAGGTAGCACGCTTTTCCCATATCCATCCGGCAACTCATCGTGTCAGCCACGTCCCGCCATACAAGGTGTATGCGAAGTTGAGTCACCGACCATAGCCTGTCCTTTGCTCATGCTAGTATAGGACCCTGCCCGTATGACACTTTCCATCAACACTTAACCCAGCCCTTCGGAATCTAAGTGTGAGGACTCATAGTTCTGCCCGGCGGTGTATAGGGGACGACCTTCTATCCTCCACCAATTGTGAGAGGACCCGGGTCAGGGGTAGGTCACCGAACCATCCCCTCATGGAACGGAGTCATCTCCGTTGTTGAGGCATCCCATACTAATATGAGCAAATTATATGACTACGCCCTTTCCCATATGTGGGTAAATGTGGTCGCACAGGGTATGATTGGTCGTCATAGTACAAAGACACAATGTGCATTTTTCATAAACATCACCATACTCCATTTCTTCACTTCCACACCGACATCTCGGCATTCCATATCCATACAAGTATTTTCAAAAGAGTTTTGAATAAACAATATTTTTCCCATCCTATAGTTTTAAATAACTATCTTATATTTCTACATAGGGTGGCAAAATAGTTTCTCACATATTTTAAAAAGGTTTTCAAAATTCTTGCTTCTTATGAGTAAACCATTTGGACAAAGTAGATGCATATATATTAGAGGTGCAAGCTCAGAGAGTAGCTTGCCTTGCTCAGCAAAGCTTCCGGGGTCTTGCTCCTGTTGTTCGAAGTACTCCCCCTCCTCGCAAGTCCCGGCAACGATCTCGTCTAAACGACACACAAGCAATACAAACAGTCACTACACTACTCAACCAACATCACAACATTACACATCTTAAATTCTACCAGTAGCTACTGCACACACAAGGCAAACAAATTTGAGTTCAACTTAATTGAATTAGTCATTATTTAATTATGTCTTAAACATGGCAGAAACTAGTTGTACATGTTTAATTGCATAACTCAAGCTCTGTTGATCACAAAAATACAAACTAAAATTCTATAGAAAGCTACTGATGTGTAGAAGACAACA